>JALBCR010001184.1:0-233540 GCA_030710515.1 Abscondita cerata
TATTAATCCGTAATTTTCGCCTACATCAGCATTAATCGTTCAATTATTTTAAGTTGTATCGTTTTCTCGAACCGATCATTTTTATACGCTTGATGTGGCTCGAAGAATATTTTCGCTTATTCTTTCGACTACCGTAAGTTTCTTTTCGACTCACGTGTGGCGGCATATTCACAGATATTTTCTCCTGTACCTTTTAGACGTATTTTGGGGTTTGAAGCTTGCTTAACAAGTACCAAAGGTTAGTTTCGAAAATTCTGGAAGGAAAACATTTTACTTGAAACCCGGCGTTCCTTTTATGTCGAGGAGGTCCGACACCTGCCTTCCGGCTGGTCCAAGGGTCAACTCATTCCGTGAGCACGAAAGTATGGTGTTTTTATATTTATATGTGGGTGAAGAAAAGCTTTGATAACACGCTGCTCTTCTACCTTCTTTGCATTAGACCATCACTGACCGCAAATCGACGCCAACGACGCTACTGACACTCAGGTTCTTTGTTTAAATCTTTATTATTCGTATAAAAGCAATTACAGACTCAACACTACGTTTTCTTGCGCATTTTGTACGATAAGGACGTCGCCTTGTATATTCGTGCCTGTCTGTGTAACGGGTACTTTAAAAAACGCTCTACTTACCTTTTAAACAATTTATAACAACGCAGTTATTGAAAATAAGTCTTTCTTATGTTACGTTGAACTCGTTTAATTTCTTTTTAATTAGATTTCGTAACCTTATCTATCGGTGTTCTGATTCGTACCGATAGTTTGTGTCTGTTTATAAGCGAATCAGTGGCGCCCTGTTTAATCTATAATGTAATTAACACAACTTTAATTGAGTACGACAAATTTTCGTATAGCTAGCTCACTATCTAACTCACGGCGCTCTCCGGCAAGTTGGTTAATTCAGGAATATATGGAAGTGTCGTTCTGAAATTCGATCTAAATCTAATTAATGAAATTTGCTAGTTTATCTAACGGTATGTTCATTTTGATACCTCTTTTTGTTTGTAACACCAAACCGTACCACCTCGTACAACGTCGCCAGATTTTCCTCTACCATTGCTGTTTCAGTTGGCATTGGACAGAAATTAAGCAGAATCTTCGTGCATTCAACTGCTTTTCCTATGATGGCATACTACGCTACCAAAGGATGAACTTATTAACTCTATAATCATAGGAATTGTCAACGTTTTTGTAAAACCAAAAAAACACCTTTTCGTATGTACAACATAATCTTAAAATGTATCCAAAACCAAATGCACCGCATAGTATTACTAAATTACCACCCTTAAATGTAGCGTAATAATTTTTTTAGTATTCCCTACTACATAAAAATTACTTTAGTGCTACAAAACTAAGTTTTCGTCACTGGATATCACGAGTTATCAAGGTTCTAATCGGGAGGGGGGGGGGCTAATATCGAATTTTTGATGTTTGCACACGAAAGAGAATAGCTACCACAACTTCCTCAACGCTAGCACACCTTTAATAACGGAGTTATTGAGGGTTGAATTTAGGATCCCCTCCCCCCGACAAACCAGTTTCGAACTTTTGACGTTTGAACATTAAAGAGCTGAGCTACCACAACTTTTCTCAACGCTAGCACACCTTCAATAACGAAACTGTTACCCTCTACATCTCAATGTATTACGTGAATTTTACAATCCCTTTTTCAAAAACTTCGAACTGTTTTTCTTCTTCCTTTTCTCTTTTATAACGTCTTTTCGAAGCTTCTTACTTCATTTGGACGATAAGGGATATCATGTAGCAAATGACGCACAGATTCTGTAACTTGTCGTTATTGAACCACCGTCGCCGTCGTCTGTGAACCACAAACCACGTATATATCTGTGAACGACTTTCCTTGACGACCTCAACAACGACATTATCGTTAAAGCTATTCCATAACTACGTCGTTCAGAGTCTCGTTTAGAATCGAGGTTTTGAATTTATTAAGGTGTCAAGGTGGAATCGTTTGTTAGTTATCTGTAATTTGTTGGTGAATTAGAGGTTAGGAAACCAATGCGCGGCACTTGACTGTTTAGTAACTTTGTATTTAAAACTTAACAAATTTTAACCTTTCTTTATTTAAAAATCAATTGAAGACTGGATGAAGTACCTAATTATCTTTACTTATTACAAAAATGAGTGACAATTGGATGTATTTTTGTAATACGTTATATCTCTATTCCTTAAACTTAAATAAACAGGAAGGGATTGATAAATGTTCTTAAGTCCCTTCTACGTTGTTGTCTTCAAAGAAAAAGACCAATGCATAATTAAAAGACAACAGGCAAATTTTGACATAAATTTAATTGAACGTAGCTCATCACTCGGCATCTGTCATACTTTTAAATATGCAGTTGCGTGACACGCGGGAAAGCACAGCCAAATGATACTTTTTATTCCCAACGACAGCTTCATAGGTGTCGTACGCAAACAACGAATTTTGAACGATATTCTACTAAACGGCAGTCGTTTATTAGAATAGAGAATGTCGTTATTTTAAGACAGTCTTCATGAACGACATCGTTCAGAGTTATAGAATACCGGCCTTAATTATTAATTAAATAGATAACAACTAGATTTTGAATAAAAATTGAATATCATAGTAAGTTAGTCTCAAAATTTATGTGATTAATATTAGTTTTCTAACGTTTTTCAATAAAAATATTTCATTCTGATTATAGCAATGTCTACAAAAGTGCGGTATTTTGAAAACCCATTTACAGACTACAATCCGGAACTTGCCGAGAAAGTAATTTCGTCGAACTCGGTAATTTTAACATTTTTAAGGGGTTTTAATCGACATATTTTAGTACTTTCTTGTTTTTCGTAGTTGAAGACCGATTCGAAAGTTGTTTGTGCCGTTGAACCAAAATGGGCAACAACGGTGGATAAATTTCAAGAGCTGGATTTCCACGACACTTCCGTTTATACGGGAACGTCTGGTATCGCTCTATTGAAACTGTTAAAAGATCCATATGACGTAACCAATTTAGCAGAAATCAAGCATTTACTTGCATTGCGTAAATTGAAACTACGCAGGCATACGTTTTTGTGCGGAGATGCTGGACCACTTGCGATTGGCGCTGTTGTTGCCCATCGTTTGAAAATTGCCGAGGAAGTCAAACAACTTGTATCGAAGTACGGATAGAAGAATATTGATTCAACGCGTGAAGTAATACATTTTTTTAAGATTGATCTCCATGTCGGATCCCGCAGTTAATACCAGATCGGATCTTCCTAATGAATATTTGTATGGACGTGCGGGTTATTTATTTGCTTTATTATATGTTAATAAGTATGTCGATCCACCACCGGTTCCAAAGACGCTTATTAGAGAGGTATGTATAATAAAATACGTTTGCCGAGAATAACGGATTCACCAATTGTATCAACACTATACAGTATTATATGCTCTTTGATAGTAATATGGTAACTTAACAGAATATGTCAAAACTAAACTAGTTTCTGTGTCGTCTAGAATCGTGTCTAAAGGCCGTTGTTGATTGGAATTTCTTCCTAACGTTTTGCTTACACGAATGGTCAGCTTCTTTAGAGGTTTTTCCATCTACGATAGATGCTTGACAGCTTGTATTTATACCGTTCAAAGGGACGGGGCTTAATCGCTTCGGTCAAATGTGGTACCGTTCGGTGTTCTTGACGATCGGATTTCAAACCTGGTTGATGGTCAGGGTTTCTTTCTTTCTGTTGAAGTTTTCTGGATGTTTATGGATCTCGAGGATCTTTCTAACTAATTTGTTGTGATAACCTTTAAACTTAAAGAGAGCGCCGGATTCCGAGAGTCGACCAACCACCGCCAACGTATATATTCTATAAATATCAAAAACTCACAGACCGGATAGGAAGGATTCTAAAAAGGCACGACATCAAAACTGTCTTCAAACCGACCAATAAGATTCACTAAACCATTAGATTAGATCAACAACGATCCAGAACAACCGAACGACACCTTAAAAAGATTCGCACTTGACCACCATTTTGCAAGTCCCGCTCCCTTTGAACCAGTGTACCAGTCTGCATTCAACATCGTGTTAGCGAAACGTTAGGAAAAATTCTAATTAACGGACCCGAATCTAGATGACAGTAATTTATCAATAAGCCGCGAAAGCTTAATCAATTTATATGTCAATTCAAGTCTTGATACTTGGTCGATTGCCAGCATTTTTATTCTTACTTATCGAAAATAAGTTTTATTGTTGATCCATAATTTTCCCAGGTGATCGATGCCATTTTATTAAGTGGAAAAAATGAAACTCGAACTGGGAAGTTCAAATGCCCATTAATGTATCAATGGCACGAAAGTTATTATTTGGGTGCCGCACACGGGATATCCGGAATAATGTATCTTCTACTACAAGCTAGAGAATATTTAACCCGAAACCGAATTAGAAAGTCTCATTAAACCTACTGTGGATTATTTGGCAAAACTCAAGTAATTGACATGAAATAGATTAAAGTAAAACCTATATAGGAAATAAATTTACAGGTACCCATCAGGAAATTATCCGTCATCACTGGGTAGCGAAAGTGATAAATTTGTTCAATGGTGTCATGGAGCTCAGGATTTCTCTACCTCTTTAGCGAAGCTTACAAGGTATGAATATTAATTTTTCAATTTCATATATACTATCAACTATTGGTGCATTTTTTGCACCTTTTGTGAAAATGTAAAAATATACAGCAAAATTATATAAAGGGGCATTAACCTGAACACCCTCCTTCTTTTGGTGTATGGCGCCCCTACCCATTTTTTTATTTGTAACGACACCGTGGATATTTTCTGCATATTCTAGTCTCCTCTTAGGCTCTTAATCACTTAGTTATTTTTTACCCTAAAAGGAAAACTTAATACGAAAATAACACGAAGATTTCTAACGATTTCAATGAACTTATCAAAAAAACAATCGAATAAACGTATTTTAAAGATATTTTAAATGGAACACTATGTGTGGACCAGTTTACAGTATAACAAAGGTTGTAAATCGATCGTCGGAAATGGAAGAAGAAGCTGACCCACTCTTGTTAGCGAAACGTTAGGAAGAAATTCCAATCAACCGAGCCTTAAGACTCGGACCTAAACCAATATGATAGAGAGATATGAGTTTAACAAGTGTAAAAATTTTATATGGATACCACAAGACGGCTTAATATTCAGAACATTGCATGTTCTTGTTGTTGCACTATAAAAGTGCTGAATTTTATGTGGAGATTTATGTATGAGACGTGGACATCACGGAGGGTAATACGGAAGAGATGGTTACACCTTATGAGAGGAAATGACCATTGATGGAATAGAAAGGTGCCTGAGTGGGGGTCAAGACCGGGAAGAAGGGAGCGCGTCGCTCTAGAACAAGATGGAGAGTTGACATAATGAAAACTGCAAGAAATCAGTGACAACCCATCGTATAAAATGAAAAGAAATTGGGGCGACGTATATCCAGAAATAGAGTAATAACTCTGTAAATGATGTTGATAATGAAACGTTACCAATTCGTTTGTTGTGTGACACTGTGTGAACGACTTATTTGGTAATCAAATGTACTGTGCTCAAAAATAGACGTAATTTGTAGAGGAAATCTGGTTAATTGGAAACGGATTTGAAACGCCGCTGTCAGGAGTAAAGCACCTGTAAACAGGGTGTTCCATTTTCATGTGTTTTATGGAGTTTCTCGTTTATGAGTGGAAGTAGAAAGTACTAGGTGCCTACTTTTTCCTGAAACAAAAGATGCAATAATTACATTTCTCCTAGCCCTCTTAGTCTTTGAGCTACAGGGTGGAAATGAAAATGGTCACTTTTAGAGGATCCCGTGTGTATCTCGATTATGCAAATATTTACATGTAAAGTAAAAATGGGGTCTTATAGCTTTTCTTACATAGAATCCAGTGGTCTAACTATAATTGATTTTTTTTCTAAACACAACCGTTTTTAGTTATTGACCAAATAAAAATATGCTATTCAAATGTCCTTGTACTTAAGGTTCACTTTTAAGTACCGAATTTTGAATTGAGCGGTTGGCTTGTGACGTCACACTAAACGGGTTTAGTGTCTAGCAAATTGTTATTATGTGGTGAAAACAGATACATACAAGTATAAATTATAATATTGAACTGTTTATGTATTGTAATGGGGATATTGTCGTTTTCCCGAAATTTTAAATTCATTCCGTGATTTGTTACATTGGAATATGTGGAAGTATTTACTCGCTCCAAACCATCAGAACAATTCACTAGTTGACGACGTCACATGAAATGACAAGGACCAATGTAAGTAAAACGTCTATTGAAGGAAAATTCTTTAATTCAAGCGAGTGTCCATTTCAAAAATGTATTCATTTAAATTTATTATTAGTAATTGAAACTTTGCTTTTAAACAATAAGTTTTGACTTTTGCGACACCTAGTGTCGACTCGTGTTAACGATCACGTATTAAATGCATTCGCATTGAGCAACTATGTCGACAGATACGTAAATGTAGTTACATAAGTCGATCCTTCGATAATTATAGCCAACTAGTGTTAGCATAATAAATAACATAATTAATATTAACATTTATTCAATTAAATTTAACTTACTAGTTGCACTAATGCAAGTATTAAGGTTTTAATAAATCCAAATCACAATTCATCTTATTATTTGTAAACCACTTTTGTGTCGGCACTTTCTTCCATGTTAATGTTGTAATAATTTTTCTACTAAACTATGATAACGTTGTATCAACAATCAGAGGGAAATTTTCTAGATTTTTTAATAATTGATTCTTTAATCATTTTAAAAAATTTGTTTAGTTCATCTCTCTGTGGTAATTTGGACTTTTTGTGTTGGACGAAAAGATTAATGATGCTCCAGGAGTAATACAATTATTTGAACCTGTGTGCTGTTGTGCACTATAATGCATCTGAAATAGAAACTTGATTTTCAACATTGCAAGAGAATTTTGTGTTAACTAACAGTTTCCTTTCGTCTTTCTTAACGGAGTTGATATTATTTTCTTGCTATGATGAAGAGAAACTATTCCATTTTCAATGTATGTTTCGCGTAAACAAACATATTTCCAAATTTGATTTTCCCAATTAAAGATCGTCAGTAAGTTTAGTATTGAGAATTTACATCTAAAATTTGTAAGTTTTGGTTTGATTTTTCTCTATCACTCGTGAACCGATTTTGACGTGTTATGTGTCAAAACTCAAACGATGGTTTTCAAAAAATAAATTTAAACAAGTAAACAAAAAATATTAAAACATTCGAGAGATCATTTGTACACACGTTAAATGTAATCAATTCAAAATAATTAACAATTAAGATGGTTTGTGTTGGACGCGGGAGCTAAACTATTGAAGGTAAGAAGCATTTTTATTTAGTACTTTTGACCTATAGAATATTTAGTATGTATAAAAACAAAGGAAATTTATAGGTTGCTTCGCATCCATTTTACAATTCTTATCACAAATAAAAAAATTATATATTATAGTCTTTTAAGGAATGTTCAATCAATGTGTGTAACGTACTTGCTATTAATGGCGAGAAAAAAGTATATCTAACTGTAAGGTAAGGTAATTATAAATCAAACGATTCCCTTTGTTTAATGACCTTGATTTGCCTGGGTCGATAATCTGCGGGTACCGGTGATTCTACTGCACCCACTTATGGGAGAACAGAGGTCTGTTTGCATATAATGGACCGACCCCGGCCACTGATAATGACGATCTGGCTGACGCACATGTGGCGCACTGTTTGACCATGGTTACTGGTAGGATAAATTCGTGTCCGTGGATTCTAGTGAGTCTAGTGAGGTGAAAGAACAAAATCTGGGGATAATGATTTAGAAACGTCTGACGATGAATTAAAATTTTAAAGACACGAAGGGTTTTGTCTTTCAGATGAATTTTTTGCTGTTATTATCTCGTAGTCCGAGAGAATTGCATGTAAATGTTTCTTTTGCTTGTGCCTTTTCAGCAAAAGGCAAATTTCTCAATACTTCACCGATATGACTGATGAACAATTCTACGTCGTCATCCTTCTTTTTGGCGATAGATTTAATTAAGTTCTGTCTATTTTCGTCTCTATGTCTTAACATTTTAGGAAATATATCTTCTTTAGGGCCTCTCTTTTGTGATTTCAATGTTTTAGTTTCCTTGACAACTTTATTAGCTTTATCCATTTGATTCAGCTTCATTAGTTTTCCAATTTCATTTGTCTTGTCGTTGTCACTATTTTGCTCTGTACATGACGTCGTCTCATCAATTGCTACTTATCTTTGGTTATTAATACTAAGCATTTTTCATTATTTTCTTGTACCTCTGGTGAGGCAGGTACATTAGAGCCTCCAGATCTGTGTTGGGAACACCATCTAAAAATGACAGGTGTTGGTGTCTTTCGAATGTTTGGAGCAGCAGAACCAGTGCCTAATTTATGTTTTTTCTTGAATCGATGATAACCATCCCGGATGAACTTCCATTTTTTGCAATCGTCACCTGCAATAAACAAAAATATATATTATTAGTCACAGATTCTTGGCTACAGGTGAAAGCTATGAATCCTTATCCACTGCATTCCGTATATGAGAGTCCTACATATCCCAAATTGTGAAATGTGTATTAATTGTATTGAGACTTAAACCAGTACCATTTTTTATTAAACCGCCAACTCAGAATGATTTTAATGGCATTGAAAATGATTTTTGGCAAAAATGGAATATACCAAATTGCATTGAAGGAATTGACAGTAAAAATGTGCCCGTCAAAAGACCTAAAAACAGTGGGTCGCTGTTTTTTAAATATAAAAATTACTATTCACTTGTGTTATTGGCAATCGTGGACGCAAATTATAAATTTGTAGCAGTCGATGTTGGTGCTTATGGCAAAGAATCTGACAGCAGTATATTTGAAAAATCAACGATGGGGAAGAAAATAGCAAGAAACAAATTTAATATCCCACCACCGAAAGTTCTGCCAGGGACCCATGTAATGTTACCCCATTTCCTGATCGTAGATGAAGCATTTGGCCTTAGTAATTATATGATGAAACCTTATTCAAAAGTGTGGCAAGATTAGAAAGGGAGAAGTTAATATACAGGGTGTCCAAAACTGATTTGACCACCATATAACGTGATAACGAATAAATATATTTAAATAAAGCAAAAACTATCCTTTATAGCCGCCAATGTACCTTAATATTGGCTGTTAAAATTACCCCTACTTTAACTACCGTTAAAGAGGCAACCCCCTCCCTTAGAATTTTAAATAGCACCCCCTATATTTTGTTATCCCTTTGATGCATGTTATGTCTACGACTACGAAAATTTTTACAAAATCAAAATCGGTCACTAATTAGGGAGTGCTATTTAAAATTTTACGCTATAAAGGATAGTTTTTTTTTATTCAAATATATTTATTCGTTATCATGTTATAGGGTGGTCAAATCAGTTTGGGACACCCGGTATATACAGATTATGTCGAGGCCGCCGAGTAACAGAAAATGCTTTTGGGTTGCTTGCTCAAGTATTTAGAATATTTTATACACCTATATCTGTAGTGCCAGATGTTGTTGACGACTTGTTTACACAATCTTCTTCGAATACTTATGATGAGAAAGAAATCTTCGAGGGAAATTTGATAAACTTTGCAAATTTCGGAGGATTTGCTAACAGTGACGGATTTCAAATTAGTGATAAACTTAAGGGAAAAAATATAATTTTGTTAGATAGGCAACTTTCCATACAATGGGCTATACACGCTTAAGTTGTAAATCATTCAGTAACTGAAAATTTGTCTAAAAGGTGTATGGTTGGTTGCATCTAATTTTAATAAAAATGACGAAAAAAATGACAAATCCGAAGCTGATCCGTTGAATCGTCGTTCAGCAAAACGCGAGTAAAAATTTTCAATATAAAATTTTCCACATTTTATACTTAATAGAAAACAATATTGAAAACCTCTAGGAATATTTGTTCTGTAGCACAAAGGCGCAGTTTTTTTGGCAAGATGCCTCTGTAGATGATGATGATGGAACACAGAAAGAGGAGAAAAAAAAACTTAGCAATTACGATTATTTCTTTTTTTATTTTATTAAGTCGTTTTTTAATCTCAAAGATTTCGAATTGATAATGGTGCATTATTTTCCACTACAAACATTAGAGTTCTCTACAATAAATAAAAATAAAAATTAATTTAAAATATTCCGCTGTACGAGGTAACGCGCTCGAAGCGTGCTTGTCGCCATTTTGTACGCTGCACTCAAGGCTATACTTACCAGGCGTGTGTAAATAGTCAGTGTAGTGACCGAGCTGTCGCAGCTAGCCCTCTGCTACGTTGTATAATAACATATGTATTTTTGTATGCATCTATGTTAACACTAATAAAAATAGTAAAATATTTACTTACTGTTTTTATTCAGCTCCTTTCCTATGGCTTTCCAAACATTATCTTTAATCTGATTATTCCGATAGCTGGCATTGGATGCGTCATAAATTACTGGATGTTTATAACTTTTCTCCATCTTCTTCCGAAAAACTCATTTATCTGTAAGCGGTCGAAAATGTTGACTTTGTGAATCTCTATAGAAACCGTCGAAGTGACTGTTTTTTTTTCTAGTCGTAGTTGAAATACATCAAATCCTAGTTGTTGAAATATCCATGGTCGGCTCGACCAAGTCAAAACATACGTGCATTGAAAGCATTTATAGAATCACGATTTATTTATCAGTATTTTCACTTACTATTTAATAATTGAATTATCTAATAAAAATGACTCAAAAAAAGCGAAATAACGAAATTAGTAACCAATATTACTAAACTGTTACCCCTACGGTGTTTAACACGAGCCGCTAATGTTCATGTGCATGACATACTGTCATTGTCAATACGAAACGCAACGCATGTAGGAAAACAAAAGCGTCGTATGTACAAAGATTCAACTCATTATTGTACCGCTTGAAGATAAAATAGTTATATTATTCAGAGTAGGTCTTTTTATGCTTCACCACAAAAGATCTATTTTGTCTCTTAATGATATAATCTACTATTTTGCACTCGTCAAAGCAACGTGATATGACGTGTTGATGCTTTGCGGTCAGCGACACTACTGCCGCCGCGCTTGGATTAGGTTCAATAGAAATACATTGAAACTAGTAATGTCGCTGCGTATCGACGGTCATGTCGCCTGCGGTAGCGGTCTATCTCGGAATGGCACGTCAAAAATCAAAACCCAAAAAATCTTTCCTTCGACGATTCAAAAGTAGTGAATTTTTTAAGAGGTCCCTGCAAACCTAATTGTTGAACATAAAATTTAATGTAGAATTCAGATATGCGTCAAAACAGGGTCAATTTATTTTTAAAAAAAGATGTCAATTTTCGGTATATACGAAAATACCGACAAATTTGAAAAATATAGTTAGACAAAGTAGTCGAGTACCAAATTTAATATTGATGGAATTTTAGGAAGTCGAATGATTTCGAATTTCGTATATTTTACCTCCTGTATAATCATATGCATACGTAAATAATATAATACTGTCATTGCGAATTTGTACGTTTCTTTTATATTGAATAACAGGTTAACCTAAATTTAATTTAGTTTCTCGAAAATTAAGGAAACCAAATTATGCAAACGCATGTAGATGAATGAAAAAAACATAAAATGCCGTTAATTTATTTTAAAAAAATATTGTGACCAAAATCAATGTCACAGCCTACTTTTAAAACATTTTGTGGCGAGCGGAGCAATATTATCAGTTACCTCATCGAAAATGCAAAATAAATTAATGAGATAAGGCAGTCTATAATTGTTAAAAAATTTAATGACAACAAATAAAGTAGACAAGACTATTTTTAGTTTGAAGGGTTTGCAACTTTCAGGAAGGGGGAGGTCATTTTACAATAATAAGAAATTTCTGACTTAACAAATCCCATAAAATCCTCAAACAAAAAGAAATATTTGTTTCTGTCTATTAATGGATTATTTCACCATCTAGCATTCAATTACCTTGTAAATGTGATCGGTATCTATTCAGCCCATACTCTTCAGTGGAGTAAATTCTGAAAAATTCGTTTCGTTATACACTCATTCTGTAATTATTACTAACTTACTATCAACAGACCCGGTAATTTCTTTTGAACCAGACAAGACAAAATGAGAGCAAATTATAATAAATGACCGGAATTATTTCTAGGTATTCCAAAATCCGCAATATTTAGATCTAGCGTTAGAAGCGGGCGATGTTGTATGGCGAAGAGGGTTGGTACGTAAAGGATACAGCATTTGTCACGGAGTCGCCGGTAACGCCTATTGTTTTCTCGAATTGTTCCAAACCACAAAGGTATGGCAAACATTTTCCTAAAATAAACACTACTCAATAATTACAGGATCCTAAACATTTATATCGGGCCGCAAAATTTGCAGAATGGTGTATTGCTTACACAAGAGAACACGAAGAACATTCTCCAGATCGTCCTTTATCCCTGTACGAAGGTATTGCGGGTCCAATGTATCTTTTAATCGACATTCAAAATCCGATGGAAGCCAAATTTCCCGGATATACACTTTAAGATCAGATATAACATGCTTATATAGGAATTTATTATTAATAAACCATTTAACTAATACTTTTTTATAACATTAATTAGTAATAATTATCTTATGTACATATTGGCTAAATTTATAAACAATATCAAAATATTAATGTAGGATTTAACACTAAAGAGAAAAGGGAATACTGTTGTTCAGTGTTGCGGGTTTGTCCGGAAAATTAAAATTCTTCAATTAGTCAATATGCATAACAATATTATATTAGTTTATAGTACAAAATATTTAGATTTTGGACCAAAGTTGATGTTCCATCTTTTCGAAATTACATTTTTTTGACATACAATGTCTTGTAGCAAATGTTAGCAAGATTTTTTATATGATATGTAAAAATACACCATTTGTAAACTACATACACTATTTACATTTATAATTTAAAAGAAATATTCGAAGTAACTCAAAAATATACATTTTTACCACATTACATTCTTTGAAATAATTTGGAGTAAATACAAAGGTCCATGTATTCTATGGCACAAAACTTAACAAAACCGGAATGCAATGTTGTAAAAAGTTTACTTAAAATGAACCTAACTATCAACAAGGCACTCCATCAGGTCTGGACACTTGTCAATAAATACCTAACCATTTTTACAAAAAATATTGTAATTTATTCTCAGTATTTACATCGGCTCTTAATAATTACAAACTATTCCCACAAGCCTTTCTTTTCACATAATTACAATGTACAAATAACAATTAACTATAATATAATTTGAGCTGTTCAGCCGGTAAATGAATTGTCAATATGTCCAATAAAAACCGGAACAAGCTGATATTTCACATCGCGTTAATTTTCAGAAACGGCTTCTCGTTAGTTTAATAATAAGAAAAGGAAGTCTGTCTAAAACGTACTGACAGCAAAAATTCTATAAGAATATCTTAACAAAGCAATACAGTATTAATATTAATGGAGTTTTTTATAACAAAATGTACAGTTATTTTAATTGCACAATATACACTTTTTGTCAAAGTATCAAAGTTCCAAAATCAATGCTACATAAAGCACTAATCTACTTCTCCAAGATCCCAAAGTATACAAAAGTGTCCAACACCAATTTTAAAATGTCACACCAACCTCAGTCAGTTTTCTGTTGACAATAAAGTTCTTTGAGAGATTTCAGCTCGTCTATGAGGGCTTTATTTTGGTTTTCTAAAACTGCTACTCTGTTTTCTAGGCACTTTATATATTCTTTCTTTTTCCTTCGACATTCGCGCGCCGCTTCTCGATTTTTTAACAATCTCATTTCTCTTTTCCGAGCTTGATCTTCTCCACCCGGACTGCTTAGGCTTCCACTTTGCGCTACCACTAAAATTAATCAGAGTTATTGCTAAACATATTATATGTTCACAATGTATAATTAATACAGGGTGGCCCATTAGGGCGAGATCGGAATCTCACGTCTAAACTAATAAAGATAGAAATTTGAAAATTTATATTTAAGGTTTTCCGCAGTGCTCTTTATAACAAAAATAGTTTGAACATACACTTCCGGTTATACCGGAAATGACTATTAAGTCCGTTATTTTAAATGAATCTCCTATATATTTTACACTTTTTGATTTCTCGCTTCTGAAGCATTAAAATTATGTAAGAATTTATAACTCGAGAACGGAAAAAGATATCGACAGGCAGTTTTCACTAAACTTCATAAATATACTTCAAGTTTCTGTTCACATTGTTGCCACATGTAAATTTTGTATGGAAATTGACGAAAAAAAATTAAGTTGTTTGAACCAAAATTGTGAGCTTGGTTTAAATAGGACATCCTATAATTCTTAACATCATTGGAAATGCCATTTCTTGTCATTTTAAAAAATGTATACATTAATAATTTTTTTCGTCAATTTCCATAAAATATTACATGTGGCAACAATTTCAACAGAAACCTGAATTATGAACTAAGCAATGCCAACAGATAACTGTAACGACGATCATGTTTTTAAATGCACATCCTTATCTAAGCGATAATTGTAATGGAATAAACACCCGAGTCGATAAAGCCAAGTAGCATAATGCTACTGTACAGAAATACTTGGCTTTATCGACTCGGATGTTTATTGCATTAAAATTATCGCTTAATTAGATAACGATGTGCATTTAAAAACATTATCGTCGTTACAGTTATCTGTTGGCATTACTTAGTTTGTTACTATTCACACGTGCTCCTGGTTACACGAGATGTCGTTAGACACACATTTCACTTATATTTATGAAGTTTAGTGAAAACTGTCTGTCGATATCTTTGTCTGTTCTCGAGTTATAAATTGTTAAAATGTATCAATTTATAGATGGATACCAAAATCAATTTTTTTTTTAAGTTACATATCTTATATGGTGTAGTAGCTAAAAGTCTGAAACTTTATAACTAATTTTACCATAATATGAACTTTATCGAATGACGTTCATTTTGTGATTTTCAATTGTTTTAAACATTTTGAAATATCGCTTTTCTCTAAAATTTTAAATCGAACACCTTCCTATGGGTATATCTCAGATAACTTGTTCCATCGGAATATCGAATATCTACAAATTTTATATTAATAGAATAAGTGGAATTTGAAGTCATGTTTAAGTATGAATCATATTAGCTTTAGGACTATGACCAGCAGTACATAATTTCGACGGTAATTCATATGACGGTAACTTATATGACATTCGGCCGTTAAATATTAAAAAGCCGCCAAACACAGACACGTAAAAAAGTTAACTGTCTATACTTAAGATTGATTCTGTTGAGTTATGTCTGTAAATCAACAGGCGGTCAAATTGTAACAACAAACTAATACATTCGGTATCTTAAGTGACATATAATGAACATACCTACTTGTTTATAAGACTTAGATTTTAGTTATCTATTTTATTTGTTCACATACAAATAATAAATTGGTAGCAAACTCACAATATAACTTACACCTTAAGATTACACAAGCACTTTTTCTTTTCAGTGCTGCCAATTTAAAACAATTTTCTTAAATTAAAGGATAACTTTTAATTTTATTGATGAAAACGGTATCCATCTTTGAGAATAATAATTCTTCATGTATTGGATGTAATTGTAAGTGTAATTAAATAAAACCATGATATTGGTTAATGACGGGAAGGTCGTTTTATTTAATTATATTTAAAGGATAACTTATGTGGTCATTAGATGGAGGACAAAGGAAAACCTAAAATAAAATCGAATTTTAGTACATTTTAGGAAAAAAAATTAACGGAGTTAGATTTTCATAGTTGAAATTCCCACTACCTTGCCATCTTATATTACCCTCATACTAAAAAAAAACTTGAAAAAAACTAAGTTTTCAGAAAATAGGTGGGTACAACAGTAACGGAACAAGTTATATGAGAACTGACCCTTTATTTAACTTAGTAGTAAAAAAAGAGCATAAAATAAGCTATTGTTTGATATAAGTATGAATACATTTATTTTAAAACAACTTAGAGAAAAAGAAGTTTTATCGACGTGTGTTTAGCCTGAGCCCGTGGTACAAACATAACACGGATGAAGATTTTCTAAATGAAAATACCTATTTTAAAAATAAATTAAATTTTCCACCCATATCTAGTACTGCTTTGAGATTTGAATCGTAACTATGGCAGCGAGTAAACAGCGGTAGCTATAATTGCCAAAAATTGCAATTTCATTTTGTGTTTGTCGTGTATGCGCTAATTGTGGGGTCTTTCGAATAAAGAAAATGAACGAAGTCGATGAGGCTTCGGCAAAAAGAAGAAACAGTAGTTTACTTCCAAAAAAATCTAAAGGGGTGTATGAAAAAAACGTATAATGGTGCGGTATAAGGAAGGATTCTATTGCCAACTGCTACTGTGAAAAGAGTCTTCTGGCTTAATTTGGTATCTGCAGAATTTGAATGGTAAAGTGTGTGCTCATTGTTTTGTTTTGGCGTATTTCATATTTATTTATTCGGTACACGATTGTTGATAGTATAAAAACTCAAGTTGCTGAGCAAGTTATTTTCAAGACATATAGTTAAGTTAGAGTGTAACAATAAATGAAATCTTATTTAAGAGGAGCATTTAAATAGTTTGTGAAAAACATGCACCTACTAAAATCTATTAATTTTCAAAACAAGCTTAGTTACAGTCAAAACGGTAAACAGTAATTGAAGTAGAAGGTTTCAAAAAGGTAATCCCATTTTTTGGTTCATCAAATGTATATAATTACTGATTTATCAACAATTGAAAAACTAATTCAAAATTTATCATTACGGATAACCACTAAAATATAAGATAACCCGTGGTAAGTTCCAATGTTTCGAATCCTTGAATATGACTTCTCTCAAATGTTTCGTTTGTATTAACAATAAACTTTTCTGTTAACATTTATTAATTGAAGTTCAGCAGTATTGGCAAAGATGGCGCAACAAATGTGTAACTAATACCAATGCGATAGTTAATGTGCAGCCTTGCCACAATTGTATAATTTCGACTTATAAATCATAGAATATAAACACAAAAGACAAATTTGAGTGTTCATGTTCATTCCCCATTTTCAAGATTTATTCGGGAGTTGATAATAAGTATATAACTAATAGCTGAATTGTATTTCGCATATCGGCGTGTATAACTTGCAACACCGCCTCATGTAAATGTGGAAAACACCTTATTAAAGACCGCGCCTTCTGTTAGAGAAAATACAAAATTACCGATACTGGTGGATATCTAGACTTTTTTTTATAAAAATTTTTTAATTTAGGAACTATAATGCGATACTAACGCTATCCGTGGATGTTACGAGTTTGACATTTTCTGATGCCCCAGTTAAAGTTGAACTCCTTTTTAAATTCCAATAATATTGGTTTTCTCAGATGCCGATTCTTTAATGAAGGAGGTGCGGTCACAGAATAATAAATATATTCACTGCGTTCATACAGAAATTTCACTGAGCCATAATTTTGGTCTGAAGTAGCGTTCGCGCTGTGCCCACGCGCAGCCAGGACTAGCCAAGGTGTAACTAAAGTAAATTCGTCGTTTCCGATTGTGCGGTATATCGCGAAATGCCACTGCAAGAAATAGTAAGCTTTCTATAACCGCTCCGCTCAAGTCATGAATAATATTTTTGCCCGTGGGTACAGCGCGGATTTCCGTAGGATCACCGACTTCAAACGTTCTGACACCCAGTGAAACTTCTGCGCAACGAAGTATTATTATTCTGTGGTGCGGTAGTGAAAAGGGCATTAAAATCCCATGTTAGTTATTCCTGCCAAAGTTTCGACCAGTCAGCCCGGTCTTTATCAAGGCATTCTTTAATAGAAAATAACAAACAGGTTACAAACAATTGTTTTTTTTTAAATATATAACATTTTTGTTTACATTTTTTTTGTGTTTGTTTGAATGTGACAAACCGTTAAACCGGACGGTGGCAGAATTGCACTCGTCGTTTTCGTTCCTACCATGAATATTCGCTTATTCTATTGAATTCACGAACGTGATGGTGTCTATGTTGCCAAACAATAATGCGGTACAATAATTTTTTTTATTTCTGCAAAATTGTAGGATTACTTCTCATTTGAGTTTGTTTAGTTTTTGCAAATTTTCTGAACTGTAACAATATTAAAATGTGTTGCTTAACATGTGTGACACTCAATTTTTTGTTGTCACACACATTTGGGTATTTTTTCTACGACCAATGTCGAAAATCATTTTCAAATTAACAAAAAATTAAGGAAGTTATTAGTAATTTCTGAAATCACTACCTCCGGTGTGCTCTTAAAATAACAGTTTTTAACAAAAAACGAAGTATTTTTCCCCAATTGTTTGGTAAGCAAAATTTTAATTTAAAAGAATTTTGTTAGATAATCTAATGTTAAAAGTCTGATATTCTAGTCGCAAAAATATGTCGTTTTTCGTTAAAAAAATGTTTTGTAAATTTTAAATGTTTGTCCTATTGCGAGTTTTTATAGGTTTGTTAAAAACTGTTATTTTAATGATTCACATTCAAATAAACACGAAAAAATGCAAAAAAAAATATTATACGGGTGTTTCTGAAAGGTGTGTACATGCTTTACCAGAGGTTCTCTGGCTCAAAATAGACCGTTTGACACCAATTTACTATAACCAAAAGTGCACCATAAGGACGCCAGAGGGCGCCAAACTTTCCAAAAAAAATATTGTATATTTTGGGAATAACTCGGGAACGGTTCGACGGATTTTGTTCCGCTTTCGTATGATGGTTGTCTGCTTCCGAAGACGATTTAATACGGACACTGTCAAATAAATAATAATATTTTAACAACCGTCAACGATACGAAACCAAAATAACTCTGACAAATAAAACGAACAATTTGAAAACTTTCTTTTTTCTTGTTAAATTGCGCTAATGTTATTAGTTCGATCAGAAAAACATTAAAATCATATCCTGCAAGGCGCATCCATACGTTTAGAAAATCGAGTAGACTGCTAGTAGGTTATGCGATCAAATGTATCATTTGTGACATTAATTTCGGATCTTCCAAGATTACTCACGTTTGTATTTTGCGATTAACTACTTGAAAAATGGGCTACACATTTGCCGAACAGACTAATATCCTGTTGGGTTTTTGCAGTGGCAATTGTCGGAAGAGCGTGAGGGTTTACGCAGAAAGGTTCCCAAATCGGATTGACATGATCGTATAGCCTACTAGCAGGCTACTTGAATTTCTAAGCGTATGGATGCGCCTTGCATGCATAGATATGATTTTAATTTTTTTCTAATCGAACTATTAACATTAGCGCAAATTAACAAGAGAGAATATTTTTTTCAAATTGTTTATTTTATTTGTCAGAATTATTTTGGTTTCGTATGGTTGACGGTTGTTAAAATATTATCATTTATTTGGCAGTACCCGTATGAAATCGGCTTTTCCTGGCATCAGAAATTTGCCCACAGAAAAACGTCTTCGGAAGCAGACAACCAGCATACGAAATTGAAACAAAATCCGTCGAACCGTTCTCGAGTTATTACCAACATACAATATTTTTTGAAAGTTTGACGCCTCTGGCGCTCTTAGGGTGCACTTTTGGTTATGGGTAAATTGGTGTCAAACGGTCTATTTTGAGCCAGAGAACCTTTGGTAAAGCCATGTACATACCTTTCAGAAACACCCTGTATTTAAAATAATGCGTAACCTGTTTGTTATTTTCTATTAAAGAATGCTCTGATAAAGACAGGGCTTAGTGTTCGAAACGTTGGCAGGAATAACTAACATGGGCTTTTAATGTCCGTTTTCACTACCGCGCCTCCTTCATTGAAGGCTCAGCGCCTGAGAAAACCAATATTATATAAAATATGTGATTAATGGTATAATTCGAGATAATTATGAGTGAGTGTAAAATTGACGTAAAGCCTGACGAGTTGTCATCTCATTTGAATTATCAGTAAGAAATTATATAAAGTTAGTTCACAACACGCTCATTTTAGGGAGAGCATTTTTACGGGTAGTAAATCTACCAAATCCCATAGAGAGAAAGAAAAGAAAACCTTCTTCGTTGTGGTCTATAAACACAGATATAAGCAGTTACTCAAAAGAGAAAATCCGATGGATTCAAGCCCAAAAGTTTTGACCAGAGAAGAGATAGAAACCTTTATATACCAAGCTCCACATGAAATATATTTAATGAATAAGGTAATAGTATATTATGCAATGAGCATGTAGAATTTCCTAACACACGTTGCGAGTGTCTTAATAGTCATTACATTCGAATTGCATACAGTATTTTTTCTACGACCCCATAATGTTAAATAGAAACACAATTTTATAATTGAGCACTAGTACTATAGTTATGAATTGTCAAATTTGCTAAATTTATGTTTGACTTTTAGCCACAGCACCAGTCGATAAGTTCAATAGACAACGGTGTATTTATATTGGTTCTAAATGTGTATCCTACTCATGGAACATTTGATAATTACGTAAAGCCGCAATTTTATTGGTTCTCAGTCATCGTAATAAAAATTTGTATAGTAATGGCAATCTTACTTTAGTTACAAGGTCATGTATGACGTAAAAATTCATACCAATCTAACGCCAAAATTTTTGTATTTATTAATTATTTCATTAATAGTGTAATGAAAGTTGTCAAGTTATTCTTCTGTTGAATGTGGACACAGTGTTGCCGGATATTTATAACCGTCTGAATCTGTCAAAATTAATTTTTGTTTATCTTCGATTTGCGCATATGTTAATAAACACTTTAGATGTAATTAATTAAAATGCACAAATATTTTTTTATATGTTATATTTATGAAGAAAGAAAATAATAAGGAAAAGGACTTATTCAAGAAAACTTCCAAAAGTTTTTTTTTAAATTATAACCTATAAAATTAACTAGCATAATCAGCTGTGCGCAACTCCGACAACGTTTTTGCCAAATACGTCACTAGTTCTAATGACGTGCGTGTAAGATTGCGATTACTATATCATAATTAGTTGCATTAGAGTACATATTGTAAAACTCTAATATATGAATTACAATACATGAGTAAAATTGAATTTATTTTAATATACAAGTGTTTAACCAAGATTTCTTAAGGCAGGTAGCTTTAATATTTGGGATAGCTGGAGCATGCCGGAAACAAGAGCTTGTTCAGCTGGAAGCTGATGATATCCAGAACCTGCAATCTTCATTACTAATCACCTTACGATATACTAAAACCAAAAAGAATAGAATGTTCAATGCAGTCGACAACCTTAGATCACCAAGTTTTTTGGAGATTTATAAAGTATGCTGCTTTACGTCCGATGAATATGGATACTCGCCTTTTCATCTTGTCTTGCAGAAATGGGAAATGTATCAGACAAGCGGTCGGCAAAAATATGTTTAGTGAAATTCCGAAAAAATGACGGATCAAACAATTAGGGGGCTGGAACTCAACGTCAGTTGCGAAACAATATAGTATATTCTTCAGACTAAATATCAGTACCTATAGACAAGTAACGTGCACCTTAGTTTTTAAAGTCGCCATGATAGAAAGAGAGGTGCAAGGACGGAGCTATCACTGTCATGTGACGCGTGGAAAAATAACAAAAACTACTTCAATTCAGCATATCAAAAGGTTAAATTCTTGCTCCGGCCGGTCACTGTTAACCAAAAATACATGTCACTGTTAACCTATAAAATACATGACACATCTGGTATTATCTTCCACTTCCACTTACAAATTTCTACTCGTCATGTGATATTTTAGTGTCGTCCTTGAGTGTTCTTTTCTAGCATTCTAGCATTTTTCGGTATAAAGCGAATTTAGCGTTACTCTTCTAGGTACTTATATTTAGTCTGAGGAATATTCTGTATCAAATAAAATTAGGTTAGCTGAGAAAGTACTGACTGGAAAGGACAATTTATCGGCTACCTACTAATATTAAATTAGCAGCTACCTCAGATCATGTTGTAATTAGCAACAATTCCACTTCAACTGCAGTGTGTAATTGCAGCCGAGTACTCCAAATATTAAGATGCAAAATTGTTGTAATTGTGTTGTTAACATAATTTACCCAAAATAATTTTTCAATAAAGTACAATTTTTGAATTTTAATGAAATTTTTCCATTTTGCGAGTGTTTAATTAATTTCAATTAGATATTTTGTTGTTTGACGTTTGATTATTAACCCATAGGAATAAAGAGGTCATGAGCTATAAAAATGACGTTTATTTTATGACAAAGAAATGCGTATATAGTATAAATGTCAATTTATAGTACATCCGTGTATAAAACTTTATACTTACATTCTATAAATATTTATAATATTAATTAAAAATTGGTGTCAAATTGACAAATTATAAAATTGAAATTGAATAAAATTTATTGAAAGTAAGTAGGTGGCGTGCAAAGAAGGTATATAAAATCAGCACAAAACCAATAAGTAATTTAACAAAATAATAAGTAAATAAATAAAAAGTGAAATATATACTTAAATTTTTGGAATCTAAACAAAGGTTAATTTGATTTATTAAGTAAAAATTCTTGATTTGCTGTGTGAATGTTTAATTCTTAGATAATGTCCGAAGATGACTTTATATAGTCAAAATCGGTCACTTTTAATAATAAAAAAATATTTTGTATTGGAATGACATTGCATTAATTTTATATACTGTGTGTTCCACGGAAACGTTGACATTAACGTAAACATGGTGCCACCAAAGAAGATATCATTATTTACGATGTACGAAATAACGTATCGATCATTGTATGAATAACACATAGAAATGTGTAAAATAAAGAGGGAAGATGTACTATATGCGTTATGAATAAAGTTACTCAATTGACTTCAATTTCATTAAAGTTGGCGTTCTGTCAAATGTCGGTTGCTGTCATTCTTGGTTCATTCTATATTTTTGTTTATAAATTGCTGTCAATTCTTACTTTTTAAGGTTAGTATTTCAACTGACAATCTTGCCAACACTGTTTTAGTTACTTTCTAATTTTAACTAGTAACTAAATAGTAAATGATCAAATTGACTCGAGAAGTTTTTAATATTGATTCATATGCTTATACTTATGACGCAGGGATCTTCTTTCCTGGCAAGAAGTATATAGATTTTTTCTGACACAAATGGAACACAATATAACAACATACATGTTGAATATATAAAATAGAATAAATTGATGGGATAAGTAATAGTGAGTATTCACAGCGCATTTTATAAAAATCAGTAAAACAAGTGATTTTTTATAAATTTTATTCATTAAGCTAATGAATTTTCGTTTAATAAGCGACCTTCGTGGACGAATTGGTTACGTTGTCGCCTAATAATTGCGCTTTCTAACCAGAGTTCGATTCCGATTGAAGTATTTTTTTATTAACTTTATTATGGATATTATAATACAATTTTTAAAAGTAAACTTAACATTTTGAAAATAGATTAAACTCTTTTTATAAAAATTGTTTTAATCAATAATAATTTTATTAATATAAAAAGTCACCGCAATCGAAATCGAACCTGGAGATCATTATAAAATTTTTACTTATATATTGTGCTCAAATTGGGCCAGAAAAAAGACATGCATTCATTTTGAATTTAACATAGAAAACCCCTACGTTCGTGGGACACACGGTATGTAAATTTATGCAATACTAGATCCAATATTTGTTTCTAACATAACATAATTAAGATGAAAAATGATCTAAAATGGGTGTACTCATCTAAGAACTGAACGGACTCGGAGTACTTTGGAACACTTTACAGTAAGAAACAATATACAAAACTAAATTATCTTTTTCTATTTCGCAATTTGTATAACTTCGTTTCCGTATTCTATACGAAACAGAAAGAGAACTGCTTGATTAATCCATGGTACCAGAAAAATAGACAAAAGCTTTATTGATTTTTTTTAGATATCGATGACAGAACAAGACAATGATGATTTTTAAGTTATTTTGATGAAACTATAAAAAATTAGCCTGCTTTTTTTTCATAAAAATAACAGTCAATGACCAATGAGATAAAATTACCCAAGACTAACATCGGTCACACTACGTTTAATTCCATTCTTAAGCGTCTTTTTTTATCAAAAAAAAAATCTTTCATATTGCGCTGAAAGAGTTATTTTAAATACTAAAAAAATCAAACGTAAAAAATTAAGATAATTACTTTCGTTTGAGTTGCAATTGCGATTAAATACGAAACGGATGTGTTTACAAAACTACATTTATAAAAAAAAAGGGAATTCTCCTGATAATTTGATAATTGTAGATCGCAATCCTTAGAAGGATTGCGATCTACAATTATATTTATAAAGTATCAACATTTTAGCGTACGTGAGAAATTGACCTTTTGCTAAGGACAAATGAACCCAAGGATACAGACATTAATTAAAAGTGGGGAACGAAAATGAATACAAATAAGGGCAGTCGGCATTGAAATAAATAATGAACACTAGGTAGAATAAAAATACATTGATGATGTAAAATTATGATCGAAGTTTGAGTTATATTAAAGTTGGTGAAAAAAATGAGAACTGGAAATTTGGGCAATGAGGTAAACAAAACATCCAATTCATCATGCAAGCCGGAATAATAAAGGTTAGTTATTATAGTTTATAAATAAAAATGGTATTTTTAGTAATTAAATTTTTCTTTTTCTTTAACGTACAGATATAAAATAAGTTTCATTAAATATTTTTTGTTTATTTTTTGCATGTAATAAAAAAATTATACAATGGATTAGAATAAATTTGTTATTGTACTAAACTAATAATTTCATTTAAATGAACCTAAAGACCCTGAGGTCAAATTTAAATCATTTTCGGAGTCTCGATTTCAATTAATTTTTTTTTTGAACTAAATAGATACGATCCATCACAATATGTTACACGTTATGAAGTATCAATTGTCCAGCAAATGTCATATTCGTTAAAGAAATCGGGCGTTTAGTCACTAATTACATCTACAGGTTGTGGACCAAAAATTGAAAAAAAATTACTAAAGAATTGCAGCTTGTGTTTTAAAGTCCAGAATTCGTGAATAAACCCTTACTTCACACACTTGTATTAGAAATAACTATTTTATTGCTCTTTATTAATTTACACGATTTTCTGCATCGAATACTGGATGGGATCCTAAATTTTTACGACATTTCATTTGGAACTTCTCTACAGCAGAGCAAATTTAGGTAGGTAGCCTACGCTCTTTACAGTACTTTCTACGTTCTTTACAGTACTTGTCTATAAATAATTGAAATTGGGAGAATTCCGATATCTAATTAGCCCTTGTATTCAAGCACAACGACCCGATGCACATTTGCGAGTTATTCTAATGCATGTATACCTAAATTGAACCTATATTTTAACATTCAGTGTAGGTTTTACCTCACTATCTGCTGTTCGTAGGTTGTGATTAAACACAAGCGCTAACCCGATATCGGAATTCTCTAATAATTTCATCTTTATTTAAAGTTATGCTAAAGTTACTTGAGGTTTTTATCAATTGCATAACTGTTATTGGTCTGTTTTCTTGCTATTAGTTCTCTTATAAACCACGTTGTCATTGTCAACTCAACCATTAAAAAAGATAATATGATGTGATTTCTTACAATAGCGTCCTCGTTCAGGTTATTTATAACATTTTGCCAAATAATCATTACCGAAATGTGACAAGAACAATTTTTTAAGCGCCGTTTCTTTTTTAGATCTAACTTGCGAAACGAATGTATTTGAATTTTGTTGGTCCCAGTTACTGCTACTTTTGATAGGAAAAGTCAAGGTGGTTTTCCGTAATTGCAAGTTTTTCTGTGCATGCTCATTTGACTGTGACCTCGTTGAGACTGTTACAGCGACCATAATTATAAATTTCAGTTTTTCAAATTCTTACATCGTCAAGGCCGAACACTCAGCTGGCAAGTCATTCATAGAGTGATGTCTGAAAGTTTCTGAAGAGAATGAGACTCGTGGTTGTGTGTGCATAGAAAAATTCTACGGACGTCGCCCAATAAACAACCCTTACCTAACCGCCAATGACACTCAGAAGCAAATGACCACTCTTTGAGAAAAGAACTAGAGAATGGTCAGTCGTGGCTCGACTTTTTACGTTTACGTTTTCATGTCTCACTCATGTTCATCAAGATAACTGACTCTCAAGTTCGGTCAGTCCTCGACCCGTGGAAATACCGATTTGCATCACCGGGTCAGAACATCGCAATTTTTATTGTACGATATATTTACATATTAGAACAAAAAGAAGAATGCAAAAAACAAAAACAAAATTGTCGCTCATTTCTTGTCTTATTTGATTTCTTCCACTTCTTTGGTTGAGACTATAGACACTTGTCTATAGATTCCAGCATTAAATTGGTTTAATTTGCAATCGTAATTTTACCTTTCAATTTTATTTCGGAGTTCCTTCTGTTAGTATGTCATCTATTGCAGACAAATAGCGTGTGTTCTACCGATCCTCCTTCGGCATAACAGTAATCACAGTGAGGACTAATACGTTTTTAAATTTGTATAAATGGTGTTTAAAACATCCATGCCCAGACAGTAGTTAAGCTCTCCGTGTTTTCTATTGAACCATTGTGTTGTATGAAGAATTAGTTTCTTTGCCCACTTTGCTTTAATATTATTTTTGTCCGTCCCAGGATAAGAGCGATTCCTTTTGCAATGTCAATTTGGCTGCTTTTTTGTTAGCACCTTGTGAGTAATCTCTTTCTTTTGTCCCGTATGCCTTGCAGATGTTAATGGAGGTTTTCCTATGTAGGGACAGTAATACATTTTTATATTTTTGACAGTCAAGCCAATTTATCCAAACTAGAGCCGCGTATAAGACGATGGAGTGTACCACACTAGCAAATAATCTTCGTTTGCTTGATCTAATATACGTATTGCAGGCCATCATTCTGTTTAGGTTGCTTATTGGATTTTCTCTGCCATTTTCATAAAGTGAGTGGAGAAACTAAGATTATGCCCGAGATGAACACCCTGATATTTGAGTGCTTTGACGTTTGAATTACATGTACTTCCGTATTTACGGAGACTGATTTAAAATTAATTCTTTTGTTAATTTGGTGTTCACAATTGTGGTAGCGATGTTACCATCAGCTACAATGTCTTATTGTGTTGGGTACCAAACCAATATGGCAAGATCGTCTGCCTAAGCAATCAAAGCTGTTCCGATTGGCATTTTGGTAATGAGTGTTTGGTCATATAAGGTGTTCGACATTGAGGGGCCGAGGATAGGGCCTTGCGGCACCTCACACAGAGTTGAATGTGTTTTGCATTATTGATAACAATTTTCCTGTTATCTAAATTTTTTTTTATAATTTCTATTAGATAGTCGCTGATTTTTTAATTTAACAAAGGTTTAATTATTTGCGACCACAAGGCGTTTTTAACATCTAATGCGACTATAATGACGTAATTGGATTTAATTTCTTTTGTAACCTTATATACCTATATAGAGTTTATCTAAGGTGTTTAACATACTGATAGGTCTGTATGACTTGGGAGAGTTACGGTCATCATTTTTTTATCAATTAGAATAATGTTTGCGGATTTCCAATTCCAGGAAATTATTTAGATTTAAGTAACGCGTCAAACGGTTTTGAATCAGCTCTGGGGTGTGGAGGCCTAAATATTTGATCAAATCGGGTGGATTCATTAAAGAGTCAGTCCTGACATTCACACTGTCTTACTAAATAAGGACAGATCCTACATACATAAGCACACTAATACTGCCATTCTGTACTTATAAATCGTAATATCGTAAAATCGGAAGATCGTATCTTATGATCTGTTAGTAGCAAAATAATTTACAGATCGGTATTATTTGCAATTCTATAGCTCTGTCCAATTTTTTAGGTCTGTCTGTAAGGATTTACAAGAAACCGTAAATACTGACGAGAATCTGTAGCTTACAGCAACACACAAAATTGCAAATTTTTACGCTATGATCTTACGATTACTACGATTTGTACACAGAATTGCAGACAGATTCTCGTAAGTAAGTTTACGGTTTCTTGTAAATCCTTATACTTTAAAAAAATTGACAGAGCTACAGAATTGCCAATAATACCAATCTGTAAAATATTTTGCTACGATCAGATCAGATCAGAAGATGAACATACCATCTTCTGATTTTACGATATTACGATTTGTAAGTACAGAATTGCAGTATAAATTCGCAAATAACAAATTTTAAGTCAATTGCATCTATGTCGATGACATATTCATGGAAAGCTGTTAAATTCAAATCCTCACATTCGCAATTATGCCTCATTTCCAATATAATCTTTTATAAAAAGTTTCCAATTTAATCACACAAGAGGTTTTGTATTTATTTTACCTAATTAGTAAATTTGGGTTATTTAATGAAAAACTGTTGCCTAGCAATTTGTCGAGGAAAACTATTAAAGATGGTGGACATTTTTTCGAGTCAAATTGCTGAAGTAAGCATATTAAAATTTGTTCGATAAAATACGAACTTAGAGTGTAATTAATTAATGAACAAAGCGCATCTTCATCCTCCGAGGTTACCGTACCCCGTTTCTTCCCCCTAGGAGTATAATTGTCCTTACAAGGGAAGCTTTAGTTGACATATTTCTATGCTGTGCTGTGTAATGTTAATAAACTTAGTTTCTTCTGCACATTTGACTTGGAATAAAGCTGAGTGTTCCAGTGCCCAGGTATTCTCCATGTTTTGATGTTTGTTCATCATTCACTTTACATTTAGTTTGTCTTACATTTACATTAATCATATACTAATAAGTTTCGGTGAACAAAACGGACAGAAGAATTTCGAAAAACTAAAATTACCATCATAAAATAACGTTTCTTAGAGCATATGTACGGAAAATTATCGAATAATCTGCAATTTTCTTAGGAAATATGTTCACCATATAATATAATACCCACTGCTGCTTAATTAATTTCACAAATCCGTCAACGTTATTGACTTCCAAACTTTCTGGATTTCATTACCAATTATCCCTAAGTATACTCGTTAAAAATTAAGACTATAGTTTAACACTGACTGAACAAACTTTAATGTCTAATCAATATACTGCTCGTCAAATCTTGGATGGCACATGAGATGTGGTACAATTCACTATGGAAAAAGAAAACAATAACATACATAGAAAGATAGATGGAACATTAGGTCACACAGTATTCACAAAACCAACACATAAGGATCGTTACCTTCATAAAGGACCTAACCACTATTAAAAACAGCGACAGAAGAGAGCTGTATTAAAACATTTCTAGTCCATCGATTAACCGAATATGTAAGCCCAACTCTTTATGGGGTCCGGACAAACCGCCGAATTTGTGGACAAAACGCCGAATTTGTGGACAAAACGCCGAAAAGTAGAAAACGACGTCTTAGCGATCGTAACCTGGCGTTGTCCCCAAACTACAACTGAATCCGCAGACAAAACGCGCGAAAATGCTTCCGTGGAGAAATCTCTGAAAATGTTACTGTGGACAAAACGGCGAAAATGCTTCTGTGAACAAAATGCCGAAAACGCTTCTGTGGACAATCTATTAAACGGTGTTGGTTGGTAGGTTACAGTTGTTACAATTTCATGTTACATTCGTCATGGCAATTACAAAAACAAACTTTTTTTTACGTAAAATTCGTTTTAATCAGTTTAGGTTGTTTTCATATAGAAGTATAGAGGATACTTGTTGAATTCTACTGAAAATTTGACAGTTTTTCGAGCGGACGTCTGTTTCGGACGCACGGTTTCAACAAGTCAACGTACTCTACTGTACTCCACAGAAGCTTTTTCGGCGATTTGTCCACAGAAGTATTTTCGGCGATATGTCTACAGAAAGATTTTCGGCGTGTTGTCCACAGAAGCAGTTTCCGCGATTTGCCCACAGAAGAATTTTCGGCGTTTCGTCCACAAAAACATTTTCGGCATTTTGTTCGCAGATTCAGTTCGAGTTCAGGGACGACGCCAGGTTACGATCGCTAAGCGTTGTTTTCTAATTTTCGGCGTTTTGACCACATTCGGTGATTTGTCCACATAAGCATTTTGGGCGTTTTATCCATTCGACAATTTCTTATAGACCCCTTCCTTCCACAAGAACTAAGGTATTGGATATGGCGTTACAAGCTAATGCTTATAGCAAACATGAAATTAGAAGGGCAATACATCGGAACAAATAGAATACGAATATTCCTACGCCAATTGAAAAATCTGCCACCGCATTCCTACCGTGTGTGAAGAACGTTACGGACCGTATACGCAGACTATTATACATGATGTGGATACTGTAGTACTATAAATACTGTCTCAGATCCAGAATAAACGTTAGTCAGAGACTGCGGATGTTTTGTCGCAGCAACAAACGAAACAGACCACGGCTGAAAAGGCAGGAAAATCGTAGTATAAATACAGATACCGGCCTTGAAATTCTACATTTTTCAGTTTTCATACGTCAAATAATATTGATATTGATACTTACCAGGTACAAAAAATTCTTGTCCACCTTGAGCGTATTGTACGATGGCACCACCCGCTGTTGAATTTGTCATCGTAAGAGTGTGTATGCCGGGACCACCTTCGCCGCTAGATATTTGTATGGCTCCTGCAGGTATAACTGCAACAACAGCACCGTAATGATATAAACATTTTTATTGAAATTAATGCTCTTAAAAACTTGCTAAAGCTATCATCAACATGCGTTCATAATGATTTTTGATAAAAGTGCGGCAAAGTAAAGAACCCATAATATTTCTTTGTCATTGCGCATGCGACCGACTTTATAAAATTACAGAAGCATGCAGTAATCACACTTTATGATAAGCATAGAGTATAAAATTTAACGCATTTATTCCGAACCTTCTTTCATATTAAAAAGCGAAAGCTATTTGCATACATAATTCTGTCTCTAGATCCATTCGGGATTTGCTTTCATAATGTGACTTAACAGTACTAATTAATTGTTAGTACTTGTGCATAGTCTATTCTAAAACATGAAGTTAGGTGCGGATATGGTCTACCAACTAACCTGTGTGGTATGGGATCGAGTGGGAAGACAACTCACTATCTGCCTCCGAGGACGTCTGCTCAACCTTGCCCTCTGCGAAAATCACATTTCATTACTAAACTAATGCTTGGGGTGTTTTTCAAATTTACTTAAAAATTTGCCCATTGTTTACTAAATAATCCCATACCACATAGCACTTTTCAAAAACAAAAATTTAAACGAACTTTAGTTTGAAAATCTAACCTAAACAGTGCAGAAATTAAAAAAAAAGTAACCTAAAACCGTCATGATTACGTTAATTGTTACTCCTGCACAATTATTGTTAAAACTGTCAATTATTACAAAATAACCACCTTTTTTATTATCCTCAGCAAAGAAACAGTCCGATTCTTCAGTCGAATCAATATAATCGCTCGATTTTATATGGATCATTCTGTAACTAAAACGTCAGTTCACTATTTTATGCACTTTGAAATATATATTACAAAAATATTTTAAGCACAAATGTAAAGATTTATCGATAGATGAAATGTACATTTAAGTTATTTCAATATCTAAAAAAAATTACTGTATTTAATAAACACGCGATAACCTGTAAGTGAACTGAAACAACTTGTTTACTAAGTACCAACAGCAAATTGTTCAGCTTTGGTTTTAAAAATTTTGTTTTCAACCATGTATAACAATAATTTAAGAATATACAATTAACGTTCCATTTTTAACGTAAGATTTCTTTTATCACACGTAATCTACCAAACAATGGACCGAAGTCGTCACAGTTATCCATGTTTATAAATTTAATACTGCTTATTATCTTGTCAACTATTAAAGATATGTTTTTCTGATAGTGTTCTACAATCAAATATTTAGGACATACTTTTACGTAACGTAAATGAGTTTACAAACACGTGGTTATTATTAACATCATAAATAATTATGGTTTATGTTCGGAATTTCTTCTATTCGCGCAAACTTATGCATGCTGTGATCAGGCGATCTTTTTGAAAGTAAGTAACTTTAGAGTTAACTCTTGCAATCATAATTTCTATTTTTTTAACTCTTCGCAAACAGATGATAACGAATTTATGCCCTCGAAATATATTTTTATCATTTTTAGATAACATGCATATATGTATGTATATATAGATATGTGGATTGTCCCAGATATCAATAACAAAATTTAAACACCTTAGTTTACATTAATATAACGGACTTATTTAATATTTCTTATCTTTCCAATGATCTCGAGAAGCCTTCATCTATAAAACTTAAAATTAGAAGAGTCCCGTATGGTTGTTTCTTTTGTAAAATTGAAAAATGGAAAAAAGCGTGGCCTGCATTAAATATTTTTTTGAAGATTCCACAATAGAAGTGCCAAGTTTTGATCTTAAAATGTACTATACGAATAAATAAATAAACGGGTTAAATTGAAACGCGATTTCAAAATCATGATGACGGTTGGTTTACTGCCACGTGGCATGACTTGCTTTCTGATGTTAATGCTTCTGATCTCCATTCCTACACCGGTATCGTACCTCAAATTTGGCATTATTTGTTTTACACAACTTAATGTCGGTCTTCTTCTTGCATTTTCTGCTTATAAACTTCGGTGTTTTAAAAAATACGTTCCATAAGATGAGTTCATTTGTTAACGCCATTTTAAGACGTTTGGGATTCTTCTCAGACAAAATATTTCGAAGAGTAGTAGTCTTTTTCTTTTCTTGTCCATGTTTCACTTCAATAAAGCGCATTATGTCTAGATGTACGTTTTTGAGATACCTCTACTTGTAGCTTGTAGCCATTTTCGACCGTTAAATTTTGCTTATTAGTTCTTGATTACTTCTGCAGAGGTCCTTTTATTCGCCAGATAGGCAAAAATTTGGCATCCTCTGCCCTAATTATCTCCTTTTCCGTTATTTGATTTGCTATTTCTTTATCCTACTATTATTTTCGACATTATCATGACTGCCGCTTGGATCGGTCCATTATATGTCGTCATGCAATAGTTGTGCTGTTATATTTTCTCGTATTTACCTTCTATACTATAACTACATATGAATACTAACATGAGCCAGGGTTGACATGTGTAGGTTTAAATCTTAAAGCAAATGCTTGTCAAGATGAACCAATCGATAACTGTACACGGTTTCGTCAGTATAATATACACGTTTATACTGATCTTCCGGGGCATTACACTTCACAGTAATGAAAAATAATGTACTACATGAATAAATAAATAGACAAATTGTTCTATTTTCTTCAATTTGTTGATTTTCACCCCACACCACTTCGAAATATATACATAGTGTTACCTAAGTATAGGAAAATATTTTACGATGTTAGGTCATTCCATAAAAAAGTCATATTAACGTATGTCTAAAAATGTCTCCTGCACAAGTCGTTAAATTTACTTTTTTTTTATCATACAGTGTGTCCCAATCTGAGTAATATTATATGGTATCTGTGTTATTAATAAAGGTAGAGATTCGGTTAAATAGGCAATATTGTACACATTTTCATGCCGATTAAGATGCCGTAAAATTTCGATCCGTTCCGAAGATATTCGGAAAAAACCGAAAAATTGCATTTTCGAAAATATCAATTATTTCACTTATTAACAAAAGTTTGTACAAAAGTTTCTTCACTAATCAAGTAATCTATTTTCAAAAAGATTATCTCAAGAATGGTTTTGGAGATATTGATAGTAACTTTCTTATTTCAAACAGCCGCCATGTTGGATTTTTTCATATATAACTTCTATTCTTTTTTCTGCTTTCAATAATAGTCACATGATACGTTTGAAATAAAAAGATCTTGACAAACCGGTTATTAAGTCATGCTAAGCCATGGAAACAAATGAACTTCGACGATTGTTCAAGTTGTCACTCTCGATTGTTTATTGCTTTGTTGTAAAGTAAGAGACTGGTGATTACTTGATTACCAGTATTATTATTGATTGAACAGAAGAAATCTTCCAATGGCGACCTTTTCACTACCCGAACAAAATGACCATTAAAAGTTACAGGGTCGATAAAACAATTGTCAATATTCCAAAAAACACATTATATCCGAAACGAGCCTGATTTCGCCGTGGTAGTACGAAATTCGGGTTTTCTTGGGCGTAGTGATGTCCATTGTGACGGTTAAACAAACCACAATTTGAAAAGTACGATCAGTCTCTGCATAAGATGCGATTGATGAAACCATCATTTTCTGCCGTTTTATTAACAACCCATCTGCAAAATATGCTTCTACGCAGATAATCATTTCACGGTAAAGTTTAAGCAACGTGTAATTTATATGGAATGAACCTATTTTTCTTGTTTGTAGACGCTTTAGATTTTTTAATATTAAGTTTTTTAATCATCGATATCGTTTCGGATTCAATGTGTTTTGTGGAATATCGGGCAATCGTCAAGTCGCCATTGGAAATTTCTTCGGTTCAATCACTAATAATACTAATTTCAAGTAATCATGATTCTGTTTCTTTACAAAAAAGTAACTGCTCAGATTGGGACACACTGTATAACACCTCTGATGAGCTCACAATAAGAGCGAAATCAGGTGCTCTTTTGTTGCGTGTGTACTTCTGTACAAGTTATCTTGGCTTTATCGGCAACGTGTGTTACAAGCATTAAAGCTATCGCTTACATAGCGCTTTGCACTTTAACACACACATGCGGTTACAGTTAACTGTTGACATTTTTCTTAGTTTATACTATTCATACGTGTCAATGTTTACACGAGATGTCGCAAGACACACATTTTACACTGTATAACCTCCCCAACACGTAAGTTACCGTCTAAAATTAGAGAACAGTATTAATTTGATTTTTTAAGATTCCAATGGACTTTTTTTCATAAAACCTCATAAACAACACCTTAAATTATTTTTTCTTCAATGGACAACGGCATATTATTGAACTACTGGCAGACGCTAAAAAAGCTTTTTCTATTATGAACGTGTCTGTAAAGTATCAACCTGATTCGCCGAGAATAACGCTTGGGAATCTCGTACATTTGAGAATAACACGAGGGGAATTTAGTGTATAAGTTTTGGAATTAGGTGGAATTTTTTGAAATTATTTGGAATTATTGAAAATTATTTTGAATTATTTTAAATATTATGTTATTTGTACGCTTAGACTTAACTTAACATTTTAGCATTTCAACCGTTATTGGGGTTGTCCCGCACGTGGTATATAATAAGGCTAATTTATGGGGATTGCTACGCGATTTTTCGAATTTTGTTAAGTGAATTTTGTTTTGTATAGTTCAAGTGTGTTAGCTACTAGGTTAGAAAACTAAGAAAAATGCCAACAGTTAATTGTTAATTTTCTTAGTTTATACTAATCATACGTGTCAATGCTTTTACACGAAATGTCGTAAGACACACATTTTGCCTACTAGGTTAGCTATTAATCTGGAGAATGGTAAGTGTCATTCTAGAGATATACTTAGTAAAACACGGAGAAACATAGCCCGAACATAGCCTCACAAAACTTTTCGTAACCTAACTTTTCTCATTTCATATTAATGGAACATCAATCATTACACTCCACTCTAAAAAAAGAAGCTAGGTCTACTAAAAAGAGCTAAAAAAGATTTGTAAGACTATATAGCTTCCATATTATATCATGATTATACAATTCTCATTGCCAACGGTATTATAAGCTTCTCTACATGAGTCTGTCCGTCACATTTTCGTGAAACTTTCACCAAAAATCGACCTCAATGAAATAGTTTAGCATAGCATTTTTCTTTCGCAGATGGACTATAACATTGACAACGATGATGATTTTTTTACGACAATAGAAACAAAAATTAATTCCAAATTCCCTTTGCTTAAAAACTATTGGCAGCTGCAGGTTATGACAATGAGTTTGTTTTAAGCAGAATCAGTGAGGAAAACTTCAGCTACATTGAAAATTTCGCAAGAAATGAGCTGCAAACATTAATTCCAGCTAAAGATAAGAAAAGCTATTACGGGAACATCTTCTCGGAAAATCCGAAAAACATCAAAATAGTAGATGGTCGCAAAGCTTTCATTCTAGGTATCAAAGCACATTTAAACAGGGGGCTGGAAAACAACAAAGAGACATTTGAAAAATATAAACATCGGTTATGTAAATGTGACCTCATATCTGAGGATAAGATGAATTATGAGAGTACTAGAAAAGTGTGCTAAGATCGTACTTTGACCTGGTTGGAAAAAGTTGACAACAGTGGGGAACTTTTCTTTCTCTCATTGATAAAAATTATTCTTTGGAGCAAAGAGTATTTCAGATGTGCTACGTAGTCTCTTTTTAGATTTTGGAAGAAATGGATTCTTGAGCACGCAGATTTTGGACTCACTCTTAATACATTCACTTGTATCGAGATTAATGGACAAATGCTGATAAAACTCATAAAAATGTTCCAAACTAATAGTGATCTTACAGCCGATATGCTCCTCCTGCACGATCAATGACATCAACGTTTTCTACTGTAATAAATTTTGTCCTCTATGATCTACGATGTGCGTTTAATTTTGAGAAAAAAGATACTGAGAGACGTAGAAACGAATTTAACACTGTTACGGAGATAGACATCAATAATATAGATTCAGACAAAATTATAAAAGACTCTGTTCGAAGAGTACGTACAGACGCCACTGAATTGGGAATGAATGTAGAAATTGAAGCCGGGTATGAGCTCTACTTAAATAACGAACCGGAAAACACCAAAAAACTATACTCGGATACGTGTTTCGTATAGCTAAGCTATTATTATCAGCAAACCGATGATGATAGCTTAGCTATTGAAACACGTGCCCGAGTATAGTTTTTTTTGGTGAAGTTTTTTGGTGTTTTCCCGTTCGTTAAAATAGACGCTGCAGTTTAGAGTTCCATTCCTTTGATCTACTTAAATGTCGAAAGTGATAAAAAAGATCAATTTGCCACTGGTCACGAAGATGAGGTAGGTTTCATTGATACCATTCATGAGTTTGAGAATGAAAAAGAGTTTCTCGAGCAAGACCAGGTATTAGAAGAAATCTCGGAAGAGATTGGAGACACAGAAAATGGCTCGGGCAATGTTCTGGATAGAGACTTAGAGCTAAAAGACTACAGCTCGAAAAATGTTGATTACTTTGAGAGTGGACTTTTCTTTTCAGTTGTGATAAAAAAATCCTCGTGGTGCTGGCTTCTAGAAGAAGGCAAGGGTAGAGTGAATACCGATAGATTGACAAGATTTCATGCGAATAGTAGGAAAAGGAATGACAACAATAAGAAAACTCGAGAGGAAACTACAACTAGGATGAGAACGACAAATGATTCTAGTGACTGTTATGATGAACTACCTCGTGAACTACTTAATGACGATTCAAGTGACGACTGTTTTACTAATGGCCAACTCTGTGGTGAAGAGAATGAAAGCGAAAGTGGGAATTGACTTCTGAATTAAATGAAAGATATTACGCAGTCTGATGAAAATTATTTTATTGGAAGTGTCTTGACTCAAGAAAATAATAAGATAAAAGTAAAATTTGTTGGGCTTACAGACATTTTTGAAGATCGATAATTTTTTTCTTCACTATTGGTCATCACAACATAGCGCCTCATTTAAATTGACATCTCTAAAATATATAATACCATCAACCACCATTAATATACTTCAATTTTGCTTCTAAATCTACACCGCTAACTAAATTGTTACTAAACTTTTTTAAAATTTGTTATACGAACTATAATTTTTGCCCAAAAAAATTCAAATTTTCACCGCCAGTCACTTTGTCAGATGAAACCTAGTAACACCTTTAATAAACTGCAATTAAATTTTTAAATTATAATTTTATTGATTAATTTCGCAAAATGCAATACCTACAGACTGCACAAACAAAAAATTACAAACCATGATACCTTCGTTCAACCTCAAAATCAATCGCGGAGGGTCCAGCGAAGGCATTCATCAATCAATATGAATAGTTCGAATATGGAACACGCAGGTGGATCTTTGTCGTACGACTCGGATCTGTAGCCGAATTGACAAGATGACGGCGTCGGCATCTTGTGATAAGCTACAGAAGGAACCAACAGACACAAATAACTTCAACAATGGAATGAATTCGAACCCCCCCTTCTGAAATTATGCCCTTGTGGATATTACTTAGATGTTTACGGCCTTGCAAAAGAAGTAGCTCTCAAAACTGTTCAAAAGTGATTTGTGAGTACTGCCGAAATCCATTTACTAGAAGAGGAATGGTTAAGCACAACACGCTAACCAATTCAAGTACGAAACACCTTGCGCCGAACTGAATATCTAAGTCGAGAAACTTTCGCGACCTTGGGACTTGGTCCTAAAGCGAATACCAAAGGGTGCAAAAAATACCGTTGCAAAACGGCTTTCTTTCTTAATCTAATCAACTTGCGTTTGATGATTTTCACGCTTGAGAACGACTTCTTCTTTTTGTATATTCGACCTTGGCTGTACCGATAAAGTCAAAGTATGCCGTCCTAGTTAAAGAAAGCTGCACCAAAGAAACTCTTCCCAATACCAAATACAAACGTCAATCAAAGATTAGCCTAGAAGCTCGTGAAGATTCAAAAGTCTCCGATAAAGACATTAAAGAGGAAGTTGCTTTGTTGGCTTCCGATACGTTCCGAAAAGTGGTTGAGAAACATCCTAGTCCATCTAAACATTTCCAGACTCACCAATCGTAGATCCAATTTTAGTATCAGAGGACGATATCCGGAAAGCTAGCTCAAGCTTTCCAGCTGGTTCTGAGGGTGGCCTAAGACTGCAGCAACTTAAGGATTTAACCTGCTTTGGTCTAGGTGAAACTACATCAACACTCGTCCCTTACTTGTCTTATCAATAAAATGTTGCCTGGGAGCCTTTGGGAACAAATCCTTCTTGTCGTATATGGGGCTTCCCTTTGTACACTATAAAAAGAAATATGGCGACTTGAGACCATCAATCAGAAAACCCCTGAGCTTTTCCCTTTCGTGCAGCAAACATACCGACATTCCTCGTTCTTTCAATTTGGAAAAGGTAAAATACTGTCAGAGGTAGCCTGAAGTTGTTAGCCGATGTGAAGACGCCAATCCATTGGTCTAGAAATGAATCTCGCAAAATGTGATCTTTATTTTTGTAGGGAATCTGAACTCTCGGTTCTGTGAAGATTTGAAGAATTATTACCAGGAGTTCTAGTAATTGACAGTGGCCTTCAGCTATTGGGTTCCAGGCTTGACAATAGAGGCGACCGAATAGGTTTTTATGAAGAACTAAAAGAGATTCAGATACTTATATCTAGACTTGTGAATTAAAATCTCACACCTATTACGTAATTGTTTTGTTGTCCACAAGCTTGTCTACCTCCGCCGTACCTCTCCATTGACTAGTTTTGAAACTGTTCTAACGACGACAAAATCCATGTTAGCTTGGAGAAGATCATGAACGTTTATTTGGTGGATACTCAATATATGGCGGCAGGTCCTTATCAAAGGTAGAATTGGCGTTCGGCGGTTGTTGGATGTTTACCTTCCCTGTTTTCTTTCATCTGTTAATGCTGTCTCGCAGTTGGTCTTTGTCATGTCCCCTGTAATTGATAACCTTACTGCATTCAGCTGATATGCAGATGCAGTCAGGACGTGGACTATCAATAACGAGATACCGTTTCTCCCAACTATCCAAAAGGAGTTGGATAAAATCAATATTGAACGCATCGTATCTTATCTACTTTTCGAATCTAAAGTGAAAAAGGCAATTTTCTTGACCTCCAGACAACCCGTTTCCGGAGCTTAGCTAAACTGGCTCCAATCTTTTAATACAGGCACAGCGAAAAATGCTTCCAAGTAGCAGGTTGCAGCAACGCCTGGGTTGCATTATTGTGGAACCACATATTTGCAAATGCGGCGAACCAGTGGACCGAAAAGGACATCGTGGCCTTTCATGCATCAAGAGTGCGGAGAGATTACCAATGAGCTTAATTTCGTGATTCAGAAAGTCTTGGCGTCTACCTACATTCCGGCTAGATTGGAGCCAGTTGGTTTGTATCGACGGACGTTAAACGTGTTGATAAAATGACTGTATTCCCTGGTCAAACGGACTCAAATTGGTATCGGATGCCACTTGTAGCGATACCTTGACCTCATGGCATATCCAAGTAACATATGTATTGGCAGGCGAGGCAGCAAAGTAAGCGGCTAACAGAAAACCAGGAAGTACCAGTCCTTGATTGAGCAAAGATACATCATTTTGGTCCCTTCTGCGATGGAAACTTTAGGAGCATTGTGTATTGAGGCGGTGCACTTTATTCGGGACCTTGGAAGGCGCCTCATAGAACTAACTAAAGGCAACCGGTCCAAACAATACTTTATCTACAGAAACTTTAGCAATTAAACGGCGGAATTCTGCTAAAGTATTGCACATTCCCCAGTATAGTTTCATTAGAAAAAATTAATTGTTCATTCAACTCAATCAAATTGATTCGTGTTCAATTTTTCACAATTTTATTTTTGTGGAAAGCAAAACGAGGCTTACTTTGGACATTTATTTTAATTAAAGTAGTTTGACCGTTTCCTAGCAGATGATCTGGCTAGTCGAGAGTAGGGTCAAATTAAAGGTTAAAGCGTCCTTAACACGATGCCGTCAAAAAATGTGATCCTTCCCTGACTCCTTTTTGATCTATGCCAGTTAAATATCGGTACATTAACACGGGATCTTGTGGGAGAACTCGTATAGTCGTGATGATATGGGCTAAAACAGACGGGTGGTCAAATAATGGACTAGGTAGAGATACTCTGTAAACAATAACGAGAAAACGATAAAAAACGAAAAAGGAGCCGAGCCAGCATAAGTGAAGAACTATTTAAATGTCCATAAATCAAAAAATTCAGAGTAATGTCACCGTTCTATTTTGCAACACTTACCATGTAACAGTAACAATCGTCAAATATTTAACACAATGTGTTTCCGGTTCGCCAGGATTGCCAACATCCCGGCTGTACATGCAGCAACACGACATTGATTTGTTGGTTTCCCAAACGTTTGTAATGTATTGCTATGAGACCCAAGTCAAGTGCACAACTAAAACGTACGTTTTTAAATTATTTTCCCACGACCATATACGAAAGTGACAGTATATGTACAATCTAGTAATCAAGAAAGTTAACCACCTTAAAAATTAGGGTTTACCTGTTACGATATTTTGTATAATAAGCACACTAGTTTGTTATAGAATGACATATATCGCCTCATGCCGAAATTTTCCTCGCACGATATCATTCACTTTCCATGCTAATCATGTACATAACTATAAATAACATTTTAAAACATAAACAAAATATTCAGGGAGAAATAACTTATAATTTAACCCTCCGAATACTGCTCAATATTTTATAAACCTATTTTACCATATAAATTCATCGATGTCATCGGTATCGCTGATGATAACAGCTTAGCTGTTGAAACACGTGTCCGAGTAAAGTTTTTGGTGCAGTTTTTGGTGTTTTCTGTTGGTTTCTTTCAGCAAGTAAGTTTTTCTGCTGTTTTCTGTAGGCAGTCGACCTATGGTTTTTTTTTTAAAAAAAGGTCATTTTGTTATAGCGCTGAAAACTATGGAAAAAACAATGAAATGGTACCAATCCCTAAGTTACATATTTAAATTTATTTTATTTTTATTCATCACTTAATGTATCGCACCAAATATCCTGATCAATTCTTTTCTGCATTGAAAACATAGTTAATTCGACAGCTGAATCTTCTTTTGGTAATTTGTGATTTGATCTAAGATTCGGGCGTGACAGAATCCAGCCTTGCTTCCGTATTAAGGTTAAAATTGCTCACTGTCGTAGCAGTTTAAAAGTTCAAACATTCTCTTACATATAGTATTGTATTTTATAGTCCTTAAGCTAGGTTACTTTTCATTACAATCTCAAGTGCAATTAATTCTTTCATGATATTTCATTTTAATTGTATTTTGTTGAAATTATCAGTTTATAAGTGTGATAGGTCGCACGAGAAGGGAGATCATTATCACCGAAGCAGTTCCAAAGTTAAACGTGACCAGAGAAGAGTCGCATTTTCGCACCCTAAGTCACTGAAATATCTTCGAGTACATCGTTCAGAACTGGTATCCGCGATCCCTACGTCGTGTACGACATGCAATAAACAGGGTAGGTCCATTCGTTTCCGAACCGTACGAATTCCGGATGTCACATTTTCGGTCCTTGAATGATGTCTATTCTATTCTTACTAGTTTGGATTTTTTGTTTTCTTGCCAAATTGCTTTCATGCAGACCCAAACCGTATAAACTTTTGGTTTTTTGGTTCAAGTTGGTTGATTGTTCAAGTCTTCGCCCTACTGAAGTCCACCTTACGGTTACTATTTCGACATATGGTCAATCCAAATTAAGACTATCAATATTATATTTAAATTTAACAATAAATTATTTTTCAGTGCAGCAAAAAATCCAGTTATAATTAAATAATGTGAAGAGAAACCGGATGCTTTTGAAATGGACTCTGACTAGCCCATTGAATGGAAGCAATAGTAACAGAAAAAACTTAATATTTGGTTTGGAATATGTGTACAATGAGTAGTGGTACCATTTTTCATCGATAGTAATTGGAAGTAGGTAGCGGATACAATATCGGTAGAAACAGACCTACTTCGTACCCAACTCGCCAGAGTGACAAATCGTCGATGATGTGACAAAATGTACATTTTTTGGCAAAAATTAACAGTTTAATGCATTCAATTAAAAAACAGTGATTATACAGATATCTACCACAAAACTAATATCAAATTTATGACTGCAGACAGTTACATAAAAAGTTTTTTGTCTCTCCCGCAAAACTTATATTACTGCGATAGTAAGGGTAAACGTTTAAACTAATCAAGATTCTTGACGACATTAAAAATTAAGATAAACATAAACAAAACGAAGACTATGAGAGGTGAAGAAATAGGAGTAGCAATAAGAGAAAACAAATGTAGAGAATGTCAAATCGGACTAACTATAAAATTTAAAAAAATGGAAATAAGAACGAAGATGAAGGTGATTCAAGATTTCTTTACACTTAAGATCAATGGTTATTGTTGTGTGCCCTTCTTGGAGCTCAATCATGGAGAACCACAAGGTAAAACTGTTAAATCACGCAACGAGCAGTGAGGAGGTCTATGTTCAGAATTACAATAAGAGAAAAACAAACATAAATGATAAACATCACAGTTGAAAAATAAAAAGTAGTTAGAGACTAACATCGAGATGGATGGACGACAAAAGAACAGGCGCTGGATTGGCAGGAGGGGTTCAACAAGTGGCCATCAAGATCACCTGATGTAACACTTTTAGATTATTTCTTGAAAACAGAGACAATACAGAAATACAACCTGGTAATACTGAAGAACTAAGACAAAACATCTTATTGTGCTCGCTTAAATTCAGCACTCGATATTATTATCATTTATTAATCTAACAAAACTATTAAGCAATACTTGTGTAAAATTTAACACAAAAGGTCTAACAAAGAAGAAGAAAACAAATAAAATTGAAATTCATTACATTGAAAGAATAAAGGTTACAAACGCATGTACAAGAAAAAATCCTTCAATAATCGTTTGAGAATTTCCCAAGACGTAACATTGAATAAGCAAAACAAGTTCCTGAGCGAATATGACCTTTTGAAAATCCGAACACGTGCATACAAAAGCACCACTAACACAAGCTAATATAGTATTCTATCTTTTATTAATTAAATTTATTTCAATGGTGATCAAAGATTCCCACACTCCAACTCATTTGTAAAATCATGTTCAACCAGTTCGGTTTTGCTACAGAAGAAAATCTAGCAATTACTTAGTACATGATAATGAGTTAAATAAAACAAACTCTTCTGGAAGATAAATGTGATCAGCACTATACAATGGTTTAGTTTTAATTATTCAATTATTTAAATTACATAATTAATGATCCATAGAGAAAAAACATGACCACACGAGAAAATGAAGCTTGAGCAAATGACGATAAAACAACTGTTAAGACGATTCCATTATACAAAATAGTACATGAAAATTACACTGTATTTTTATATTATGATTTCGTAGCAACAATAGAACACTATCAAAAAAACATCCTCGTCATCAAGTACACGAGATTCTCTATATCTTAACAGTTAAATTATAATAAGCAGTGATTCTTGGATCGGAATCCCTCCATTTATGTAAAAAAAATATTTATAAGGTGCATTTCATGCAATTCTATCAAAATGCATGCAAGAATTAAAGTTCGTTCGAAGTAGGTGTTGAAATTTTGAAAATTGGCATACATAAATAATAATTTCATACAAACTGACTTCAAAATTATTTATGTAGACACAATCAAAAGCTTTCAAGGATTTCAAAATAAAAGCGATTATTTTTGGAACAGAAAGATGTGTTAATTTAAAAGATACGTGCAGGAAAGGACAAACATACCAGCTATCTCACCCCCGCCAAGATCGTTGAGTATTTTTCTATAAGAAGGCCTCCGCGTGAGTAAGTCCCGCCGTTTCTTTGGAGATTCGTCCTCTGATAAACTATCGTCACTTTGTGCTTCCACTACCTTTAAAATAATAAAACTTTATTCCAAACTTGCTAATCACAGAATCAACTTAATTCTAATAATTGTATGCAAAAGTAAACGTATTTAAATATATAATGACGTCGTTGTTCATTTTTTCTTACTTTCTCAAGGTTAACATTTTTACGAAATTGACGTAAGACGCACAAAACAAACTATGAATATTATGTAAATAAAGAAGACGTTTTTGACCCGTTTAATTTGTAATCGTATATTATGTATTTAGTACTTCAAATTACATTTAAAATTTTATTAAAAAAATGTTTAATTTGTTCTTACGTCACCACATCTTGGAAAAACCGTATAATTTTCTAGCGACACAGACGCCAGTTCAAAAATATGAAACAATAAAAATCGTAAGGAAGTCGGAAAATCTAGGGCCATAAAAATTGGCAGAAGAGGCAAAAGGAGAAAAAATAACTGAAGAACATGACAATTTCGTTTTTCTTTAAGTTGGTAAAGATGAACACATTTAAACTTAATAGTATTAGAAGTCCCTCGAAATAGAACAATTACAAATAATTTTTTAATCCAGCATTAAACGACTAGCGTAATCAAGTCAATTTAATATTCTCTTGATACAATAAATACCTCGAAAAATAACCACCTACAGTCCACTAGATTTATTTGGGGGCGAGTTAATAAAATATACAGTTTTTGTCAGTTTATATCTCGAAAACTATCTGAACTTACGATATTGAAATTTGGCAATTTACCCCAGTCAAAAGAGCAAGTAATACGTAAATTCGAACGGAAATGTGACGTATCAACAACGTCATTTCTTACTTACAATGAGCATAAGTATCCACTGTTTATAATTGCCCAATTTCAATATCGTAGTTTTGATAGTCTTCAAGAAGTAAACTGTCCAAAACCTCATGGGGCACCCTGTATAGTCTGGGAGATATGGTTATACAGGGTGTAACAAAAATGTAGGTCATAAATTAAACCACATATTCTGGGGCTAAAAATAACTCGATTGGACCTAACTTACCTCAGTACAAATGTCTATGCAAAAAAAGTTACAGGGTGTCAAAGTTATAATTTTTGAAAAGTTTTTTGGTAATACATATTTCCCTTAATAAAAGCACGATTTCAACGAAATTTGGTATTCAACAGTTTTTCAGTATGAGAAATCTAAATCTGATCACAGTTTTGATGTACATTGTAGAGGGCACCACCAGCAGCACTTCGCGTACATTAAAATGTTCTTTACTTTTTTGCCCCTCGGTATATTGGATTGTTGTTCGAAGATTTCTATTCCTTGACGTGATGAGCTCAAAAAAGTATACTTGAAAGATTCGGCCAACCGTTCCCAAGAAAATCGACACTGAATCTTCAGTTGTTAGCGAGATACGGCCTCTTTTTTATTATACCACAAAAATTCCGAATAACAACAAATAAAGTATAAATGAATTTTTAAGTTATTCGCAGGTCCCAAAATTTTTATTTAATATTACTTATTTACAAAAAAAATTATAACTTTTGAGACCCTGTAACTTTTTTTGCATGCACATTTGTACTGAGGTAAGTTAGGTTCAATCAAGTTATTTTAGCCCCAGAATATGTGGTTTAATTTATGACCTACCTTTTGTTACACCCTGTAGTATACCACAACCCACAACTTTGAATATTTTTGAAGTTATTGTTAAAACAATAAATCTTACTCTGCAACTAATCAAAAAATCTGTAGAAATAATATTTTTGAAATAGATTATATTATATTAAAAATGTTCTTCTCTAAAGTGTATCTCCTTACAACCAGCTCCACGCCTACTAAAGCAGCTGGCGCTAGGATAATAACGTAATGAAACAATTGTGTCATTTGCCTCTCGGTTCAAGCAGAATCTCTATCTTCCATTAGTTAATTAAGACTGATTAAGAATTGTCACAGATTATACAGGGCGATTCACGGTCATGATTTATTAGAAATTTCCAGAAAACGGCAAAAAATATCGATCTAAGCTACTGTTCAAAAATATTTTCAACAAAATGCCACTCCCGGTTTTACCGAAAGTGACACAAACTTTGTTCTATGTCCTACACCTAAAGTTAACAGTTTTGGGTTATTAATTTTTTTATGTCAAAAACTGACAAATTCATGTCGTTAAAAAATCGTTTATAACTTTTTTTTTTGCTGCTAACATGGGATTAGAATTTTTGGAATCATTGCCTTAAAGATCTCATTACGATTTTTAAAAGCTTTATTAGAAAAAAAAGTGATGTAAATGTGGTCAAATTTCAACCTTTAAACACTTTTTTATTTTAAATGCACGCTGAATTTTTTTGCACTGCAGTATCTAAAAATAAAACTGCTTTATGGTAAAGATATAATTTTTTTAGATGACAATTACTAATTATATACTACAATAGTTTACGTATAAAAGAGTAACTTAGATAGTTTGTCTTAAAAAAAATTCTTCCACAATGGAAGCTCTAACGTTTAAATTTAAATGAAAATATTAACAACTCCATCTAGTATAAAAAATTTCAACAATCTTGCTATATTGCCAATAGTTATCTGAGTTAAAATAGTCTTAGATAAAATACCCTTTTTTATCCTCGTCCAATATACTCCTATTTTAAGTCAATGACTTGGATAAAATACCTCCTGGGTACATTGGTGCAACCCGGCATAAGTCACATTATGCTTTACTATTTGCTGCAAGCAGTTTTGAAGAATTTCTTCAATAGTTTGGAAATTAATTCCAGCACCAGCACTTTTGACGCTCAAAGGCAATATCTATTTTTTCTTTTGAATTTTTTTTTCAAGTTTAAATAGAAAAAATATCGTCATCATAAGGCAGAACATTATTTTGTTTTAAGAAAATCAAATGTGCACAATATAAGGTTCGAGTTGCGCACACAGCTACACACTGACTTCTTGTATGTGTAGAAAGCATAGTTTCATAAGTATTACAATTTTAAAAAGGCCCTTCTGGCTAGACAAATAATTTCCAAAATAAATCTCAGACACTATAAAAAACCGTTTTGCGCAGAACTGAACAAATTTTGATCGAAAAAGAGAAATTGCGTTTTAGAAAAAAATATAAGTTATAGACAAACTAATTTACAACAATTTTTTTCCTATAACATTTTTTTATATAAATGATATTGTTGGAGATATTATTCAAACAATCAGTGTCACGTGATTGCCCTATCTCAACAATTACGTATCGGATAGTTTATAGTTTTAAGAAAGTTGTGTTTAATTAAATTGCACTTTTATTTGCACAAAAATATTAAACAAATGTTTTTAAAATATTCCAAAATAGGAAGATCTATGTAGGTTAAGAGCCTTTTCACTCGACGAATTAGCCCACAATCTAATCAGATCCGAAGTATTATATATAACACCTACTATATGGGAAGTTTCTTGACATCATGTTTATTTATACAATTTTTTTGCGATGATTTTTTTGAGTGCTGTTAGTGATCTCAGTAACGATGAAATATACAGGATTACTTAAATGAGACAAAAGTTACATGTTCCGGACTGAACATTGATGGTACTATAAAAATTAAAATATTAAAAATATTTAGAGAAAACTAAAATGGATTATTTTATTTGGCGCCAATTGTTTTATTCGTCAAGAAACAAAATAACTTAATTAGGTTTTCTACAGTAAAACATTGTAGCATTTAAGTAATGCCAATAAAATTTACATCCGACGTTTCGTATCACCAGGGACACCTTAAATTTTTATACCTGTTCATTTTTTTATTGCTTAATCAATTCGTGTGAATTTATATTTAAATACGCGTCGACCCTGTCCTTCCATCCGTTTTTTTATTATTTCGGTCCCGATTTTGATTACATGCGGTAATATGTTTTATCTACTCCTACTGGATTACATAGTCTTTATTCAATGATTTTTGATGAATAATTGTATAAATAACTACGATGCGTGAGTTATAATAACTTACAGACCACCGTATTTTCATATCAACCGTACGGAATCATAATACCTATCTTATTTTGTTTTAAACAAATGTCAAATAAATTAAAAGTTTAACAGCGTGCATTAGTATTGAACAAAATGAGTTCTTAAAACGCATCGGAAATCGGCACACCACCACACTAAAAAGAAGCAGCTAGAATAACAACCCTTAATCTTCTCCCTGAGAAATCTCGCCAAACTCCTTTTCGTAAGATGTTCTCCTAGCGTACTTCAAGGAATTGTCCGGTAAATATAAAGTTTCATCATTACAGACATTTTACTCCATGCTCAGAAATACTTTAAGTATCAATAATGGGGTGAATATCGAAAGTTTCGTAAAACTGCGAGCATTCCTGAAACGTAAATCAACCTAAAAAAGCGAAAACATTTACCCCAGAACAAATTAACAAATTCATACAAGAAGCCCCAGATGATAACTTTCTAGCAACAAAGGTATGTTTTAATGTAAATAATTATAATCTTTATTAAAATAACTAATTATTCAGATCGCTTTAATAATAGGCATCATGGGCGCTACTCGCGCTGCTGAATTGAACTCCATGCAGGTTGCAGATATTGAAGACTTTGGAGCAGTTTTTATCGTCACTGTACCAAACAGAAAAACAAAGATAAGCAAACGATTTGCTATAACAGGAGATTTTTATCATATTTGTAAGAAATATATGGATCTTCGTCCGTCACATATATTTTACTAACAGCACTGTTTTTGAAATTTACAAAAGGAAAGTATTTTTCTCAAAAAATTGGCATCAATAAATTTGAGGCTATGGGAAAAGACATTGCCACATTTCTTAAATTACCGGACAGGCGAATTATACACGGGCCGAAGGCTACATAGATGAATTCCACAAAAATAAAACAGACACAGCAAATAAGATTTATAGTTCTATTAATTTACAAACAAGTACTAGCAGTGCCGCAGACGTTTATAGTTCCATTATTCAACAACCAAGTACTAGTACTACCACATACATACAACCTACAAGAAACGAAACAATAACTTTACACAATTCTAAACCCTCAATTGCGTTCACAAATTGCTCACATTTTCCTATTAATTTTGTTAATAAAGATTTTCCTTAGATAATTAATGTGAATGTTAAATGTTTTTTGTGATTTTTTATTGCTTTTAATATAATTATGGTTATCAGAAAATGTTATAGTCATAGATAAAGCATACTATTATTTACGTTTAACCTATGATCAGCATATTAATTACTAATTAATTGTGTGAAATGCTACTTTTAAATAAATCGTGCGTAAAAGAATAAAATCGTGTATAAAAGTACATTGTAATTTAAATGACACTTTCATTATTAAACAATTTTTGTTACCTGGCAACCAACACTCGAAATACACAAAAATGAAGCCCCATGTGTATTTTCTGTTGTAGTAACTCGCCTGCGGCTCGCTGTAGTAACTCCGCTACTCGTGCATAAACGCCTTACTTTACATTCTACATTGCTACATAAAAAACTCAAATCAGAAATACTTTTACGCATAATTTACTGTAGAATTAGACTGAAGAGTGAAAAATTTGAGTAAATAAATGCAACGATAGCGGTTGTGGTGCTGGATAAGAACTGTAGAGAGCGGTACGTGGTACATTTGAAGTTGAAATTTTAAACTAAATTATGAAAGAATCCCGATATCGGATTAGCGATTGTATTTAACAACGGCTGGTGATGAACTACTGTACGATGTTCAAAGGTAGGTTTAATTGCTTTAGAAAAGGGCGATTAAGCATTAGACTGTTGTGTTTAAATACAACAATACAATACTGTATTGTTAAGTTATAAACGTAAAACGAAAACCACACAAAAATTAAATATGTTACGCAAGTTTGAAATATTTGAAATTTAACTTTGTATTCAGTGCCTACTAGATATCCAAAAAATATGTCTTTAAACGAAAAGATAGAACATTGTGTGCTAAATCCAACAATTTAAACTGCAGCTGTTTATACCAATTAAATGCAGAAATATTCACATTTCTTCAGACCGTCACAGCAGTTAATTTTTTCAAAAATTGTTAAATTACTCGGAAACTATACATTTTAGGCCATGCATATTATACATAAACTAATATCTCAATTTATCAGTAGAATCCAAAATGCAATAATATACAGAGTATACCATTTGAAATAAAAAAGTTTAGTTTATCCCAGGGAAAACAAAACACCTTGTATACACAAAATCATTTGTAGGTGGTAAAAAACTTGATTTCAAACAAATTTTGTCTAAAACATTTTCTCTATCTTTAATATCTGACCCATCAATCACCAAATACAGGGAGCTGCCCCACCCTGTATATACAGGGTGTTAATTTAGTATGTACCTTAAATTAAACCGACGATTTTTTGAGTAATTTTAAGATAAAAAGTTTATGCAAACCCAGGTCCGTTTTCGATTCCTTTATGAAATACAAAGTGTTAAAGTTTTTTAAAAAAAAATCGACATTTAATAATATTTCAGAAACGGCTTGGAATATTTTTTTGAAATTTTGCATTTTGTAATAGTTAACAACAATGAACATTTTGCTATAAGTTTTAACTTTTTAATTTCATCAGTGGCGTGCACACAGTAATCCACATGTGCATTTTAAGAAAAACTATTGGTACGCCACTGCTTTTCACAAAACAAAAATTAATATTAGATTCCTCTTTCAATTCTAAAACAAAAGGTCTCTCCAGTTTTTTTCGTTAGATACATCGTTATTGAGGAAAGAAAAAAAATCAGCTTAATTGCATATCCCTGGACCATACTCCCATATCCATATCCCTTGGAAAATAATACTTGATTAAGTAATAATTTATTATTAACAATTATGTAACAATAACGAAGAAACATTATATTAAACACTAAATTAGATGCTGGAAATGACCCCCTTCGGCTTCAATACAACCATCTAGCTGCCTCATCATTGAATTCCGCACTGTCTCGAAAATACCTGGTGTATTTTTTATTGTGACACATGAATTAATTATTCTATTTCGTAGATCCTCTTTGTCTTCAACAGGAGTTTTGTATACAAAATTTCAAAAAAATATTCTAAGCAGTTTCTGAAATATTATTAAATATCATTCTTCTTAAAAAACTTTAACACCCTGTATTTTAGAAAAGAATCGAAAACAGACCTAGGTTTATCTGAACTTTTTATCTTAAAATTACTCAAAAAATCGTCTGTTTAATTTAAGGTACATACTTAATTAACACCGTGTATACACGAGGAATGACGTCTGATATAGAAACCCTGTTTCGGCGCCAATTTTCAGTATTTGAATTAAATACAGTTTTTACAAAATACATTGTAATTTGGAAATTTTTTTACAATACAACTGGTGAACGTCTTTTGTGTGTATGGGCTTCAATTTTACACATTTTATATACATGGTGTTAATTAAGTACTTGTATGCATTGTATGTCATTTTTGACTATACAAACCTGTTCCCCATCCAATGTTACATACAAAAGATACTCTTAGTTTTTATCGCTAAAAGCAGTAGTTTTGAATAAAAACAGGTTTGAGTTAAACCTCCGTTGCAATTTTTTATTGGATCATTTCCGAGTTTTTAAAAATAACCAAAAAAGTATCTTTTATTGATTATCAGGTAATAAACTTATATCATTTACAAGACTAAGACTAAACTGGTTAATAACATTTACAATAATTACTGAAAATTACCAGCGCCTACTTCAACGCATGTATGAATTCGTCTTAACATTGAGTGACAAACTCTTTCGAATATACGTGGCGTCTGATTAATAAGGGTACACGATTCAAATATCTTATTTCTTAGATCCCCGACAGAAAATAATCCAAAGGATTCAAATCTGTTCATCTAGGAGGCCAGGCTTGTAGTCCTGCTCTTCTAATCCAAAGGTTAGGGTAATTCTCGCCCAGAAGTTGACGCGCAACCACACTAAAGTTTTGCGGAGCTCTGTTGTGTATCAACCAACATCCTGTTTTTGGTTTCTAATTAGCTTCAAACCCGTTTTTATCCAAAACGGCTGGTTTTAGTTACAAATACTAAGAGTACCTTTTGTATGTAAAATCGAATGGAGAATAGGTTTGTCTAGTCAAAAATGTCATACAATGCGACACAAAACAGTTATGGTTAATTAAATTGAGGAACAACAGTGTAATAACTTAATATTTGAGTTTCACATCATTAATATACCCAGTATCCCGAATTTTATCCAATTGCCATGTTACTTAAAAATAATATAAGCAAAAAACTAAATAAGCCGTTGAGAACCCATGAACTTTTTATCTTAAAATTAGTCAAAGATTGACCCTTTAAAGTTTGTACAAGTACTTAATGAACACTCTGCATATCAAGTTCTCTCATAATTTCAACATTACCAGTAATTTTATCATCCATAGCAATTGGAATTTCTCTAAAAACTTGCATTTGCAATTACATACAGGGTGTTTCGTATCGTTGTTATGTTCAAATTTATGGAGCATAAAATAGAGATAAGAGGAATACGTACTACCATTGCGCCATCGCTAAACCATGCACTATAAGTACCATTACAACAGCTTTTAATTTTAAATGTTTGGAGTAAAACTGAATATTTTATGAAAGACAAAACTTGGGGCTTTGTCGCTGCAGTATTACTTTTTTCAAAACATTTTACATTTTATAGCATATTTAACAACACAATTTTTATTACAAATAAATACAAAATCAAAATCCTACTACAACCACGGCGAAGTCCCCGTTTACTTATAGTGCATGATTTAGTGGTAGCGTACTGCTAGTACGGATTCATCTTAATTCTAAGACTAAAAAACACAAAAGTGATAATTCTATCTTTATTCGTTCTAAACTTATAGACTTATGAAATGATAATTACAAACAATCAAATTTCAGTTTACAAATTAAACAAAAACTTAATAAACGATATTTTCTCATCACTATAGATCTAGTTCTAGGGGATTGAGATCAGGAGACCATACAAGACGACCACCACGACTAATCCATCATTTCCAAAATGAGCTGGTGCACCAAACAACAACACAGTAATTCACTTCAAACTAAAGTCAAAATTAATATACAGACTTCCTAATTTTTTATCTGAATGACGTTTTGGGGTGATACAGTGAATTGTTCCACAGCATCCTGCATTTTATAATTTTAATGATAGAATTTCAGTTTAGTTTATGAACTGAAATCTGATTGTTTAACGATACGAAATACCCTGTATATCTTTCTCTACTATTAGTTTTCAAATAGCAAGAGAGACCACTTTGAAAGCTTATAATTTTTTTTTCAAATTTTAAGTCCAATTCATGTGAAATGTGTCTGACATCTTTCTTGTCAACATGTACTGGTAAATTTGAAGTTGAAGGGGCAAAAGTAGCACATTTTAGCATGAATTCAATTTTTTTCAACATTCATTTCGAAATTCTTTTTGATTGACTATACTTTAAATGATACCCCACAGAGATTGTGACCTAGGTCAAATTTAATTTTTGTAAATTCAATTAAATATTAAATTATCATCATAATGAGTGTAGTTTGTCTGCCCACAGTTAAGATAGGTAAAACAAAGAACATAAAAAAGATAAAAAAAATTCCAGATCTAAAACTAAGAAGAAATAAAAAATTAAAAAACTAAATGCGAGGTAGATGAAATCCTCCTAATTAGTGGTATGAAATTAATAGTCGCGTTTTACACCAAATATCAGGTAATATTAGATTTATTGTTTTTCGAAATACAGTACCACCTTGTCATATTAAATCAACATCGGGTCCCTCCAAATTCATAAAATGTAGCATAATTTTGCTTAATAAATGCACATAGAAGTAATGGTATAAAGGAACATAGACTATCTTCTCTTCAATTGACTAATTTGCAATTCTTCGTGAAATAAATTATACAGTTCCGAGTTAACAGAATAATTAACATATGTGATCCAGTAGATGTAATTCCAAATCATTATGATACATAAATTATAAATATAGGTATGTATATTTGAATCCCATAGTTATTTTCGAAATAGTTTATGGTTGCAAACCTCCACTTTTCCCTGAATATACTATTTATACACATTTTTGTATATGGTCTAGTATTTACATGAAGCATGTACCAAGTTCCTTTAGCAACGGATATAATATTTAAACCACCCTATGCGTATTTCTACAAATTGGTGTAAAATGTTAGTAATTCAATTATTTCAGCTGTATTGGTGGACAAACCAGAAAGAAAATACTCTACAAAAACAGTAATTGACCTAAAACACCCCACAAGAGAAATTAAATAGATAAAGTACAGGGTGGGCAAATTGCGACGTTTGTATAGGGTATGTATCTCGATAATTCGTGAGATTTTCTTTTAATTTAAGAAAAATAGTTGTCCTCTTTCTGGGTAACGATTGAAGTATATTTCCGATGCAATGTCGGAATAGTTATAATTTTGAATAAAGCATTCTAATATATCATAGTTTTCGTAAGCCATGTTGTACTTTTCAGAGGATTGAAGAATGAAAATGTGGTAATATAATTAGAAGCAGCATACATACATGACATTCGTCATAAAATTAAAACAAAAAATGAGTTTTGACTAAATTTAACTATGATTGACCCTACATGATATATATCGTCGTAAAGAGAAAAAAAAACTCTATCAGAATAAATCACAATCAACTATGGTTTCTATTAAAGAAAAAAAAATTATTCATAACTCTTAAACAAATGTAGATATTTAAAATCCGTCAACGCCATTCAATTCCTCTCAAAAAAGCGTCTAAGTATTACTAGTTTTTTTCTAACTTAATAAACAACTAGGATATAGACATTTTTCAAAATATAGAAAAATCGATCTTTTCGCTGTAACTCGAAAACGAAAGACGATAGCCGATTCTAGTTTCTCTCGAAAAAACAGATCGAGACACCAAAATCCATTTTTCTCTATCTCTTATGGCTACCGAGATACCCTATGCAAACGTCAAAATTTGCCCACCCTGTACATTGGTATTCTGTAACACCATGAGTTTAAAATCATAAGAATTAGAATTATGAGAATGCGACAATTCTAAAAATTAATTAAGCACACTTAGTGATATTTGATTCATACTTACTTGTAAGGTTTGTAAGCTGCCTTGCGTTGTCTGTATAACGGAATTAGGTTTTCCAACAAGTATAACATTTCCTTTACTCAACATAGGCTGAAGGTTTGCAGCAGTTTGTATGACCGATTGTTGATTGGGTTGAATTACGGATTGTACCTAAAAAATGATATAATTAATTATGGGCGAAAGAAAAAAGATTATAATACAGATTAAGATTAAGCAAATAGAGAAAGACATGCACAGTGGGGGCCGAGGCCCTACCTGTGCTTGCGCCTGTGTGTGAGTAGGCAGGGTGAGTTGAACAATGTTAGTAGCCGCAACCAGATGGGGTTGAGAATTAGTTACCCCTACCGAAGATGCTATCGAAAGAGGAGGATCCGGTGAAGGAGCCAAAGGATCAACTGTCCCGTTCTCTTCCACCATCCCTTCCATCACTTATACTACGAAACACCTGAAAATAATAAATTATTGTATTACTTACTTTATTATAAACAATTATTTATTACCGATGCCATGTTTATAAATTTAATTTCGTTCAATTCAAATGTAGGAATATAATTGGTTCGATGTGTATTATGTAATAGAAATTGTTAAGTAAAAATATGGTTTGAATTAAGTTATTGTTGATATAATTAAAGCGGCAACGGCGAAAATAAATAAACTGCACAAGTTGACGTTTATCATAACCGCAAATGACAAGAGAAACAATTAAAAAGGTCACTGTGACTATGACACGGCGATTTCTATATTCGCGACGTAATAAGGAAAGAGTGGTTATAAAAAAAATGTGTGTGGAAGCTCGAAACGAAGATGAGCAAATTCTAAATTTAAAACACGATTGACTAATATGACGCCATATTCAATACCTTTTGCAGTAATCCCACATTACGAGAGCACAACATTTTTAAACTGTTCACTATAAATCTAAGTATTTAAATCACAACCCTCTAAGGGGTACCTGGACCATGTCAGATTGTTATTATTCTTCAGCTGGGTACTTACCAGTTACGTATTCCTCGTCACCAGCTTTGCTGCGACCGGAGTGGGTAAGGCAGTCTATACGTAGTAGCCACGTCAAAATTTCTGGGCGGTCGTCACTAGACGAGAACACAAGAGAAATGCGCGTCACAGCAATGGCGGATAAAAGCGCGCTTTACATGACCCCTCGCTTCCCCCCAGCACAAATCCAACAAACATTATAAATTATACAACTTTTGTATTACGAACCAGTAGCCTTACAAACATATTTCTTCGCCGTAGATATTCTAATTTGTTTATAAATTGCCGTTGTTTACATTACAAGGTCTTTTTTCGAAGCAATAATCGAAAGCACCAATGACGCAAGTCCGTTTTGTTTATTTATTAAAATCAAAACTGTTTATAGTATTTTAACAAACAATATCGTCGTTTATTCTTTTGTTATTAAATACATCATTGGCGTAACTTGCGTTAAACTGTTGGGCAGTCATGTTTATGTGTATCTTTTTTGAACTTTACGAATGAACCCAATAAACATGAGCAATTATTTCTAAATTATATTTAGATTAGATTACAAATTAAGTGTGTTAGTTGGTCACTTATAACTATAATTTAAAGTTATTTTTTGCATATAAAGTTAACTACATTAACAACTATTTGCTCCCTTCGACTTTTTTATCTATATATTGACCCTCAATTATTTGATTAAAATTTTGCTTGCTTTGTAATTAAATCGTGTAAATCGAAAATTTTTCCATTTTAATTTTGCCCTCAAACTGAAATATTTAGGTGCTTATGTTATAAAACAATCGAACTCAATCGAAAATTGAAGAAAATAATTGTAGGTACAGTCTTTCGCGTTTATAATGGCGCGGTTTATAGCGCGTACATGAATTAGTAGTTTCCCTTTAATTGCGTAGATACATAAACAAAATAAAATGGGATAGATTTTGTTATTGTAGGTATAGGTAGACTCGATACCGGATTAACAAAACTTCGGGCCTGAAGTTATAATTTGAAACTGTAAATTATTGCAATGGGTGATTCATAAAATTTCGGGCATTTAAAACAGGTAAACTTTTAGTATTCAATGAGAAGGACAAAATTAACACTTTAAAATAATCCAGTAGTTCACAATTTAAAATGTTAATACATAATTTGTAGGACAATATATTAGAAATTATGAAGTACAAGATACGAAGAACTTTTGATCGATTTTAGAATAATCATCCAACCAATAAAATTTTGCAAAACAAATCATTAATTAACTAATTATTAAGAACTAAAGAACTAAAATTTTGGAAGCATTAGAAATTAAACGTCATTTAAATAAACAAGACCCTATTTTACATATGCAAATACTACATTAACGTGTATTTTATACCTTTTTGACTTAAACAAATATTTTCCATAACAATACATTGATTTTCGGATAATGGCCATGATTAACCTCTTAAACTATTGTGATGACAAAAATGGATGTTTTATCAGAGAAAGTTTAATTTCTGAATCAAAAACATAGCAACTTTCACTTTTAAAAATCTCCTATTATAGTTTTTTTTACTATGAAGAGTAATTTATTATATATTAGGTACATGAAATTACAATATCAAACTGCAGATGAACGTTCAACTTTTATGAAAGCATCATATGCATAGTAGTTTACAGTTTCAAATTATAGCTTTAGGCGCTCAGTTTTGTTAAACTTACCTCTACAATAGCAAAATCTATCCCATTTTATTTTGTTTATATGTATGCAATTAAAGGGGAACAACTCAAACATGTATCTGCTCTAAACCGCGCCACTATAAACGCGAAAGACCGTACAAAGAATGCATAAAGATAAAAATAAAACATAGAGTAATGGCACCAGTGAATGAACATTTACGTATAGTTGTTCAGATAACTATTGAATTTATAAAAAAAACAACGTGAATTAAAGAAATCTCAAATACGCGAAATAACTCCATAGACTTCATTTGTCAATAATAAATATACACTAATACAATTAAGGTTATTATAACTTGTTTTATGAAACTTTAAATAAAAAATACAATACACCACTCAATGAACATTTACATTCTAGTGATTGAACGGTGATGGTCCAAAATGAGTGGAGGAAATTACTTAACAGAATTTTTGTATTTATTTAACTCATTAATCATAAAAAAATGGCTTAGGATTGAATTTCTTTGGCTTCGCTGTCTTTGATAAAATATCCCCTCTCTTGTACCAAACCGTATCTGGAAGCTCGTGGCCATTTTGCACACATTTTTCACTTTCTTATTGGTGTCACTTTATATTCTTTGTCATCTTCATGGATTATTTTGCCAGGAAAGTATTTCTTGTCGACAATGAAATCATTTTTTTCGGACTGGATCTAGCACTAACACTACAGGAAGTATTCTCTTTTCTCTGTCTCTTTTTCGATAATGTCAGTCGTGCTTTCTTTTTCTCTTCTGCTTTTGTTTTTCTGGTCAGTTTTTTTTTTTCTTTAATGTAATCTGCTCGGTTGTTTTTCTTTCTTTCAAACGATACTATCAATCACGACTTGTATTATAATGATACAGGGGTCCGCATTTCAATATAATATAATATAATTAATAATTAAATGTATGCGGATCTTGTTAACCATAAAACTTGTGCTATGCAACAATAAACAGTAAAATAATTGGGCCGGTATTTTTTGACAGACATTTAAATCAGGAAAGGTTAATTTAAATTTGCTGAATGATGTTGTTGATGGCACAGGTCTTTTAAAAACTCGAAAATAAATTCAATGATTTGTGCAAGATCGATGTAATTCCCAAAATGTAAGAAGGGTTCAACAGTATCTAAATTTATTTTTATCATAATTGAATTGGTAGGTACAAATAGACCCATAAGATGGGATCCACGATCACCGTCCCTTCATTCAGACTATTTTATACGGGGCATAGTAAAAATTAAGTGTATCGAAAAGATTTTTCAAATATCATAAATGAAGAATAATTGATTACTTAGCCATTTGCATCGTTTCCATTTACGCCGAAAAGCATTAATTTTTGACAAATGCCCCGTTATATTTTTGTTGTTGATGAAGATTATCATTTGGGCCAAATTAAAAATAAACGCTGTATAAATGATAGGATATAATAAGACACATATACTTTAAATGTATATTGCATTATATTTACGTGATTCACGTAGCCCGTTGGGTAGTAGGTACCTAAGTTATCGACTTCCTGAAATGTTAATAATATGGTATTTGATCATAATCAACTACTACAAGTCGAACTAAAATGTTTTATAATAGTGCCACATCGGAATATACTTGAAGTTAACTCCCTTTTTGTTTATGGGTATTTTTACAGCATATATTGTCAAGACATATGTAGTGACATATGTAAGGTTTATTGCAAAAAATTAGGATTGCGGGGGTGCCTTTAAGATATTCTCAATTTTTGAACAATTGAGCAGTGGCGGCTCGTGGTCAATCATACTGGGAGGTCAAAAATTAATTTAAAAAATAGGCATACTTAAAAAAATATAAATAACTCAAATGCACCGCAAAATTTTATACAATCTACAATTTTGTTCAAAATATTGCGATTTTTCGAAACATTCTCATTAAAATCTCTAAGGGATTTTCTATAAGTATTGTCTAGCTGTGTACGAATATCAACATTTCCTACGGTTGCAAAATTTACCGAGCATTTCATGTGTTCTGCAGACGAAACATGTTTTTTATTTCCTCTTTTAAATGTTTTAAATCTCTGACACCGGATTTGGACTATAGCGAGTCTGACGAGTCTTTAGAAAATAATAAACAAACAAAACAGTAAAATACATTTGATACTTCACAACCACATATCCAGTTAGCTAAATCGTACATTACCTTGCGAAAGTTTCGATGAACATCTTTATTTTTGTCTTTTGTCTGACGAGTCTTTAGAAAATAATAAACAAACAAAACAGTAAAATACATTTGATACTTCACAACCACATATCCAGTTAGCTAAATCGTACATTACCTTGCGAAAGTTTCGATGAACATCTTTATTTTTGTCTTTGCTAGTCTGTCGTAAACTTAGTTCTGGCAAAGGACGACCATTTGCCTTGAACTCAACTAATTTTGTAAAATTAAGTTTGTTAGCACTTTTTAGTTGTTTAATTTTCTGCACTACCGACATTTTCTATTATAGCGCATGCACACGCGAATCAAAACTAGTATTTTTTACAAAACAACACAACAACAGTAAAACATATCATTATAAATTCTTAAATTGATTTAAAACACGCGAAAATCGAATCAAAAATCGAGCGTAGGTGTACACCCTATACAAAGTCAACGTAAACTGCGGGATCCGGCTCATGACCCAAAGTTGATTATTGTTTCGGACGTTCGCGTTTATTCGGGCGCTGCACGTTTTTCAAGTTTTTCCGGGTAGATCTAATTCAATGAGGACAATTCGCACCGCCAGCCCAAGGTTATTCCATTTTATAACAGATGTGTTATGGTAAGAAAGACTAATGACAATTTTAAAATGTTTTTTATTTATATTACCTAATTTTTAAGAAGAACTCCTTTTACGTTATTGAGTTCAAAAGATTAATCCCTTATACAACTAGACCATTATCGTTAATAATAAATTTGGTATTAATTATAATTAATCAAGATAATGTTACACATTAATTAAAGATTGTCGATTTATTGTTAGTGAATTACCATCGTATACTGCTTACAAAATAGTTGTGTTATTATCAAACTTATATTTGGCACAAATGGCAATATCCACTAAAATCAAAAATTTTAGTAGCGCATCAGGCGCAAATGACAATGGCGCAACTGACAGGGAATGATTGAAGCTTTTGAAAATTGCTCCCGAAATGGTGACCAATGCAACATCGCAGATGTCTAGAAGAATGCAATTAGGTATGTATTGACAATAACGGACAACATTTTCAACAATTTTTATACTTTAATTCTGTTATTAATCTGCAATATTAATCTACAAATTGATAACTCTTATCTGAAGCAGTACATAAGTAAATGTTTATTTGTTTATTTGATTGTGACATCATAGCTTCTTATAACTCCTCCATAGCCAAGTAAAACTGATGACGATTTTTCAGTCATAACTTATTACATGTCAGTGATTTTCTATAAAAGCAAGGACTACCAAATTATGGAATAGAAAACTCATGTATGTAATGTAAAATACAAAACTAAATGAAAAATTTCAAAATTTTGCATAATAAGAGTGCTATCAAAAAAGAAAGATTTTCGATATGTTTTTCTTTTTGTGTATCTCTGAAACCAATTGAAAAATGTTAAATTTGTTTATGTAATTTTATTCTCCTTCAAAATACGCAACTTTTAAGATCCATATACAATTAATTGAAATCCGAACCACTCGATATACAATATGTCTAAAAAATTCCAAAAAATTTACGAATTCAAATTTGAACTTCTGATGCGCGGGCGTCTGTCCTATCCAATCGTGGTAAGTCTTAAACTTACAATTAAAAAAAAAGTAGTCAATTAAATGTATGAAAAGGATGTTGATATTATGAATTTTCAAAAATTACCAAAGTAAATGTACCTATGTACGTCTATTTTTAAAAAATATTAAAAATATGATATGTATAAAAATCTTTTTCTACTCCTCCTAATTCATATATTAGAGTTTTACAATCTGTACTCTAATGAAATACATTACGATACAAATTTTTATTGTGATAGAGATTTAGAACCAATAGAACTGCGACATTACGTAATTATCAAATGTTTCATGAGTACGATACAAATTCAGAAATACACCGTTGTCTATTGCACCTATCGACTAGTGCTGTGGCTAAAAGTCAAACATAAATTTAGCAAATTTGACAATTTGTAATTATAGTAGTTGTGTGCAATTATAAAATTAGTGTTTCTATTTAACATTATGGGATCATAGAAAAAATAGTGTATGCAATTCGCTTGTAATGACTATTAAGACACACGCAACGTGTATTAGAAAATTCTTCTTTGGCTCATTTCCTAATTACGTTGCTCGTGTCTTAATAGTGAGCATTACATACTCACTGCTTAATATACTATTAATATGATCGGCCAGTCATAATTATTTTATGAATAAAAACTCTTTTCCTTTCTGTTAAAGTAACTTTGCTGATCACAGTAATCAAAAGAATTATAAAAAGTTATGCTATTCTATTCTATTCTAACTTAATCACACATTGGCATAAACAAGCGTTTCGCGAAGAACCCCACATTGCCGCGATACTAATAAACGTGTAAAAGCGTACAAAAAATAGCCTAAAATACATTTTTATAGTGGCGTAACTGGAATATATATAATCCGTTATATCCGTCTGTTTTTACTCCACAAATTATATAAGAACAAGTTAAGAATTATGCAAAAATGTAATACTCTTTTTTTGCTTATTTTGGCGTTAATAGCGTAAAGCGTCACAAAACTCTACATTTCAATCTTTAGAAAAAAATATATTCAAATAAAAATTGTAAAATCCAAAGTGTCCCCGGATGGACGTAACTATACTTGTAGACTTTCTTATTTCGCATTTTAGGAAGAAAAGTCATACTTCTTAAAAATTTTTACTTCTTTTAGCAAGTCTCCAGTCACTACCAAATAACATACATGGTCGTTAGAAAACGAAACAACGTGAAATTTGGTTAACAGTAAAGTATCTTTTGTTTGAAAGGAAAGTCAAAGCAGGAAAAAGATATTTGAAACGTCAATACAAGCTCAAACAACGAATTTAAACGTTGAATCTTAAAGTAGATTTTTTTGCCTTTATTATGATTAACGAGTAATAGGTATTAATTTCGCCAATGTGATGTCGTAGTTATCTGATCATAACAAACGCAACTGTAACTAAAATGAGTCATGTCAAAGAATTGTCAGTCAATGTTTAAATAATATTGTCTCTAGAGCACAGAATTTATTTAGTGAAATGTTATGGTATACAAAAAATCAACTTTAAGATAGAACGTTCTGATTGAGTATTTGAGCTTCCATAGATATTTTTGCTGGCGAAAAAGAACTTTATATAAAGTGAAAAAAAAACAATATGTTCTACCAACAAAAGTTTTATAACAATTTACTCCACATTTTATAAACATGATAAAAAGTTATGCGACCGTTTTCAAACAAATTTGGTAGGCACATGTTACTGTAGATTTGATTGGATTTTGGGCATAATCTGTCAAATCACAAATTCCATTAACTTTACACTGTATTTTTCTCTCAACAACTTAAATGCATTGTTAAACTGATGTTTTATTTATGGTACTTCCCGAATTTTAAGATTAATAATAAATTATGTAATATTTTAGAAAACAGTAAAAAATTTATTTTTTCTATGCGTTCTTACACGTTTCCTTCCATCGCTTTCAATCAATAAAAATTACTAGTTAAACGTATATTGTTCAATTTTCATTCCTATTTAACTAAAAGTTAAACACTTATTTTAGATACTTTACGATTGCAAACAAAGTATCTTTAAATTGAAAAAGTTGGAGTTTTTTTCCGACTTGTATTAGTTGTGCAGTTCATTTATTTTCAAATTCTTTCTGTAGCTTTTTTGTTTGTTTTTTCACCAAATTTAATATGCCATTAGTAAATGAAAAAACATTGAATTGACGATGTTTCGTAGGTATATGAAATATATTCAAAATTCAATCAAACTTTGTATTGAAAAAATCATGTTTAAGTTTGAAAATGAGAATGCCTTTCCGTAAAGAGCTCTGTTGTTTCAACTGGATTATGCCCAATATACAGGGTGCTCTATGACGAGAAAAAGATACTTCAGTAAGTCATATAAATAGTGTCTGATTTTCAACTGTTTCAGAGATTCTTCGGTTTTGACTGTTTTCTTGATTCTTGGCAACTTTCAATTAAACTATATTTTTCCGCAATGCTTCGTTGTTTACTCATAATATATGTTTATTTAAAAATAATATTAATTACATAAAAATGTAATGAAAGAAAAGTTGTGGAAAATTTTATTATTTACAAGCTTTATTTGTACTATCTTTTTGTACAACGCAATTTTTCAATTTCTTTAACAAAATTGTATTTGTTTTGAAGTAAGAACTTCCATATCAGATTCAGCGCTCGCATTCAAGTACAACGGTCGGATGTGCATTTGTGTCTTCTTCTAACTTAAGTTGAACCTACATTTTAAAGTACACTTTAGGTGTTAGTTTTTTCCAAAATTGTTACTCTTAAGCTAACACTATTAATAGTATTTGTAGGTTTTACATTTTTTGAGCTAAACATCAAATAGTAGATTATTCTACTAGGAGTTAAAGAATATAATTATTAAGCTTAAAAGTTTGCTGGTGATGTGTTAGCCGAGTCAGCAAATTAAGCGAAAAGTTAAGTGTACTAGTTTTTCTTCAAGCGTTTATTACTGGTTTCATATGTTATTCTCAAATTTTCGAGATTCTCGAGTATTGTAGTGATTTTTTATTCTCGACGAATCAGGTTGGTACTTTTAACATTAATTATAATAATTAAGCAAGATGAATTAATTGGTGTAAATTACACTTTTTTCAACTTTTATTTAATTTTTTAGCAACACATCTATTTTTCAGTTTATGTTCAAAGATTATATAAATTCACAATTATTAGTATTAAATATTTAACAAATCCGAATTTTTAGAATATTTTCAAAATTATTTTCACTCCACATCTTATAAATAAGATTAGGGTTTCCAAACTGAAATTTTAACGACTTTTTTTCACTTTTTCGTACAAATTAGAGTTGATACGTTATAATAAGTAAAGGCGTTTGTCTGTACGTAAAGATATCAAGAGAACCACTGGTCCTATTTTATGAAATTTGACGTGTAGGTGTTACTTATAATACCAAAAATTTGATTAGATTTTAGGTATAATCCGTTTCTCCAAAAATAATGGAAAAATAATTGTTGGAAATATTATTGTCCATAACTTTCATTAACTATTGGAAGTATTTTTTTAATAAAATGCAATTTTGTTTATCTTATGGGTTATCTTTCATTCAAACAGTTCTATTTTTACCGTTTTTTTTACTTTTTCTATCAAAATTTTGTAATTTAGGATGCAATTGTTATAAACTGTTAGACGTTTATTTTATTTTTCGCACACTTTAGATACTATTTTACACGTTTGTTCGTGTCAGAACAATGTTGAGTTCTGCGCGAAACGCTTGTTTTTACATTTGTGTTTAAATTTTGTACATAATTTTAATTTACACAAGTAAGGTTTAATTAATTTTTGGTAAGCAATTACATTGGTTTAGCAATATAAATAATAAGAAAGAATACCTTTCTTATACCACTTATACAATAATTACCAACCCAGTGTATTTTTAATTTTCTGAATGTTTACTTTATTCTGAACAAATGTTGTTGATAATTCGCTATGTCTATCTTGAACAATTTTGGAGTTATATATTTTTTTTTATCTGAACTTTACTTTTTCCCAATGTAGAAAAAGTCGAATGTCTTCTAATGAGATTTGGATAATATAGCTTACATATTTAAGAAATTGTACACAACATAACTCTGTATCGTTTGTAAATGCTATTTTGTTATTTTTATTATACAGGGTGTGCATTACTATATGTATTAGTTTTTAAAGTAAATTAGGGGAAGTACAAGGACAAGAATTAATAAATATTTAACAACTTGGTAATGAGACTAATACAAGTGCAAGAAATGTTCAAAATGATGGCCACCTACATTTTCGTTCCTAGAAAGCTGATTCTCTTTCTAGTATTGCTCAAATTCTGAAGAAATGTAAATAATTTCTGAGTTTTTTTATGGTTAAGTTTTAAGGGCAACTTCTATTAAAATTTGAATGTTATAATTTCGAAGCACTTTGTATATTTTTGTCAAATAATGAAATAAGTGTGTCATAAATTCAGTAGGATTGTTGGCTATCTTTATTATTAAAAAGATACAATTTTGATTAAATGGGCTTCCTTCATTATTTACAATTTAACAAGGAATAGAGTGAACACTTCAGGTAAACTTCATATATCGATATAATTGTTTTTTTGTATTCAATCCTGCCCGGAACTTATTATTTCCCTTTCGTCCTAATTTATTTTTAATTTTCAGCGAATTAAACGTTTTGACCATATTTTTTGCCTTTTATTTTTAGATTTGCAAGAATTTCTCTACATCGAGTGTCAACTTTATTCTCACTATTTTAAGCATGTTGCATAATAAATATTTATTTAATCAACCATATTAATTGCGATAAACATGGTGCCATCAAAAAAGATACTTGCGTCATTATTTTCTGATATTTCTGATGAGTAAGACATAGATATGTGTAAAATAAAAAGGGAATATTTACTATATGCGTTATGAATAAAGTTCTCAATAGCACGTTTCAGTCAAAACGATGTAAGAGAAAAAAGTTCCGCCTAGTGCTATCTTTTTCTGTCAGTTTTACTAACACGAATCCTCTAAAATACTCTAAATTTTAAATTATCACCAAAAATCAACCCAACTCAAGCTAACCTTAAAATTTTTAATTATTCCTTTGAGTTTTGTGTTTGGGTTTGTTCTGCTGTTCTGCGTGGTTTTTATCTTCTTTTGATCGTTTTGCTGCTTTTTTTACAAACAGTCTTTTCAAGACTAAATTGTTTACTATTACCTCTGTTTTCTGTAAGTATTTAAAATTGTTTTATTAAGTACCTGTAATTTATTTTTTATTAAGATATCAACATGGCTACAGAAAAGGTTAATAATCTGTGGCTTAGGTTGACTTTTGGTGATAATTTAAAATTCAGAGTATTTTTGAAGGTTCGTGTTGGTAAAACTGATAGAAAAAGATAACACTAGGACGGAACTTTTTTCTCTTACATCGCTTTGACTGAAACGTGCTATTGACTTCAATTTCATTTAAGTTGACGTTCTGCCAAATGTCGGTCGCTGTTATTTTTGCTTCATTTGGTATTTTTGGTTATTAATTGCTGTCACCTGTTAATTGTTAAGGTTAGTATTTCAACTGATTATTGCCAACAATATTTTAGTAACTTTCTAAGTTTAACCAGTAACTAAATAATAAATGCTCAGATTGACTCAGAAGTTTCAAATATTGATTCATATGTATGTACATACTTATGACGCAGGGACCTTCTTTCCTGGCAAGAAGTTTACGAGAAAGAGTTTTTAAACATTTTTTGGATTTTTTAAATACGTAATACGAATGTAGCTGTTTTAATTTGCAATCATGAAATGAAAAAAGAAAATTTCTAAGCACACTTTCGGTTTACTGAATACATATTAAGTAACTAAATTAAAACGGTAACATATAAAAAAAATCATTTTTTTATTTGAACGTATAACCCTATGAATTGAAGGATGGAATAGGTCATAAGACTAATTCAATCTGAAAAAACCTGAATTGTTATGACTTTTATTAATGATTTTCAAAACGTAGGAATGTCATAGTTGCTTAGGCAACGCATTACTGATTCATCTTGAACATCAAAAATTACTAATTTTTATTGATGAATTTTTTGTGTAATTCAGCTGATTTCTGATAGCGAGCGCTATGCGCAATCATTTTAGCTGCGTTTTGGTACCAAAGCCATTTTTGTCACTTGAAAGAACGAGCAGGAATTCGAAAAAAACCAGTTCACAATGTTAAATCCCTATGACCCATTTTCAAAAGCACCACCGTATATATTCTCTCTATTAAAAGTACTATAAGCAAAATCCTATTGTTTGCGGACGAGTTTTACCACTTATACCTTCAATCAATAGTAATTAGGTAATGTTTGTTTTAAAAAAATGGTAACACATTCTCTTCTTCGTTTAAAATTAGTGTGCTGGAGGTTTCAAATTCGAGTGTTATATCATTGAAATCTGTGGTAATTTGTAAACAACAAGAGCTGTAGAGTCGGTTAAAATCTAACCCAATTTCGCTTCAAAATAAAAAAAAATCGAAATATTTTCAATAATCATCAGAACATTACAACAAAATTATTTTTCGTATTATCTTGTATAGAGGAAAAGCAGTGATTATTGATTATAAACAACCTATAAAGTATTTTTCTAAAAAATAATTTTTGAAATTGTGCAACGATGCAGTTTATCTGAACGTTTAATCGACCGCTATAAACTCAACAATGGAACCGAAAACTATTTGTTATACAAAATATCTGAGAAAAACTTTTATCATGTTAGGATATAAATAGGTATTTATTAATTGAAATGAAAGTGTAATGATAATAAACATTATTCGTATAGTAATGCATTAAGCAAATCAACGGTGTACTTGAACAATGTACCCTGCTACAAATTATAATATAGCAAGGTAGAATGGTAGAAGTATCTGTTTTTCTGACATTGAAATTATAGACATTTTTTTTTCACACTTTTAACGAACACAAAAAAAGGTAAATTTATTTCAGTGGTCTATAAACAATACTCCATTATAATATGTAAACGATGTGAAGGTCATAAAAAAGTTAAGGTTGAAAACTATATGTTTATCAATATTAATTGATTTTTTTAATGAATTGTTTGATAAATTTATAGTTTTGTAAAATAATTTCTGCACATTATATTATAACACGTTCGCTATTATTTTTCTAATAATTATAATTTAGTCCATATTGATCGAGGAAATATAGAAATCAAATGACAGTAACCTTTGATTTAAAAACAATTAAAATTTATTTGTATTTATAAATTACCATCATTGACTCTGAGTGATTGCGAATTATGAATATAAATGTTGTGATATGGATTAATTGGAGAAGAAAATTAAAATGGGTTTTTCTAATAAACATATACGTTTAAGTAAAATGGAAATCTTAAGGGAAATTACTGTATGCATGTACACCCCTAAGATGACGTCAACCGTATAATTTGAAAGCTTACGTCACTCGCAATGCCGTTGACGTCATCGTGACTCATAAGTTGGTCACGCGAGATGCCATGTGACTAGTGAAACCCCTAATGTGTAAAAGCGACCCTTTTATTTGACATATTTTAAACGGTACAAAATGACTTCATTCAATTTGCGTTCTATGAATTAATTTTCCTCGAGGATTTTTAATAGATTGTCCGTCTTCATAAACGATTTCGCCTCTCACAACTGTTTTCAGTACTTTTCCATAAAGTTGTTTCCCCAAATACGGTGTTATCTTGAAACGAAAAATAACGCGTAATTGTGTATAAAATGTTATTAATAGAATTTTCCCCACCTTATTCTTGTGCTGAATCATACTCTCTTCTATCATTATTGTCGCGTGCGGATTCCATACAACTAAATCTGCATCAAAATTCGGAGCTACTTGTCCCTTGATGTTATGCAACCCAACTAGCTTTGCTGGATTATTAGTCATGTACTTGTTTATATCAAAAATTGATAATCCTCGATTTTTAAGTTGAGTCCAAAATAAAGACAAACCTGAAATATCAGATCTATCAAAAATATCAAATAGGTATATGGATATTTTTACCAAATTGCATCGAAGATATTCCCCCCCAAGCTTGCATGAAATCACCTGTTTCTTGAAGTTTCAAATCTGCGGTACACGGCGAATGATCAGATACTACCATATCTATCACACCATTTTTAAGGCCCTCCCATAGTAATTTCTTAAAAAAAATTAAAACTATTTAAAAAAATGTGTGATCAATACATTTAAACAAAGCGAGAGGATGCATCATTTAAGTGAATACTTTCAGAGTATGATTATCAACAAACGAGTTACCAGTTACCAGCGATGCCTTTACAAAGTTTTAATTTAAAAATATACAATAAAGCAGGATTGATTTAAATATATAAATACTTTTCTTTACACAGGGTGAATCACCACCTGAGATTTATAGCGAAACAGTAAAAGTTTTGTCATTTCAGTAGGTTACAGGCTGATCAATTTTAGGTACTTTTTTAAAATTATTTAAAAATATATTGTATGTCCCAAAAAGTGTATTTTTTCTTATGGAATACCCTGTATTTTATTGAGTTTTTGATTTCCCGTAAAAATAAGGTATACCTAAACACATAGTGTTCTGAGTTACATCGACTTTTCTTAAAATATGGAGTGTTAAAAAATTAAATATCTTCTAATCCAACATATCATAACAAATTTACTCTCACCAAAGACCATATTAGTCTTTGCTCTTACATCTAAATACTTCGATATTAAAATAATGTCTTCCATGACTAAATATTAAACATCTCTTTACAGGGTGTTCAGAATTTACAGGTTAATTGTTGGATTATTCAATAAGTAATATGATCCTTATTTTAAACGGAACACCCTGTATTTTATTAATTCATAACGTTAACAAAAAAGACTTCTTTCAAATACCTAGTATAAGGATGTCTTATGCCTAATGATTACAGTTTTTGTTTGCGCAATACAATTTCCTTAAAATTAATGGTAGCGAGACATTTTAAAACAAAAATGCATACGAAATCTAATCTGTTAATGTTAGTTTATAATAATACTGCAAATAATTGTCATTAGTTAATGAACCTAGACTATATTTTTCCTATATGTTTATTTAATGATACAGACATCTTTTAGTATAGTCTATAGATTCTGGTATACAGGGTGGGCATATTTCGACGTTTGTATAGGGTATCTATGTAACTATAAGAGATAGAGAAAATGGATGTCGATGTTTCGATCTGTTTTTTGAGATAAACTCATTGGTGAAAACTAGGATCGGGTATCGTCTTTTGTTTTCGAGTTACAGCCAAAAGATAGATTTTTCTATATTTTGAAAAGTGTCTATATCCTAGTTGTTTATTAAGTTAGAAAAAACTAGTAATACCTTTTTAGACACTTTTTCAGAGGAATTGAATGGCGTTGACGGATTTTAAATATCTACATTTCTTTACGAGTTATGAATAATTTTTTTTTCTTTAATGGAAACCATAGTTGGCTGTGATTTATTTTGATAGAGTTTTTTTGTCTCTTTACGACGATATATATCATGTAGGGTCAATCAATCATAGTTAAATTTAGTCAAAACTAATATTTTCCAATATCAAATAAAATTATCGTAGTTACCAAAGACATTTTGTTTTAATTTTATGACGAATGTCATGTATGTATGCTGCCTCTAATTACATTACCACATTTTCATTCTTCAATCCTCTGAAAAGTACGAAATGGCTTACGAAAACTATGAAAAGTATGATATGTTAGAATGCTTTATTCAAAATAATAACAATTCCGACATTTACGTAGTTTGTTGGCTAGACCGACCATTTAGGAAACTCCACAAGATTGTGTAATCACACAATCTTGAATCCCAATTCACGTCACCGTCCTGGGCTACAACGCATAGTGGTCCGGTGTCCACTACGGAATGTACCGCTTGTTAAAACTACATGTTGTTAATATTCATACGGTTCAATGTAAACTATAAGAAGTTGGTTCTCATCGATCTGTAGCGTAGCGTTATCAACGTTTTCCTAGAAATTTGTTAGATCCATAATGCAGATTAATTCTCCAAAAACAGTGACGTTTTAAAAATGCATTGCCACCTGGTTAACCTTGTGTGGGTTGACATCGTTCCAAATCCGATCATTTTTTTTGCGTTTCGATTCGAGTCTTGACTGATTGTTCACTATGAATAATTTTAGATTCATCTTTGGATTTTTAATTCACCCTTTGGATTTAATTGTTCGCTTGGGGTTTTTGTTAATTTTTTCTTTGTTTAATTAATATCGTATGGGAATTTGATCTGTCAAGTTTACCTATCTGTTTGAACAATTGAATCTTTTCCGGGTAATCTGACGTCATATTTTATTACGTTTACTTTTACATTATTCATCAGGAGCGTTATATTCAGTATTTAATAAAATTAAACAAGTTAAAGAAAGTCGACTATCAAACTACTACAAATCGTAGTATCGTAAAAACGGTAGATCGTATCTTATGACGTGATCGTAGCGGAACATTTTACAGATGGGTATTATTTGCAATTATCTAGTTCTATCAATTATTTTAAAGTTACACGAATTCTATCTGTAAGGGTTTACGAGAAACGGAAATACTTACAAGAATCTGAAGTTTACAGCAACACACTTATTGCAGCATAAAATTGCAGGCTAAATTTAACAATTGCGTTAGGCGTTATCTATTCACGTTGTTTCGTGATTAATATTGTATATTGCACCGTGATTCAAGGTTCTTTAGGTACGTCACTGTTAGTCAAACATCCTTGACAAAACACATAGACCATACTTAACTATTCAATCTTAATCACGAAACAATGTGAATAGATAATGCCTAACGCATTGTTAAATTTAATTTGTATTTTAAATTAATGTTGAATAGGTTTATATTTTACTTTCTTTAACTTGTGTAATTGTATATAATATCTTCGGAACTGATCGGAATTTTAAATTTTCATAATAAACTGTTTAACACTCCTCATTTAACCAAAACTGTATCATTATTAATTACAAATATAGTCATACAATTCTACTGAATTTGGGATACACTGTATTCAATGATATTACTTATTCAAAAGAGTAAAAAACAAAAGTTGTTGTAAATTAAATTTTTTGCACGATTTTGGAAATTTTGGAAAGTTTATATCCAATATTGGAAATGGAAGGACTTATGAAGAAGCTGATCACTCTCGTTAGCGAAACTTTAGGAAAAAATTTCAATTAACGACGGCGATTACACCACACTAGATCTATACTATAGTATTTAAAAAAAAATTTTTTCATTCAAAAATTTGCTGGAACAACATTAAATTAAAAAAATTAAATTTACTCCTCTCGGTTGGCTTCCTGTTCTTTGAATATTACTCCATCAAACATTCGACAAAAAGCTGCATTAAAACGAGAATGGGATAAATGCCAACTCAACAAAAACTTCTCAATTTGGAATGACATTGAGAACCCTTCTACCAAAAGACCTATATGGTTGCAAGACTACTTAAGTACGACTTGTTCTGAAGTTGAAGAGGGGAAAAAATTATGGTCTGTAGTTAATGTTTTCAATAAACATCTCATTGATGATCCAACAATAGAAGTACCGGGCTTTGATCAAAAAAGAAAAATTTGGTCAAAAGTAAATCGTATAAGAACAGGCCATTCAAAATGCAACTCTATGTTGTATAAATGGGGTGCGATTTCTAATCCAAATTGTGACTGTGGAAACGAACCAGAGACCGTTACACATATTGTAGAGGATTGTGAATTAACAAAGTTTAAAGAAGCGTTTGTAAACATTCATAATTTAACGGATGAAGCTATTTTATCTGAAGGATATCTGAAGTTCAGCAAAGACAATAATCTTTCTATGAGTGGCAATAGCTGTAAAAATGTTGACAAATTCTGTGATAGTTTATATTTATGGAATCTGTTTCAATTTAATAATACAAAAAATTGTGATCAAAGAATGTTGGATTTAGTTTTTTCAAACGTTTCCAATACCGTTGTAGAACGTAGTTTAGAAGAACTGGTTCCTAGACAAATATCATCCTTCGTTATTGATAAACTTTGAGTGTTTTAAGTATAAATCAACCCTCGATTATGAATATTATTACTATGATTTTCTTAATAGTAATTATTGTGATTTATGTTACTACCTATCTACGTTAATTTGGAATTTTCTTTTATCTTTAAATCTAAATGAAGCTGTTGAACAGTTTTATGATATATTATATGAAAGTTTTACTATTTTTGTTCCTATTAAGCGTACATTCAAAAGCAAAAAAACCTTTCCTGTTTGGTATTCTTCTGCCTTGCGACAAATGGTACAAACAAAAAACTTATTTCACAAATTATTTAAATCTACTAACGACCTATGCTATTACAATAAATTTTCTAAATTACGCAGAATTTGTAAAACTTTAAAACATTTTGCTTGTGTATATAGAATGAATAATAATAGTTATCTCAAAAAAAGCAGATTTTTCACCAAACTTTATTAATCTACATAAAGTAAACATTAGTGTTGCTGACATTTTAAATGAACCAATTACATTACCTTACAAAATAAACTGCGGCCCAGATAATATCCTGCTTTTGTTCTAAAAAAATGTTGTTATGTCTTAGCGTATCCCATACACATTTTGCTCTGTAAATCATTGTCTTCTGGAATATTTCCGGATCTTTGGAAAATTAGTTTTGTCATGTCCATCCACAAAGCAAAAAGTAAAAGTGATATCAAGAACTATAGACCAATTACTAAAAACTCAGAAATTCCAAAACTTTTGAAAAAATTGTTGTCTCAATTATGTTCCCTCTACTCAAAAACATTATTATAGAAGAACAACATGGCTTTTATCCTAACCGTTCTACTACCACGAATCTCCTTTACTTTCAACATTTTATTTATGAAGCTTTTGATGAGAACGCTCAGTTGGACGTTATTTACACTGATTTTGCAAAAGCGTTTGATAGTGTTAATCATAAGATATTAATTGATAAATTATCTAACATTGGTGTTCACGATCCGTTACTCTCTTGGATAACAAGCTACCTTTCCAATCGCTCCCAAGTAGTTCAATACAAAGGATTTGTTTTTTTTCCTATATCAGTTCACTCTTGTGTTCCTCAAGGCTCTCATCTTGCTTCATTGATGTTCTTGATCTTTATTAATGATATTAAAGAAGTTTTTCAACACTCGGATATACTGCTATTTGCCGATGATGTAAAACTTTAAACTTTAAAATTGTTAAAACCTTAAAGGATTTTGTGATCAACTTCAACAAGATTTAAATCGTTTTTATAAATGGTGTTTTTCAAATGATATCTAATTAAATTTAAGTAAATGTTTGACGATTTGATTTCATCATATTAAAACTCCGATTAAATTTTCCTACAAAATTAATAACAAGTTTTTACAGATTGTGAATTCTGTTAATGACCTACGAGTAACTTTTTCTCAAGATCTAAAATTTAATGCACATATAGATACTATTAGATGCAAAGCACTTAGAGCATTAGGCTTTATTTTTAGATACTCCATACATATTTTTAATCAGGATACAATAAAATTGTTATACATTTCACTCGTTCGCTCTCAGTTAGAATACTGCTGTGTTATCTGGTCACCCTATCATTCAACTCTTATTACTAAAATAGAAAAAATACAACACCGTTTTCTTCGATTTTTTTTTATATAAATCCCGACTTCCATTTCAAAATTACATCCAAATTCTTTCTTTGCTTGGTATTAATACTTTAAACTCCCGAAGAATATATCTAGGCCAAATATTCTTTCATAAGTTACTTAATGGAATTTCAAATTGTTCATCTCTTCTACAACAAATAAATCTAAAAGTGCCTTGTAAAAATCTTCGAAATAATAATCAGTTCTTTTTAAATGTTAGTAACAATTTTCATCAAAATTCTCCTATCTTACGGTTAATAAAGACGGCAAACTCTTATTCTAAAATAAACTTTTTTAACAGTGAATCTAAATTTAAAATACATCTCAAACGAGAGTTACCAAATTGTGATGCATTGTTTTACAAAAACTATTATTAATCAATTTTATATGATCTTTTTTTTCTTATTGCTTTTCTATATATTTAAGTCTATTATTATTATTCTTTCCCATAAGTTTAACACTTAATTTGTAAAATAGAATTGTACACTTATTTTATGTAAAATATTTGTATTATTGGGTTTTCCCGTAAATATATTGCGGTGTTATTTCTAAAAATTCTTTAATTTGTGGTTTGGTTCTTTTCTCGTATTCACCCAATAAAAAAAAAATCCATACCTTACCGGCTCAAATACAGCCTCCTCTGCATGTCAGGCTGCACAACATGACAAATTTACAAACCCTTAATCTAGGTACAATTTTATTTACATTCAAATAATTTCTAAGCAAAATAATAATTTTTTTAAATCAATATAATCCCAAACTATACTAATAAATCAACTAAAAACAATACCACAACATGTAACTTATTTAAAATCAAATTGATAGGTAAAATAAAAGTATTCAGTACCTTAATATGTTCACCGTCCAAATCCCATTATTATTCCAAAACTACTAAACTACCAAACTGTTACTATCATCCATCTAATCCAACTTCATCGAACTCCAATCATGTCTCTATTAATTATAATCTTCCACCAATCACTATTCATCCATATTATTGCTTTCCACAATCTTGTTTTACACTTTCTGATTTATATTCTTCTATTCAACTTGAAATATTAGCATTTTCTATTTTTCTTGACTTACTTCTGATCTGTCATCTATCTCATCATTATTTCAAACTCACTTGTCACTATTCTTATTTTTTTTTACCTACTCATTTTACACATCTTAAAATTAACTTTAACAAATTCGTATGCATTGTTAACAACAATTTTGGTTACAGAAATTATCCTACATACTAAATAACATTTGTTTGCTTTAAAAAAAAATCTTCATCACGTCATGCAACCTGAATTATGTAAAATGTACGAACACTAATTTATATTTAAAATAACAAATTTTAAAACAATCACCGCAATATATTATTATTATTATTATTATTAATTTTCTTTTCCTATTTCTTTAACCTACTATTTTTTTCATCATTGCCGTGACTGGTGCTTGGACTTGTCTATTATATGTCGTCATGCAATGGCTTTGCTGTTATATTTTCTTATTTACCTTCTATAATGTTTACACAATTAATATTATTACATATGAATACTAAGGTGGGTAAGGGATGTTTAGGTTTTAGTGGTTTTTCTAAACCTTGAACCAAATACTTTGCCAAGACGAACCAATCCACAACTGTACACGGTTTCGTCACCACACTATACAGGTATATACTGATCTTCTGGGGCACCATACATAATACTTACATCACAATACAATATGTAAAATGTACCATACAAAAAAATAAATAAATTAATCAAAAATAATTTTTTTTACTAATTTTTAAATTGTATGATGAATTATAAAAGTTTTTAACAGTGAGAAGAGTTTTCAATAAGAGTGGAAAACGAAAACAACAGGTCCTTTTGCCAACGTTTCGCCTACTTTAGTGTGGGCTTCTTCAGGACATTTAAAGTAATGTGTGTTTTTATAGTTGTATTGGAACTTAATTGCATCGATTTATAAACCATCAGTGCCAATAATTAAAAGATTTAATAAATAGAAAAAATTAACATGTTGTAACGTATAACAAAACGAGTAACATGACTAACTATAAAAATACACATTATCTTAAATGCCCTGAAGAAGCCCACACTAAAGTAGGCAAAACGTTGTCAAAAAATGACCTGTTGCTTTTGTTTTCCACTCCTATTGAAGGCCCTTCTCACTGTAGAAGACTTTAATAATTCATTAATAAAATAAAGGAGAAATTATTTACTAACTTTACAAGTTTTGTTTAAACCTTTGTTATACATAATCGGAATTATTATATTAGTCAAATGACAGCCACACCCTTAAATTTTGTAAAATATTTTCGAAATATATACGTCATTTTAAACACGGTGACTTTTAGTAACGCCGAGTTGTTGTTCAAGTGTCGTCTGAGTGTCCCAAGGATTACTTTTAAAGTTTCAATGTACCGATTATGATACAGTAGACAATTTGAGAATAATTTGAAGAGACGTATATCCAAGAGTAGATGTGAGACGCTATGAACAAGAAGAAAGAAAAAGAAGAAAAATCAAGATAAAGGGGTTGAAAGAATCCTTATGGTAGGATATTTACTACGTTGGATGTAACCTATCATTTCTTGTTTTAGGAGTTTCGTTTTGAAAAACAATAAATTGTATTGAATTTTTGATTCACTATTGTGAATCTGAGGGATGCTAGTGATTTAAGTAAATCGCATCTCGTTGTTTAAAAAAACTATAATGCAACAACAAAAATAATCATTTGCAAAGGTACCTGATTATTTAAGTCCCGTATAGGCGGTGTACATTTATACTGTGTAGCTTTATTCGGAACATCCTCACACTTAAGGCTTAAGTAATGATGACAAGTTTCTACTGTTAAATTCACACCCTTCCTCTTGACTTCGGCGATTAAAGGTAGAGCTCCAGCTGCTGATAGATGCACAATATGTACTCGAATTCTGTAACACAAATGATCATGTCGTTGAACCATAACCAGATCCAGATTATTAACATATTACCTACCTATATTTTTGAGCTAACTTAATTATGATATTGATAGCATCAATTTCCATTATCGCAGGTCGTGTTCTCAGAAAGGTTTCAAAATTTTCTTTCAACACTTCGTTACTTCCAACAGCAATATGTTCATCGACTTCGGCGTGAAACTAAAAAAAGTTGAGTCAATTTATATAACAGTAGTCAAAGTTCTACTAACAGCTAAGACGATGTTTGTTCCTTTTTAAAATTTGCATCGTCTTTTCAATATCGTCTTCACTCACTTTTGGAAACTCCTCTACTCCCGATTCACACATGAAACATTTAAAACCAACTACACCTGCATTTACCATACTTATCAGTTCATCCTAAAACGACTTAATACCAGTTAAAGCATTTTAAAACGGCAGAAGATTACATGGTTGCCCGGAATTACACCTCCCCAAAACGCTACATCAACAAAAGCTTTGCCTTGAGCTACCTTTAGTTTTTCGTGAAAATTCTTTAAAGTGGTGGTTGGGGGATCGAATTTCTGTAAAAAAACATAGTTTGCGGAAAAGCTTCACTAAACTTTCACAAATTCTTACAAGGGCATATCGACAATCGTTGTAATTCCTCCGGCAGCCGCCGCTTTGGTTGCAGTTTCAAATCCTTCCCAATCAGTTCGACCCGGTTCATTAACGTGAACGTGAGAGTCGATGATTCCTGGCATGATAACATTTTCACCCACATCTATTATCTAAAACTCACTTTCCATTACTATAATAACAGTAATTTGGCAACACCTTACACATTTAAATGAGTATCTTTTTTAATGATATCCGTCTCTTTCTTATTCAGAACTTTAATTATTTTACCTTCATTATTAACGAGAATTCCACCATTTAAAAACTTGTTTTCCACAATTATATTTGTGCTTATAAACAACTTGTTGTCGCTCATTTTAAACCACTGATCTTTTAACTTGAGTGGTTGATGTATTATACGCCTGTCTTATCAAATATTTATTAGCATAAATTGTTTACTTACTAAAATGATAAGTTCCTTTATAAGTAAGTTGCTGCTAGTACACCGTAGAGTAGACGGTCGAAATCTGCTTCACAATACGAATACGTGTCCTTCTACCCAAGTTCAATACATTTTATCAACGCTTAATGAACTTTTAGATAAAAGCAAACAAATACGATAGTTTAACTGTTTATAACGACTACAAATACTCAAGAGAAAAAGTTATAGAAAAGATAGATGTCTATAATGGTCACTCTAAATATAGATAAACCCAATTACCTAAAAATTTAGTCCAGTAAGTTCAACGGCGCACATTTAGAAAATTTGATATAAAAATTCCTATTCTTATCATGTAGAAAGAGCATTAGGTGTTCAATAACTATAACGTGCTTAAAAACAGTAGGTACTTATAATAATATTTTTTTCTCACATTAACGTAATTGCTCAAAGCATATTAAGACAACAAGAATTATATAATCAACAGAAAAACACGGGAAACTGCATCAAAACTTTACTGACACGTGTTTTAACAGCTTCTGTTAAAACACGTGTCCGAGTTAAGTTTTTGGTGCAGTTTTGTTGTTTTTCTGTTGGTTAAATAGACGCTGCAGTTGGTGTTCCTTTCCTTTGAAGAATTATATAATTATTTAATTGTATAGTATTAGTTAGAACATGCGTCCTGGGAACTCCATATCTAATCGAATATGTTTCAGAAAAATTGATTCAAGTAAACTTTGTAAACTATGCTGGTTTAACTTTTATGATTTGATATTTCACTACTTTTGATGCAAATTAAGGTGACCTGTGTAGAATGGTTCCGCTATTATACAATTAAAACGTTATTTTGATTGATGTGACGTCATTTCACTATAAGAATGGATATGTGTAAATGTTATTTAAAATAAATAAAGTCCAGTCATCTTCCGGCGATTTCGTCTATAATAAATGACGTGAAGTTAGTTAAACAACAATTACTTATTTCCCATCTTTTTCTTATTTTCTACTTCTTCTGCAGGTGCATTCTCCGCAATCATGTTGACTTTTTTACACACGATCTTGCCCTGTATTATAAGATGCAGCACGTATTACCGTTTTCCACGTATGACATGTCCCAGATATTGAAGTTTTCTTTCTTTGACTATATTTGCAATTTCCTTCTTTTTTCCTATTTTTCTTAGTACTTCTGAATTTGTAACTCCGTTGGTCTATGATATTTTTCAAAACCTCCTATAAACCCACACTCGAAAGAATCAAGTTTGTTAATGCAAATTGTTTTATGATCCAAGCATATCATACCATACAAAAGCACACTAATCACATAACATCTGATGAGCAATCGCATTTTTAATGGTCAGATCTTTACTACACAAGTGTTTTCTCTTTTCTAAAAAATGTTTTTTCCTCTTGATCTTATTTCTGCTGTGTAATAGTTGTTTTTTGTATTATACTTCCCAAGTAAGTGAATCTTTTGACTGTATCTGTTCTCCTCAAATTCTCAACCTGTCAATGTCGTCATTGCTTTTAGTGATCTTCATAAGCTTAGTTTTTCTAATATTGAGAGATAAGCCATATTCTTTACTATACTCAATCACTTTCTTCATAAAATTTCTAGGAACTTCATCTAAGCTTTCAGTAATTATCACAGTGTCGACTGCATGACTTAAGTTGTTTATTGGTTTTCCAGCACTCTTTCCATTATTTTCTTTGAGTAGACATTAAATAAAGTAGGTTTGAATTTGAGTTGCTTCTGATGTTTCATTTCCTATTCTTACTGTGGCTTCCGAATTGTATCATAAGTTTAATATTAGTATTATATATCTTGATAATCTAATTCTTTGCTTTTAAGAGTTTCTATAAGTAAGTAGTGTCTCACTCTATCAAAAGCTTTGTTGTAGTCTATGGTTAACATCTAACCATCTCTGAATAAGCACATTGAATGCATACAATGTCTCTCTTGTATCCACACCCTTTTGAAAACCAAATTGCGTTTTACTAAAGTTTGCTTCTAGTTTTAGGTGTATTCTAGAGTGAATAATTTTTAAAATAATCTTAATCTGTGTGAGACATAAGATCTCTAGTTCAGTAAACACAGCATTCTTTGACATTAACTTTCTTTGGTATTTGGTATGCATACAAACGTTGAGATTAACATTTTTGTTGTATAATTCCGGTTTTATAGATTCGCACCAGTACATGTTTTCTTGATCAATTAGTTGCAAGGGTTTAGTTGGTATTTCATCTGGGCCTGGAGCTTTACGATTTTTCATTATTTATGTACTATTTTACATTTTGTTATGTCCGGTCCTTTGTTTTTGTTTATTTGCGTATATTAGGGGTTTCTTCTCTATGGTCTCGGAAAAATTCATCTATATATTCTTCCATCTGTTTAATTTCATGTCATTTTCTGTTATTATATTTCCTTGCTTGTTTAATAGTATTTTGCTTAATTTAAATTATCTATTTAATTAATCCATTTCTTTACATTTTTTAGAGTAATACAGCTCTTTTGCGGCTTTTATTTTATTTCATATTTATGTAGCTTTTGATACGTATTTTTATTTCAATTTTTACATCTTCTTCTTTGTTCCATTAGATCTAAGATCTCATTTGTTATTCAATCTTTTGTTTTATAACTTGTATGTTTCAAAAGTTCTCTACTAGGTTTTAATATTGATTCTTTAAAATACATATATTCATCGTTGTTCTTATTTCTTTTCTGCTTTATGTTCAGGATTCTTAATTTTGATAAATTTTTGTTCTTGTTTTGTATCTGTTATCTTGGTACGTAGAATAAGGGAGAGGAAAACTTTATGAATCTACATAGGATTTCCCATGCAATTCTGTAATAGATGCATTGGCACATGTTTGTTATTAATAAATCGGAAATACTTTCAAAAAGGCTGCACGTTTCGTTTTCCCTTGTTATCACTCTAAAACTGAAAACTATGAAGTTAGCATCAAGACAGCATATTAAGCGTCAGCTGCCTCTGCTGGAACTACAGCGCAATCCGTTTAGCGAAAGCAGCGTTACCATTAACTCAACATGTTGCGTTCGCTAAACGCAGCCATTGATTTTTATTTTGAAGTTTTGGAGAGCCATCTGCCATCTTTAGGATGATTTTGTCAGAATCTTTTTAGAAATTTTAATTTGGCGTTTTATCTTGTACCCAATATATAGCCGACCTTCGCCGTAGTATAAAGTAGTTACTCAATTTGTTCCTCAAAAGCGTTCCGTGAATCCAAATAAAATGTATATTTGTCGGTAATGTAGTTTTACTTCAGTCCAGTCTACGGTTTTACACAATGTCGTCGTACTAAATTACTGAAGCCACATTACCAAAGAATTTATGAGCTAATGCGAAGAGCGATGAGAGAGGGGTATCTTGAAGTACGGTTGTGTATATTTACAAACTTCTTCATTCAACGACCCAATACAAACGTTTGCTGAATCACTCTATATACATACAAGATGTTCAAACTAAAAGGTCACCGATGGATTAAAGAAAAACCTTAAAACACGCCAAGTTTAGTATGAGAGGGACGGTATTATTATGTCATTACTTGAATCGTGGTTTGTTTCAATTGACTTAGTAGTGTAGCATTTGGATAATACAACAAAGTAATGTTCTTGAGTAATTACAAGTAAACTATGTGACAGTTTCGAAAATGGGAACACGATATGATTTTCAATCGGCCACGACGAGAATTCAGAGGAGCTTTCAATGTCCAGCAAGCATCCCTTACAGAGGGATAAGCACCTCTTCATCAATTTTATATTAGAAATGTGTGATGTGGTTTTTTATTTTCCAACTTAAAGCTGTCTGACACTATTAATTTTTTTGACGAAATATTGAATTAAATTAGGAATGAAAATTTATTGTACCGTGTCAAACACGCATGAATAAAAATCATGACGAAAAATAGAACGTGTTCTATTTCTGTCAGTGATTTTTGCTCTAGAACGAGCAGTTGTTTACTTTGTAATTTTTCGTATTGAATTGTAGAGTTTTACTAGTTATAATTAAATTTCAAAAACTTTTCAAACTTTCTCAGAATCTAAGTCTTCATTGAGAAGTTCCAATTCCACCATGTTTAGCATTCATCTAACGTCTACATCACAACTTCTTAACCAATTTAATGATTCGCTTACATCTTTTCTTTATTTTTTAATTAATACAGCAATTATAGAAATGATGCTGATCGCACTCGCAGCTGATTAAGTATCAATTTAATAATAGTATTATGATTCATTGTCCAACAGCTACAAAGCCAATTACAAGACAACAAAAAATACAGTTTTATATATACATGTTATTAGAAATAGTAAATATTAATAACAGTAATAAAAATAAATAAAAGAAACTAAAATTATGTTACTAGAAATTGCAAAATAAATAAATATGAATTAATTACAAATCACTTAATAAGAATGATAATGAGTTACGTGTACAAAGGCGTTACTATAGATACAACGCAACACAAACAGGGGAATGGACTTAGCTCAGAGGGGAACAATGGGCGTCAAACGGAGATGACGTGGTGAGGAGCTCCTGGCCTCCGTTTACCAAGGACTCTTGATGTAGGTACTATTTCGACTTACATAGAGTTAAGTACAACTTCTACTCTGAAATGTTACCAAACCGCAAACAAAACATACATGAATGTGAATTAAATGAAACATAAATCATCGTATTTGAAACATAATAATAAGAAAACACAAAAAAAGTAATAATTCTAGAATCTAAACAAGGAGAGATATATAATGGTATCTTATTAACCACGTGATTTCTAATTAACAAAATTGAACTAACCTATAACACACAAAAGACTAATATTAAATGAAATGCGTGTCTTACGACATCTCGTGTATAAAGAACACGTAAAAATGTTTACATTTCTTAGTTAAAGGATTCAAAACTTTACTCGCCGACCTGCTGGGCGAATTCCACGATACCTTCGCTGGGGAATTCGAGGCGTCTACCACTACCTCGACGACGCAGCACGCTGTTTGGCTACGGAATGAGGTCCCCATTCGGTTGTCACCACCCACATAACACAGGATATCCTCTGGATATCCATTTCAAATCCAAATTACGTCAAAATATCCATAGACTTTATATGGATATTTATGGATATCCATTTCAAATTCAAATCATGTCCGACATATTTATGGACTTTATATGTATATCCTTAGGATATCCAGAAATGGATATACAGTAGACATATAAAAGTTTGATCATACTGAAATAAGATATTGTATATGTATAAATTTACTAATGTAGGCAACAACATTGATTGGAATATTTCAATCAAAGGCAATAAACAAATTTAATTTGTTTTTGTACGACTTCTAACGACGTATAATCCATCTGACAATGTCAACGTCGTAAAGAGAATATTTTATAAGTTTTTTATATTTGAAGTTTGGTAACTCATATGTATTGTAGCTGCTGTAGCTTAAGAACAAGAAATGTACCAAGTGTTAACCCGTTCGTCAACAATAAGTACTTATTTTCTTTTTAATTTTCAGAGTTAATAAAACTCTTACAGAAATTCAACAAGGCATGGAGAAGGTAAAAATTTCAAAATCCAAGTACTGGAGAGGCCATCAGAGTAATTTTTTTCAAGATTTGAGTACATTATGTATGTAAATGTCTTCTTCTTGAAGTCCAATCCGTTACCGATTTGCCCCCCATGTATTTTGTCGTAGTAGACACTATACATAGCACAGTTAACCATTCGAACGCTTAGTTGAGAGTTTACTAGCAAGTATACTCTCACTGGTTTGCCATTGCCTTGCAGAGAGTACCCGAAAATTCGATGTTAGCACCGGAATTGAACCCGAGGTGCCTTAACAGCTAACGCACTAACGCGAGTACGACGCACAATGTACATACATATAAAATATTAGTTTCTGCATTATACTATTTTGTTTTGATATTTGCATTTTTATTGTAAATGTGTAAAATGAGATTGCAGAGTTGATGTTCATAAAATATTTTTGTATGGGTATTCTTATTACATACTTGTATGGATGTCCATAAGAATTGTCAATATGGACCATCTATGGATGTCCAAATTAGTGAAATTTGGATTAGCTATGGACATCCATAATACATCGGGACACCCAAGGACAGAAGAAACACACCGGACGATAGATCGGAGATACTGGTGGCCACAGGCACCCCGGGCTATCAAAAATTATGTCCGATCATGCTGGGTTTACGCAGCAGTCAAACGAGGTGCCGCCCAAAATCCTGCTACAGTGCGACCCCGTTACTTAACACTGCCATGGTAGGTTCTCAATTGACTTGATGGGTCCGTACGTGTCATATACCAAGGGCGAGCAATGGATATTAGTCGTCCCAGACCTGTTTTAACGATGTGTACAAGCGATCCCATAAATCGACTATCACGCCGTTTTTTACGTGTCAAGCCAGCGCGAGTGTAACAAAGTAAACGAAAAAGATAATGAATATAATGCACTAATTTGTGCTAACATTTTTCCGAAAAAGTTGAAAATCTCGGGTCTTAAACATACCTATTGTAACAAAAAAAAATTATGGTTTTCTTCTGTTTTACATTCGGTTTTTTTGTAAATATCTATTTTTATATTTAAGTAATTGTCAATTATTAAACTTCGTCATTTTATAGCAGTAACTTGCAACAATGTCTAATAGGTCAAGTTTCAGATCAAAATTTGATCGCTGTGGAGAGAAAAGTAAAAAATGCGTAATTTCCGGTAATTTCTGAACTAATTAATTGCATTTTTTTTCTTGCAACAATATAATTACTATTAAATGTAAATACTCTTCACAAGACCCAAGCCTTAAAGATGCAATAATAATCAAAAGCCAGCTGTTAAAAGTGTTTTTTACACGATCAAGCGTAAAATAGACTTTTTTAACCCCATTTTTGGGCGTAAAGTAGAACATTTTGCCCGCGGGCTTAAAGTGTTACTTTTGCGCCCGTGGGCTTTGGTTTTTAAATCGTTAAAATTGATCTAATGTATTGCTGGATGCAATCAAATCTGCCATTATTAGTGTATATTGTATTGACTATTCTGTAATCAACTTTAACAATATTGTAATGATTGATACGTTTGTTAAAAAAACTGTATTCTGTAAACGTTTATGTGCAATTCGCACTTCACACTTCACAGTGCTTCTATTTCACTGCATGAATGCAGCCATCCCTTCTTAAAACTTTAGTAGTGTAATCTCCGTAACCTAACCTTAATCATTTTTCTTCTACTTTTCCCTTCCTTTATTTTCTATTTGCTTATTTTAGTCCTGTTATCGCTTGTTCTTTATGATTTTGCATTCCGTTTTATTATTTCCATCGTAATCCTACTCCTGTATGACAAAACAGTTTTTATAAGGCTAAACACATTTCGAAATCTTTGTTTCGGGTAAGCATAAAATAAGCTTGTATTTTAGATTAACAACATGTGGAATGCAATTCGAATAAGGTCGTTTATTTCCAAAACATAGGCCAGACTAGACCTTCACAATCATTAAAACAGACCCTAAATTGTCAATGTCGTCAATGGATAGCTGCGACAATTCCTCTCTGCAGTTTATTGACGAAATTAATAGCTTCTTCACACCATGGTCCTAAGGTTTCTACAGCAAAGGGTACAAATTTGAAATTTTGGTCAATGATGGATTGGTATTTTCTGGTCTTGACTGAGGCCGCTTGTTTGGCTATCGTTCCAGCTTGTTTTGAAGAATGTTGAATATGTGATGGGGCCAAGTGTCAGTAAGGTACGTCCATACAAATTGACATTTCCCAAGGGATCAATGTCATCCCGTCCATTTTACCATTTTCGAAAAGACCTGTTGGTTCCAAACGGCTGGGGATTTTCGCAGAGTTAAGGGAGCTCATTAAAATATAATTGATTTATTTATGAAAAAAAAATCTCCTTTGTTTTTTTGCTAAAAAAAACATTATTTTTTTTTTTTTTTATTTTTTCTAAAAAAAAAAAAGTAAAATAAAAATAATATTTTTTTTTCTTTTTTATTTTTAAATTTTTTTTTTTTTTTTTTTAAAATATTAAAATTATTTTTTTTAAAAAAAGAATATTAAAAAAAAAATTTAATTTAAATTTTAAAAAGAATTTTTTTTTTTTTTTTTTTTTTTTTTTGATATTATTCATGATCCTCTGAAGATTGATATTATCCCAAAAACGTTGAAAATGTGGGATTGGTGGTGTGGCGGTATCTGGATTAAGAGACTCCCATGTCTTTAATGTTTTCTCGTAAAATGAAATTTGGGGCTTGTCTGACTTTGGCAAGTTTAACATTGTATTGACTAGCACAGAAACTCCATTAACAGAGGATAAGAAAGTAGGGAGACATAGATCTTCAATTTTACGTATTCCTATTCCTCCACAGCGAATTGGAAGAGCAGCTTTTGAGTATTGTTCCGGAGTGAACTGCGAATTGAGTAGAAATTCCAGCGTTTTCTGTAAACTTCCATCGATCCATTTTATGAAATCCGGATATTTCCATAAAGGGGCTGTTCTCATAATATAGGTTAGTTTTGGGACGCCAAAACAATGTCTGAGGAGAAAGTAGGCTATATGAACGTTATTGAGAGATTTTAGGCGTTCGAAAAGGAGGGATAGTTCTTCTTGCTTTTCGTTAAAATTTCAGAGAAAGCTCCTTCAGTAAGTAGAGAGCCAAGGAGAGAGACTTCGGAGATGATTTTTATACCTGGGGATACGGCTTCAAATTCCTTTATAACGGCTTCATTATCACAAAAAAGTTCGCATTTTGAGGAATTTATTGACAAACCGATCTTCTCGCACTCATTTATGATCTTATTGAAATCCTTGAGAACAGTTTCAGGCTTTCCTTCTATCGTTCCATCATCCAGGTAGAAATTGACTAATTCGGATGACAATTCTTCGATGATGGGGTGGATTGATAAGCAAAATAATAACGGTCCGGCTGGATCGCCTTGTTGTGCTCCAGAACTGGAGGGTATAGACCAATCTCCATAAAATAATGATGATGGAGAACCGTACGCTTGATAGAGAAATGGAAAAAGTTTCGGGGTTTTGGCTTTCACTGCATGTAACATTGCGTCGCGGTACACAGTGTTGAAGGCGTTGCTGAAATCAATCTTTAGAATGATTGAATTAGTTCTTCTTTTTTTCTCCAGGAACGTTCTCGTCCCGTGGACTGCTGCTTCGCAGCCTCCCTTGGTCGCGAATCCTAATTGACGGGGCCGCAGGTAAATACCTATGGATTCTCGTACAGAAAAACAAGCTAATTTTGAAGAGAGTCTGCGTAGTGTGTTTTCTACAGCAATCGGCCGAATGCCTCCATCCTTTTGTTTAGTGTGCATAGGTTAGCTCCGTAGAAAATTGAAAGCACGTCAGTGTTAACTTTCCCCGAAAGAACAAAATTGCAAAAAGATGTTAAAGAGGAGAGTAAACGTACAGCGGCTTGTCCGTTAGCAGTGGTGATCAAATCCTTCAAATGTTGGGGACGGATTCCATCTATTCCTGAACTTGAGCCGTTCGGGAAGCTTAAAATTGCTGTTCTGACGTCATTCTCTTTAATAGTTAAAACTTCATGGTCAATTTGAGTGTCTGGAAATGACATGTCTGTGGGTGCAGGTGGATGTTTGGTCAGTAGCTTTTGATAAGTGTCCCTATTGACTGGGGCCAATGAATCTTGAGATGATAAAATTTTTACAGCTCCATTAATATCTGCTTCTGCAATTTTAGATTCAACTCGTCGAGACAGCATTGTACATTGTTTTTGAATTAAGGAACTATTGGAACCGTTGCTTGAAATATTTTCTTTGGCAAGCCTAGCTAGTGATTTTTTGGATCCCTTCTGGGGCACACAGAGACATGTGTAGGTAAAATTAAATAGATTTGACCAGGAATCGATATTGTTTGTCTTGACACAGTTGTCCAGGATAGATGATAACCGCATGGCAGCTGTGAATCTTGCTCCTTTCGGCACTCGTTTTAGGATCTTGATTGACTGCTTATTTTTGTTAGGATTTGTATCAACTCATCAGTGGACCCGGTGTTGTCTTTAGCTGAAATTTCGTCATTTACTTTGTCTTTGTGTTTCACTTCTTTATGGATCTGAAGTCCTCTTTCTGACTGTAGAATCTTTGGGCAAAATGGGCATTTCACTCCGGTGGATAGGGGAGCATATGGGGTCTGGGTAACGATCGAATCAGTACAGCTTCGGCAAAACCAAGTGTCGTCAGAACTTCCAAGTCGTTTCACCTCATCATCGTCCAATCCTGCGCATGTGGAGTGGTACCAAACTGGACAACTGTTACACTTTATCCAGAGAGAAGACTGGGTGTCACTCTTTCCGCAAGGACAGAGCTCCTCGCTGCCCTCCATAAGAATTGCAGATCAAATTCGTCAGTCAGTTACTCCCCAGATTCCAAGTTTCAATCGCACTATTCAAAAATTAATACTTCTAATGAAAAATTAAACAAATTAAGCATGAAATATGATATTAAATTAAAAATTTTAAATAATAAAAATTATATTGAATTATAATCAAACTTTTGACATAAGCTAGCAACAAAAACATTTTGACATAAGAGGGCAACAAAACCGTACTTTCGTCCCGCAAACATGGTCATTACTGATGTACTTTTGGTTTAAGAAGGTGAAAAATTAATGAAATATTCAAGTGTATTCAAGTTCTCGGACACTTAGGTCGAAATGACAAGATTGGTAATTACCGTTATGATATTTTGTTTATGAGGACTTTTACATTATTGGAAGATTCCGTTTTGTTATTGTTATTTTATAAGTTATAACTGAGTTAATAAATATGTCCCTGAAACCCATGATCATCGTATGTGATCAAGGAATAAATAATAGGAATGCCTTATCTAAATTAGGCGCTACACAGGAACATCCAGAATTTTATATAAAAACTATAAAATATTTACTTGTTTCAATCCTCCACATCTGCTCAAAAGTTTGAGAAACAATTTTATGAATCCACAGTTAAATTTTTTGATTAACAAAAGGGGTTTCATAAAACAATTTTGTGCAGACTTATGAAATAGATAGAACTAGCACGACATTTCGAACTTTATCGAAAATAACTCCTGTTTGCATAACTACAAACACATTTAAAAAAATGAGCGTCAAATTTGCTGCGCAAATCTTTAGCCGTACTATATCTGCTGCTGTAAATGCCACTTCAAAATTAAATCAGCTGAAAAGCTCAACAAGCAATTTTCTTTAAAAAAAAATCAACGATATTTTTGATTCCTTAAATAGTAGAAGTTTAAAAGACGCTAACTTCCATAGAAGATCACTATCCATATTTGTAAATACTTCTTTACAAAATTTACGTATTGGACTAAATTATTTTGTGCAGCAATGGTAAAAGGCGTAACAATATATACTGCATCAATTGATTTTTATGGAGTATTCGGGCAATATTACTATTGTGGGATGATTTGCAAAACCAGCAAATAAAATATTTTTTCTATTTTGGGTCGCTTACAGAGCTATAAAAGCACCCAAATTAGTTCTTTTATAGAAATTTGAGTTCTTTTATAGAAATAGAACAATTTTTATTCCGAACGGTGGTAACACTGATAACGTTCAAGATGTCATTACCTTCGGTGTGCATTAATTTAAATCGTAATTAATGTTCAGTAGATTTATTTATCTACTTATTTTTATTTCCACTCAATTTTTTTTAATGAAGCATATGATAAATGTATTAATTAAACTTAAACTACAGCGAACCGAAGCAAACAAAAGCCCTGGAGGGGCGTGGCTGGCGTCACTTTAGTTTTGACGGTACATTCAGATTTTTTGTTGTCAAAATTAATAATTTTAGGTTAGTTATCTAATTTTATATCACAAGATTTTGATCTGCCTTCATTGTTGCAATAGAGATATTCTAGCAGGAAAATACTTTTAATTTTAGAACAGTTCCATTATATTTTGTGGCAACAATTAATTAAAATGAACAATTAATGTAAGACCCAAAAAATGTATTAACATGTCTCGATTCTTTCAATTAATCGGAATAATATCAATAATCGATAATATAATATAATAAGTAATAATAAGCCTTTATTAGGTTATGTAACAAAAATTCAAATGTACATTAAAGAAATAATACAGAAATAATAATAAGATATACAAAATAAATATTTAAATTAAAAATAATATAAAAATATGAAAATTCATTGTTACTAACCCAATGGGCGAAGTTCAGATGCTAAAGAGAGACAATTCTTTTTAGCTCTGCTCTACCACTTAACCCATTTAATTGTAATATATATATATATATATATATATATATATTTAAATGATAAGTTTTTCGACATCTAGTGTCGACTCGTGAAAGCGTTCACGTACGAAAATGTTAGCAACTTTGCCGACAGGTATGTAAAGCAGTTACATAGTCGATTCATCAATAATTATAGCCAACCTAACAGTTGGCAAGTATAAAAATTTCGAATCGCCTGCAGTAAAGTACGCAAGAGGTTGTACAATAGCAAACAAACACTGAGAATCACCCGACAGCTGTTTCGTCCTTTTGGGACTCATCAGGGTGAGAGAACTCAGTGTAAGTTCACTATGTACAAACGCGCGCTTGTCGACTATGCCCTACTGGAGGGATCACAATATTTAAATGATAAGTTTTTCGACATCTAGTGTCGACTCGTGAAAAGCGTTCACGTACGAAAATGTTAGCAACTTTGCGGACAGGTATGTAAAGCAGTTACATAGTCGATTAATCAATAATTATATAAAGTATAAAAATTTCGAATCGCCTTTACATACCTGTCGGCAAAGTTAACATTTTCGTACGTGAACGCTTTTCACGAGTCGACACTAGATGTCGAAAACTTATCATTTAAATATTGTGATCCCTCAGTAGGGCATATAGTCGACAGCGCGTTTGTACAATAGTGAACTTATTACCTCGAGTTCTCACTCCCGATGAGTCCCAAAAGGACGAAACAGCTGTCGGGTGATGTTTGTGATAAAAGAAAAGAAGAATACAGGAAGATAGTGGAAAAAGATACAGAAAAAATCATAAATGAAAAGCAAGTATGGGATTTGTTAAAAAAGATGCAAAACAGAAAAAAAAGAGCAGATATAAGAGTAGAAGCAAAAAAATGGGAGGAGCATTGCAAGGAACAATTGAGCGGAATAGAAGATGGGATTGGAGTAGAGGAGCATAAAAATAAATGGAGAGAGAGAAGGAGATATAGGAAGAGAGGAAATGGAAGAAGCTATCAGAAAAATTAAGAGAGGAAAGGCAGGGGCACAGATGGAATTCAGGGAGAGCAGTGGAAATATACAGGAGAAATAATGAGGGAAAAACTCGGGAGACGATGGAAAGGATATGGAAAGGAGAAGGAGTCCCAAAGCAATGGAAGGAGGCAGTAGTGTGCCCAATATACAAAGGAGGAAACAAAACAGAGCCAAAAAGTTACAGACCAGTAAGCATATTAAATGTAGGGTATAAAGTGTATGGGGAAATTTTAAGAAAAGATTAGTAAAAGAATTAGAAGAAAAGGTTACTACCAGATTGGCAGGCGGGTTTAGAAAAGGAGAGGTACGATAGATAACATCTATATACTCAAACATTTAATCAATAAGCAAATTGAAAAGAAAGGAGGCAAAATGTGGGCAATTTTATAGATGTGAAATCGGCGTTTGATAGGGTAGGAAGAGAAAGTATGTGGAGATATATGAGGAAAAGAGGAATAAGTGAAGGATTAGTAGGAGCAATTGAAGAATGTTATTTGGAAACAACATGTAAGACAAAAGTAAAAGGAGAAATGGGGAATGGGTTCAAAACATTAAGGGACTGAGACAAGGATGTCCAATGAGCCCATGTTTATTTGCGGTGTATATAGGAGACATGGAAGAAGAATTAGAGAAACAGCAAGTGGGGGGATAGTAGTGGGAAGGAAAAAGTAAAGGTGTTGGCGTACGCAGACGACATAGTGGCAATAGCAAAGAGTGAGGAAGAAATGAAACAGACTATAAAGGGAATAAAAAGTACTTAGAGAAGAAAGGATTGGAGGCAAATGTGGGGAAAACAAAGATCATGGAGTTTAAGAAAAAAAAGGAAGGGATAGGCAAATAAAATGGTGGTGGGGAAGAGAAGAAATAGAAAAAGTTGACAAATACAAATACCTAGGATACGTTATAAGTGCTGACAATAGCAATAGAGACCATATAAAAGAGCTAGAACAGAAAGGAAACAAGATAGTAACGCAAGTGTGGGGCATAGGAGAAAGAATATTCGGAAAGGATTTAGAGAAAAGAAGATGGCTGTTTGAGAAGATGGTGACAAGTGTTTTGAAATATGGGGCAGAAATATGGGGATGGAAAGAATGGTATGAGCTGGAGAGGATCCAAGAAAAGTATTGGAAATGGACATTAGGTTTAGAAAGAGAAACACCAGGATACATAGTAGAGGACGAAGTCAAGTTAGAAAAATAAGGATACAAACCGGGAAAAGGGCGATGAGGTATGAGGAGGGATAAAAAGTAAGATAGAGAAAGAGATATTAAATGAATGTTGGAAGGAAATAGAAATGCAGAGGGTAAAATTTGGCGAAGAAGAGAGAAAGTTATATTATGAAAGAGGGGTATGCACGAGAAGAGATAGCAAGAATAAGAAGAGAAGGAAGATCGGTAGAAATGGACATTATAAGAAGGATTTAGATTTGCAGGCGCAGGAAAGAGCTGGAAAAATAAAAGAAGGAAAGTACAACGTAAATTACTGGGAAATAAGATCAGATGAAAAACCAAAATATTTAACGGGAAGGATTGGATTAAAAGAAAAAGAATTATAGCGAGGTTTAGGGTAGGGAATGAAGAAAGGAAAACAGATATTGGAGAGAGGACATAGATAGAAAGTGTAGGATGTGGGGAAGCGTGGGAGAACTTATATCACATAAGTAGAGAATGCGAGGAAGTGAGAGTGGAAGAGAGAGAACGAAGGGAGTTGCTGGGAGAAAGAGGGGAAGGGATAGAGTGGATGAAAGAAATAATTAAAAGAAGAGAAATAATAGAAAATAGAAAAAGAGTCATAAGCAAGGTATAAAGCAAGTCAATGAAGAAGGGATTGATAAGAGGTGCAGTTGGGGAAGAGAAGAGGAGGAAGAGAGGAAGGACCGATTAAATTTATTTATTATGTGTAGAGTGAAAAATAGTTTAGTTCAATTTGTAAGGAAAATCGAATTCTTTGTTTATTTATAAAAAACAAATAAAATAAAATTGAATATAAAAGATGTAGAAATGGATGAGAGGGACAAATTAAAGTTTTTCATAGATTCTAGTTGCACAGACCACATGGTCAATGATAAAAGATATTTTTCTGATATGCTAGTATTAAATGAACCTATTAAAATTGCAGTAGCCAAAAATGACAACTTTTAACGGCTATAGGAGTTGGTAATATAGAAGTTTTAAGTAAAGTAGGCAACAATGAAATTAAATGTAGCATAAAAAATGTATTTTGTTCCTCAGCTAAAAAAACTTGTTATCTGTTAAGAAACTTGAAATGTCAAATCTCAAAGTTATTTTTGAAAATGAAACAGTAAAATTAAGCGATAAAAATGATAGATTGTTAGAGATAGGTATTAGAAAGAATCTTTACGAAATTTCCTTTAAATTAATAACGTCAGAATGTTTGAATATTGAAAGTGACAAGGATGAATTAAAAAAATGGCATAGGCGGTATTCACATATTGGTTTTACAGAATTAAGAAAAATTAAAAAGAAAATGGTGATAGGTATAGATCAAAACATAAATAGTCAAAAAGTTGAATTTTGTGAACCTTGCATTATCGGTAAAAGGACACGATTTCCATTTAGTACTAGAACCAAAAGCAAGAGAATATTAGAAATTATACCCACGGACGTTTGTGGTCCTATATCTCCAACATCGTATGATGGAAGTCCTTATTTTGTGACATTTATAGATGATTTTTCAAATTTTACAATTATATATTTAATAAAACAGAAGCGTGAAGTTTTCGAAAAATTAAGAAAATTTGTACAAATGGTTGAATCCAAATTTGTCTGTAAAATTTCAAAACTTACAAGAGTTTAGTTTATAAAAAAAATAAGTTCAAGATTAACAAAAGCTTTCAGTATAATGTCTGTTATATGATTTTTAAACCGTAAATCTGTATCTAATATTTTAAGTCCTAGTTTTTTATGGATTCTTTTAAAGGAATTGTTGTATCTTTATTACAATTTTAAGTTTGCTTTTGTTAAGCTCTCTTACTTTAACTCTGCCGAATAACATAGCACAAGACTTCAGCGGGTTAACTGTGAGACCATGTGTGCTTCGGATGTTTGAATAATATTATTTAAATCATTACAAATGCATTCGTTTGCTGCAATTATATCGTGTTCTGTAAAATGGTATGTATATCATCTGTGTATTGATGGAATATCAAATTGTCTAAACATTTGTTAAAATTACAGGTATATATGGTAAACAGAATTGGTCCTAGCACTGAGCCTTGTGGTAAACCAGACAATAACGTTAAATGCTTCGACTTTTCATTTTTGTACCTGTAGTAACCTTAACCTTGTCTTTTAAATAAACCGCCAATAATTGTTGAATATTTTAATAATAATACTAATTATAAAATCACAATAAAACAAACTTCCAAAATACATAAAACACGTCTGCTTTCCAAACAACCAAACATAAAAGTGAATGAGTAAAAAAATGTCTAACCAATTTAAGCCTACATCCTTATTGCTCAGTTCACTATACTCCCACCATCATTTAGCGCGCTAAATTTAAACTTAAAAATAAACGCTACTACATACCTAACCTGTTGATATCGACCTGTAATAAAATGTTTTATAAGTATATTTGCCTCGTCACTAAATCCAACATAATGTAGAATGCTACCTAATAGTTTGTGACATATTCTGTCGAAAGCCTTAGAGTAATCTAATAGAATTAAAGTAGATAATTTACCATTGTCTAATGCATTATAAATCTCATCAGTAATGTTTAATAGTGACGTAGTGCAACTGAATCCTGACTGAGTTGCTGGCAATATTTTATTGCTTTCTAGATGAATTTGAATTTGTTCAGCGATAGCCTTCTCCAAAACTTTAGACAGTACAGGAAGCAAACTTATAGGTCTTAAGTCATTTAAAGTTTTTGGCTGGTTCTTTTCGGAAGGGTATAACCAATGCAGACTTCCATTTTTCTGGAAAGGTACTGTTGTATAGGGAATAATTAATTATAAAGGTTATATAAGGCCTTAGAAATGACAACATATGTTTATCATCTGGTGACTAATGCCATCAGAACTTGTTGACTTTGTTTTTATACTGGTTAGAAAACGTAGTATGTCCAAATCTGTTACCTCATGAAATTTTAGTTTGGTTTGAATGGTTTTATGGTATTACTATTATAAAAGTTATATAATTCTGAATTGCAACCTAAATTTAAGTTGTCTAATTTTGTAAAGAAGTCATTAATTTTATTAACATCATTTAGGTCTGGGGGTAGGTCAATATTTTTTTTTACTGATTATGTCTAACTGTTGTAGTTTGTTCCAGATATTATTACTATTGTCACGTATTTTAAATTCTAGGTAGGATGCTTTTTTTTATCGCTTTATTTTTGAAATTTTGAACCGTTTTAAAGCTTTGTTCCGTATTGAGATCATTTCTTTAATATTATGTGTTAACCATGGAGCTTTGGGTTTCAATAGTCGTGATGTTTTAATGGGAGCATGTATATTAAATATGTTTAATAGGTTATTGTCCAGAAACTCAACCATATCATTAATGTTTGTCATACCATATATTTCATCCCAATAAATGTTCTGTAAATCTATATAAAAATCATTACTATCAAAATTATTAAAATCTCTGTAAGTTCTAATTACAGGTACATTTTAGTAATACATCGTATGGGATAAGAACAAAATATTAGTGAATGATCCGAAACGTGATGCATTTGCAGGGTACTTGCATGGTCCACATCTATATCACTTAAGATAATAATAAGGTCAAGTAAGCTTGAGCTAACCTTAGATATTCTTGTAGGTTCTTTAATTATTTGTTTCAAACCCATACTTTCAATTATAGTAGAAAACTGAATGCATCGTAGATCATCACACCTAACTAAATCAACATTGCAGTCACCCATGCATATATCTCATCACATTTGGTCAAAATTTGGGTAATGGAGCTCTCAAACCGTTCAAGAAATTCAGAGAATGCATACTCCATTCTTCTGTAAACTACACCTACAGCTAATAATATATTATTTAATTTAAAAGTCACCCAAATTTGTTCTAATATTGATGGTTATCTATGTGTATTTGTTTATATTGTAGATCGCTGTTAATATACATAGCCACACTTCCTCCTCATGTAGTTGTAATTCTGTCTTTTCTTTCAAATTTGTATTTAGCAATATTTATAGCTGAATTTGGTACCTTTGAAGAGAGCCAGGTCTCTGACAGACCAATTACGTCTAAGTCATTTATTAACACATGCTGCTTGAAGTCGGAAAAATGATTTGTTAGAGACCTTACATTTAAATGTGCTACATTAAGGTAAGCACTCATTATGCAGCAGTTGGAGTATAACGATATCTAAATTATAGGACAGAATTAAAATCAAACACCCCATAAATACAATCAACATATTGTAATTATTTGTTAATACCTTATAGCTTAGTACGCAAATTAAAATGCATATGTACACATACGTAATACTAAATGAAATGGAAAAATTCATTGTATAAATATACAAAAGTAAATAGATGTAGGTAAACATTTTCGATAATAAAAGTAATCTTTTGACCTTAATAATAATATAACTAGTCCATATTTAGTGAACATCATTGAAATCCTGTATTGACTTGACCACGAACACCTTACTTTTTTCATCTTTACGCATTAGTATTTGACCATTCCGACACCACACAAATTTTATTAACTTATCCTTTGCATATTCTCTTGCTTTAAAGAGCAAAACACGATTATTTTTTGTTAGTGAATCGTTTATATAGATATCACTGGTTAAATTTACATTTGGTAGATTACTAAACATTTCACCTAAATCTTTAACAGTCACCCTCCTTTTTGCACGTTTACAACTCATAAAGTTATCTTTGTCCATTCTACTGATAAATTTTATAATGATTCCTCTAGGCTCAGATGGATTATTAGGATTTTTTGAAAGTCGATGACAAACATCTATCATGTTCTTTTCAATAGAAAAACCTATTGCACTGCCCACGTCTCTTACTACGGTAACTATATTTTCATTTTTAATTTCCGGCACACCTCTGATTTCCACACATTTTTTTCTAGTGTACTGCTCTAATTCGTTTATTCGTAATTGCAAAGCGTCATTTTCTTTTAATAAGTTCTTATTTTTGGTTTCCAGCTCTTCAATGTTTTTTAAACATTCATCAATTTTTTTCTTGATTTTTCAATAAATTAGTATTATCACCAATTTTAGCGTTACAAAAGTTTAACGATTTTGCAAAATCATCTTGATTATTTTTTATTATTAACATTAAGTTGTAAATCTGATCAAGATTGACCTCAGTTAACTTGGATGTTGAGACATTTTTATCAACTTCATCTTGTAGGGTAGTATCCACATTGTTTTTATTACACCTTTCACAATTCCAGATTACAATTTTGTTTGACTTTTGCAAAGTATGAAATTCGTCAATAGATAGATTTATACATTCAAGGTGAAAAGACTTTTTACATACCGAACAATCAATGAATTCTTCATATCTTGTATTAAAAACTAAACTAGTAAACTATCAACTACAAAGACAGTTTACAATAACACAATGATAACACGGATTTGGAATCGAATCACATTATCAGTTAAATCAGTTTGATTATTCGTACATTTCAACTAAAAGAAATTTTGTTCAGTAACGTTTAGGCTTCTGCGTAACTCTCCGTCTAAGTTTCTTCATAGTAACTTTTATTATATATTCGTACAAGTATTTGCATATAAATTACAAGAAGCAAAATTGACTGAGACGAACATTTTAAGAATAGACCAATTATATAATTCTTTTATAAAAATCACATAAAACTATAGATAAAATCAATTACACAATTATTTTCACTTATTCACTGTTATCTTCATCACTTATTTCTTCATCTGATGAACCAGTGTTCACCACGAATGCCATATTTTCAACCACTCCATCTAATAGAGCATCTCGTTTCCACATTTCATTAGCTAATCGATTGACATGATTGCAATGTTTCTCCGAATCTGACGGTATGATTTCTGAAAATGCCTTTCTTACAAATTCCTCAATCTCTGAACCGCTTTGTGATACATTATTCATTGCAACTTTATGTTTTGCCAAACTCCAGATAAACTCGATGGGATTTAATTCGCAATGATAAGGCGCAGTACAGTGTGCCCGTATTTCTTCAGTAGTTCATCAACAAAATAAGTCTTTGTGTAATTAAATTGTTTGACTAATCCAATTACCTCTGCTTTTCTCATATCATTGGTAGTTGATATGCCATTACTCTCTAACCAGTCCCTAATCTCTATTTTTTTTTCTTTGGTAGCCTCTAGATTTTGTCTGAGATTTAAAACCAATAGTCCATTCTCTTTACAAATCCGTATGATCTACCTGCATGAACAATTATGTACCTCTGCCCGGATCTGTGTGTGCGGTACACACCAGGTTCGTCTTCAGATTGCCAGCACTTGGTAACGCCATAAGAAGGATGAATGTAAGTTTCGTCTAAGTATGTAATTGGTTTCTTCATTACTCCCAAAGCATCATTCTCTCGTAATTTCTTTAAATAGCGAGACCGCCAAGCTTTAATATCATTAAGCCCAAAATAGAAAAATAGTATAAAGAATTCGTTTCAGAAGGCATTTTAGCGACTCGTACTTTCGAAAACTCCCGCTTCGCGGCTCGTTTTCGAAACTGTACTAGTCTTATAAAATGAGTCTTCTGAAACTAGTTCTTTAATATACTATAGCAACGGCATCAATCAATCAAGATGCATTAGAGAATTTCAACTCCGTAATCCGCAATAGGTGTGGATACAATCCAACGCCTTCTGTTAGACAATGCAACAAAATTTGTTCATATAAGGTTTCAAGCAGGCGTAGATGGTGGAAATTGTGAAGAAGATAAAGTAGAAGCTCTCGAATTAAATGAGCAAGAAGAAGAACGAGCTATTTTGGTGACATGTGATTTTGACTCGGATTTTGATGAGAACTTTGTTTTAAATGGCAATTCATATAAAATGACAAAATCTAACAAAAATGACGGTACTTGTATAACTAACTAACTTGTATGAAAAAATTATGGAGCCGAGCAGATTCAGTTTTAAAAAGACCATGAGACTCTTTTGTACATTTTGTATCTTATTAAAAGTATTTCATTCGTCATTCGCTATACATAAATGTACAAAAGGTATCGTTAAAAATATTTTTTCCACGACATACTTAGAAAACGAACGTTTCTCTACATGCGCCTAGTACTTAATTAAACAATTTAATTTAGTATTCAATCAGGTTTGTTTAATTTAATATCTTATATTTTGACTCTTAAAATTGCTAGCCTACATTTATTGGTTAGAATTACGCGGCTACGCTATGACAGATTGAGACCACACTGATACTACAGAATACTGTAGCGAAACTATTGGCACCCACCTATTATCAACTTTTGGTTTTACGTACGAAAATGTGACGAAATTCGGTAACAATAAGTTAAGTTTACAATATTACTTCTTTCATTAGGTTGTTTTTTTGGGAAATGTCGTGGAAAAAATGTTGTGTCTAACACATGAGGAAAGCCTTTTTCCACTCTCACCCTCGAGCGGGAAAAAGAATCGCTTTCCTCACTTGTTTGACAAGTAACTAATTTACTATCAGAAAGCAAACAATTTTCTGAAGTTTGTATTTTATTTATTTAATTGTATGGTACATTTTAAATATTGTATTGTGATGTAAAGTGTTATGTATGGTGCCCCAGAAGATCAGTATTAACCTGTACAGTGTGGTGACGAAATTGAACATAAGACATTTACTATCAATTTGTTAATTGTGCGTATTTCTAAAATGACTGTTTCCGCCAGCTGATTTTTTGGGCATGTATAAAATTAATATTAATTTATAATAAAAATATATGTTATTTGAAAATGTAATATAGTTATAGATAGGTTCAGAATTAGCGAATATGGCAACGATTTCTTTTATTTATGTGTACCTATACAGAAAATCCAATCACCTTTTGTTGACCTATTATAGTGTAACTCTTAACTCCTTGTACTTAAGCCTTAGTAATGTGAACCGTTTTTCTACCAAAAGTTGAACAACGCCGAAACGAAAAGAGCTAGACTCGGAGTATTTTATAAAGTCCTATTATTGTGTATGCTAAAACCATTGAATAAATAGTAAAACTAATTATGTAGAAATATACAGGGCGTTTTATTTAACAAAACACAATTTTGGTTTACCACCCTGTACAGGAACACTCTATATACAATCAAACTCTTTCTAGATTGTGTAGCATCACATAAGTGTGCTTACTTGATAGTAAAAACCGCATGTCAATATTTTAAATAGCAAAATAAGTTATGCACCAATTACACATCCCTACCGGTATTTTTACAATAAAATAGATGAATCCTGTAAATTATACTTTAAACCCTGGAGTTTTACCGAGTAGCTTGTTTACATACATACTTATTAATTTCTTTTTATAATGGCACATTTTGTTTGAGTTTTTCCATTGTTTTTATCCAAACATGGAGAAAGATTAGTCTAGACTACTCTACCACAGAATTATAATACTTCGTTGTGCAGAAGTTCCAGTCGGTGTCGGAACGTTTGAAATGGGTGATCCTACTAAAATCGTGCGCCGTAAGCATGCGCAGAAATATTATTTTAACTTGAGTGGAAAGCTTACTGTCTTAGAAGTGAAATTTCGCGATATTTCGTACAATCGGAAATCGACGAATTTACTTCAGCTAAACCTGGCTACGCGTGGGAATAGCATGAACGCTACTAAGATCAAAATTATCGCTCAGTTATATTTCTGAATGAACGCAGTGAATATACTTATTTTGTGACTCTACGATTAACAAAAATAGTGTGTTCGAAGTATCACCAATGGTTTCCAGATCTGGTCATCAAGACCCTCCCGAACCTCAAGGAAAAGTCATAATTATCAAGTACACATTCACTTATAACACTCTTGTCGTGAATAACAGTAGAATTTTTTTTGTAACTAATAAATTATCTACAAATCTTTATAATTAAAAAAGAAATTGTTCCGCGTATGAATTATTTATTAATAAGTTAATAAGTAGGTATTGGCATTAATAGCATATAAAATATATAGTAAAACTAGTGTAAGACAAATCACTACAATTACAATCAAATTATCAATAAAATTCACATCTTTGGATTACACCTGCTAAATTACATCCGGTTAAAAGTTATTTGTTCGTTTCCCCATGTCCATTATTTTGAATTTCCTAAAAAAACACAATCTATTTACCATTCATCATTTGAATCAGGATACCTACCCATGCTTCACCTTCACCGGCCAATTGATAGTGACGACGTCGTAAAGCGGCCAAACGGAATCTTTCTTGTTCTAGCTCTTTCTCCAGTTCCAAAACTCGTACTTGAGAATCCATTTCCAACCTTTTCGCTTGATGCAAAGTCAAGTTCGATGTATCTAACTCTTCTAAAAATAAACACAAATTGAGTAAGAATTCTGCATAAAATACATAAAATAACATACCTGCTTCGTCCATTAGCTGACTACAATCCTTAACCGTGGCAACAACACCTCCAGTAGCGGTAGTGACACTTTTGGACGCGAGCCCGAGTTGTTCCAAGTTCTTACTTTTACGTTCAGCTTTCACTCTACTAGCAACCACAAGTTGCGCGGTAGACGCGGCGATCTCTTGCGAAGCGACCACAAGCGGCTCTAATTTCCCTTGACCCATAACAACTTTATCGGCGGCGCTTCTACAATATCGAATGAGTACACGTTTATCGATTAGACTAAAATTACTTACAAAAAGAACTTTGCGGCGACAGCTACTGCTTTGGCTGCCGAGATGAAACCATCTGTCCAACGGTGGTTTCTCTTATAAAACTCTTTAGCAGTTGCCGTACCCTTCCCTTGCGCCACAATCTCCGCCTGTAAGAATCTTGCCTTTTGTATTAAAATCTTTATAGCTTGCATCAAAGTGGTGCAAGAGTCTAAAATTTTTTCGTTGACTTGAAGTTTTATCCCAGAATCGGCCGCCCTTGAAGCGCTCAACATATCCTACAAAAACGCATTTGAATTGATGAAACGCGAACGTTCAATAACACTAACTTGTATACGATTCGCAGCTTCCTCTATAGCTTTATCCATTGCCGAAAGTTCGTCTTCGATCATATCGGCCAATTTATCGGCATTTTCCCCTTGAAGCGAACCGCTCAGTCTGTCGGCAAGCGACGCAACCGCCTTTATTTTATCAATAACTTGGTTAACCGCAGAAGGGTTCGGTTGATTCAACCTCAAATTTCCCAGCACGTCCTTCACACTTTCGCCTAGTTCTTTACACGCTTCCGTCATACCTAGAAGAATTACCGCTTAACTTTTGCTTTATGATATTATAAACAAAAATAAATGATCTTAAGAAAAAAGTGTCTAAGTAAAAGTTGTAGAAAATGTGATTTACAACAAATACAGACTACCACGACTTCGGTAATTTTGTTTCAGTGCCATAAATGATGCGAGTTATTGACACATCAGTTGGTAGAATATTCGCCGAGAATTGATTTCTAGTATTTTTACGCTAATAATAAATAATAATAATGCTACGCCACTGGAGAAAATAAACGAGGCATGTGCATTCTTCTATTGCATTCAAGAGAAATCTAAGGTTAGTGCGTCTTTTTTTTTTAATTACGATAGCGAGACCGAAAAAGCAAAACTTAACCATAATAATTTTATATTCTATAAGCAAAACAAAAGTACTACAAAAACTTACTCTCTCCGAACATAATATCAGGACTTGTATTGGAAGCAGCCCGTCCTTGCCATAAAAACGTAGATATTCTATGAGAAATTTGAGCAGCAATTATCAAAACCATCGCCGGATCTTCATGCGTGACACCAACGCTATTACTTATTGCATCCAAACAACTTGGAATCGAACTTTTTAAATAATCGGTACTACACGTGACGCCGGAAAGGGCCGGATTATCCAATTCGTGAATTGAATTATGCAAAATCTCTTCGCATTCTTTTACGGTTTTCTCGATTAATTGTCGAATTAAATTTTCGTTGTGAAGTTTTACTAAAAATAATTACATCATCTCGTTGTTTTAAAACAAATACGTGTTTCGGATTTGGACCAAGTAACACCAGTTGCGAACGTTTCAGAAAAAAGAAGTCTGACTCTATAAATTACTTTGTCTGCTTTCAAGATGTTTACATTTTCCAAGCATTCGCCCTGATATGCTTCTTAGGAAAGCGGGAGAAACGATGGCCTACTGTTACCAGATGGCATCGTTCAAACTCATGAAAAAAATATGTATTCAGTACTTACGTGTTTGAGCTTGCGTTTCTGCAACCGCGATTTTAGTAGTAAGTTCTTCTACTTTCGTTACGAGTTGCTGCCTCGCCAACTTTTCTTCTTCGATCTCAGCTTTATACTTGTTTGAAATAAATGTAGCGTCTTCTAAACTCTTTTTCAAAATCTGTAATTTGGTTATCGTATTCGAAAAAGCATAAAATAGTATATTATATGCAAAGGGACTAAAGTGAGTGTTTTTATCCCGCACGTAAAGTTTATTGCCAGAGGGCTTGTACGACCAATAATCACGAAAGGGATAAAATATCACTTTAGTCTAAAGGGATACTACTGCAATTTTGCACTTCCGAGAAGGTATTTTCAATTAAAAATTGAATTTTTTAAAGACGGTTGGCAAGTTTTCATTTTAATTTGTCATTAGTTACGGTATCAACTAGGTTTTCATTCAATTTATTAATGATAAAAATAGGTGATTTTGACTTGAATTCATATTTATCCCTAGGAAGCAAATGAGTCACTTTAGTCCCGAAATTGCAAAAAAAAATTGTTATAGTTGCTTTATCTGACAAACATTTGACAATCTCAGTTGTCAAAATTCATATAATAATTAAAGAAATTACCTCCGTCTCCATATTAAACAAATCCTTATCCCTTCTCAAAGCTTCCAATTCGTCAGTTGTGTCGATCGACGCCTTTTGCATCTTCTCCAACTTCGTCGAATTTTCGTATTCCATTTCTCTAAGTTTCATTTCCAATTCACGAACAGATTGTTGGGATTCTTCAGATTTAGAAGATGTGTCCTTATATTTTTTTTCAATTTCAGCTTTCTACAAAGCGAATGTTTAACAACAAAGCAGTCTATGCATTACAAGAAAACAAACATACCTGCCTTATCAAATCTATGTGTTCCTCCCTCAAATTTTTATAGACAGCCAGAAGTTTAGCAAATTTTTCTTCTTTAACTTTTTCTAAAACAGATTATATTTTGGTCGAGGGTCTTACATTTAAGAATTATATTTACGTTCATCTTGCGATTGAGCGACCGTAGAAACTTGGTGAAATAAATCTTCCTTAATTTGTTTTTCTTGTACTAATTCACTTTCTTTCGTGGCTAAGGACGTTTCTAACGTCGTAATTTGTTCGTGTAATTTATTTGAGGTGTCAACGTTATCCCTGGTTAATCTGTTATTGTCATTTCTAAAAAAAAATAATTAAAAACTGTAGCGCACGGTTTTCCGGGTTACCTTAGCCTCTCCAATTCGTATTGCAAATGCTTGATTAAGTTGTCCCGTTGTGCAATGGCAATAATGTGGGTTTGCGATGGTTCCGGTGTTGGCGATATCGATCTTTGACTTGACGCATCCATCTGGTCAAAAGAATCGGTGGTGTCGACCAAATTTGCTTCGGATGGATCATCCTCCTCTGAAGGCACGACTACTTCTTGGGTCACGTAAGTCCTTAACTCAGCCTGTAGAAGGAAGTTCGGTGGTCTCTGCAAACACTTTCTGTAAATAACTTGGTCAACTGCGTATGTTACATATAATACTTTCACTTATACCTCTGGTAAGGGTGGTACAGTGATGAGATTTCGAAAGTACTGAAGTGCATTCGCGTTCTGGTAGAACTGCTTTAACTCCTTAAACTGCTTCAGAAATCTATCTCTGTGACCGTTTAATATATCAGCAGGTAACGTTGAATGTAGCCGAAACAATATTTTTACGCAATAATCGTAAAGTCTAGATGCATCTTGTATACACATTATTAAAGGAGCTAACCGGCATTGTCCAGCACATGTCATCGAATTTGAGCGCGACATATCGAGCGAACCAAATACTAAAAATAGTCGACAATAGAATTATTACTGGCGACACTTTCAAAATCTTACTTGCAGCTTGCAGTTCCAAAATGTTATCCAAATAATCAAACATTTCAACAGATAACTGAAAACTACAAAACAAATTAACTCGAAATTTCACACAATTTCGCTTACTAATTATTTATATCGTTTGCACCTATCGATTCCAATTCTTCCTTCGTAACGCCCAAGTGACCGGGAAACCTGGGGTTTCGTTTATGGAAGTCTAACTTTGTCATTAGCAAGCTTGTATACAAACGTATCATTTTACCATAACCCTCTCTCAAATGACACTAAATGGTAATAAAATGTGAAGAAATTATGAACAATGACGATAAAGAGTTCTTACCCATAATTTACCAGCATCGTCTAATTCTTTTCGATGTCTTTGACTGTGAACTAAACATAACGGGTGCCCTTCTCTTAATACCTTATGAACTACGTGACATAATTTCCAAGCAACTATACGATCGTCCATGAAAGGTAAACGTAACGCAACCATCCAAAATGTTTGTGCTCCTTGTTCATGAAACGTCCCTATTATAGCGGAGCGTACATGTTTTTGTTTTACTGGCACTTCCAAACTGTTGATAGCTTTGTTGATTGCTGTTGCCTGAAAAATGAAAGCTCGTGAGAAAGAATAGTAGACGTTCGAAAGGTATGTTAAAAAGACAATACCTCTACTCACTTGAGGATTTGCTGTATATATTGATCTTAAGAAATAAGAAAGTTTAATGAACATTCTATTTTGTTAGACATCATAAATTAACAATTCTGTCAATTTAGACAATGACAAATTATTCGTTGTTTGTCATTTTAAAAATATTTAATTTCCTATTACAAACATTTAACTAAACATTGCAAAAAGATAAGATCGAATATATTTAAAAAATAAATATAAGTGAAAAACCTGTTGGAACTTCCTGACAAATTTGGTAAATATTCCGAACCTATTATAGTAAGATAGGTATTTATTAAAATATGATAAAATAAATTGAAATTGGTCTAAGTTCACTGGTGTTGTACGTACATATAGCGTGTAAAAGCCAAATTGAATAAATTCATTATTCCGGTTACTCTACTTTGAATAGAGACCTTTCAAACGATACATCAGAAGCTTACACTTCCCATTTAAAAATTTGGTGGTTGTACCTATCATTCGAAAGGGGTTGACGGTAGGGATCACATTTTTAATATATATGTGCAGTAACGAAGTAATGAATTAATTCCATTAGGCTTTTACACACTGTATAGCTAAATTAAATAAACAATTTAATGGCATTTAAGAGTTTATCAGAACATAAAAATATGTCTCAATTCCTTATATTTATTAGTTTAAAAATTAAACCAAGAAATCAAATACATTAATATTTGAGAAAGTCCAAGTGAAACCATGAAATATGGTTTGCCACCATGGTGATCGATTCTTATGAAAATTCTACACATCATAGTACGTGCTTTTCTAAGAAATGTGACGGTTCGGTTTTTAAAATAATGAATAATGACGCCATTATCGCTGCTAAAGTCTCCATTTTGAAAAACTTGGTCCCAATTTATTCAGCGTAGAGTCAACATATTGACATAAAGTTGTCATTACTGTGCTCTCTGATGAGTTCCCTAGAGGGCTTTTTCAAGTTTAACCCAGGTCATTATAGGTCATCAGATATACTTTTGGAGTAATGCGCTCAATGCTAATAATAATAATGCACATAAATCTCACATTACCCCAGAATGTCACCTGATGACCTATGATGACCTGGCTCAAAGTCGAAAAAGCCCTCTGGGGAACTCACCATAAATCACAATAGTAAAAACCCCAACTCAATATGTTAACTCTACGCTGAATAAATTGGGAACCAAGTTTTTCAAAATGGCAAATTTGAGCAGCGATTACGGCGCAATAATGCGTTTTTTTTTAAAAAAAAAACCGAGGTGATACGCTGTTTAGTTTATTTTATAGTGTTTAACTAAACTATTATTTTTTTGCAATATCGATCACAAGTGGCAACTCGTACGGCCAAATTTCAACGTTTTACTTGGACTTACTCTTAAAATTACACCAGTGATACTTTAGATAAATTCACAAACAAAATAAATATGTAACAATCCTAATTCAATTAAAAATCACGATCTTATTCATCCTTTTAATGTTATCCGCAAACTTTTTAGACTTTAATTTAATTTAAATGGTCGGATTGTTCAATTTTATTTATATTAATAATAATATCTCGTCCATGACAGCTAAGTCAGGAACCGTTCCAAGGACACTTGAGAAATTTTCCTTTGGATAGCCAAGTACAGGGTGGGCCATTTTTGACACTTTTAAAGGGAAACTCCTTCATCCAATTGAGATAGGGAAAACTGATGTCGGTGTCTCGAGGTTTATTTTTAATGAGAAACACAATGGCGAAAACCGCATGGCGATATCCAATGTAGTGTCGGAGATACACCCACGTGAAGTTACCCACACTTTTAGCCACACAAATTATTTTGTATATATAGACGAATAAATGCATTTTAATTGATTTTAAACCAAAATTACTATATCGGTATATAATCTAAATATCATTACGATACATTATGAGAATAAAAAGCTACTCTGGGCGTCGTAATTGCAAACTTCGCTTGCGGGACCGTGTGGGCACCTTTTTGATAGCAAATTTGACATCGTTTGTCAAATTTTTTTGGGTGCAATTTTTTTAATACATAGAATAAACAATTACAAAACATATTAAAAAAATTATATGCTGTTATTTTTTTAAAAAAAGTTACGAGACTGAGAAGTTATACCCGAGCGACGTAATCGCGAGCATCTCTTTGATGGCAAATTTGACATTGTCATATTTTTTGCGTGCAAATTTTTTTATACATAGAATGAACAATTACAAACAAGATGTTAAAAATCTAAAATGCTGTTATTTTTTAAAAAAAGTTACAAGACCGAGAAGTTATATCCGAGCGACGTAATCGCGAGCATCTCTTTGATGGCAAATTTGACATTGTTTGTCACATTTTTTTTTGCGTGCAAATTTTTTTATACATGGAATGAACAATTATAAACAACATATTAAAAACTAAAATGCTGTTATTTAAAAAAAATTACAAGACCGAGAAGTTACACCCGAGCGACGAGAGAGAGATGTTCGTATGACCAAGTCAATTTTCTTAAGATTGTCCTAAAGTTCCATCAATACGAAATTTGGTACATAATCTACTCGAAGTCTAACTAAAATACTTTCAAAATGGCGGCAGTACTGATATACTGGTACCATATTTTGACACCATACATTCTACATTCTACATCAGCACCATCATATTGTCATAGTTTTTAATGTAACATTTATGCCTCTTAGGAAATTCACTACTTTTGAACCATTGAATATGAATAAGTGATTTTTTGTGTTTTGATTTCTTCTAGATGTTCAGTCGATATTTTAATTTGTTGCCGACACTTCTGTCGTATCACATTTGTCTACTGCCATTTTTCAAAGTTGACAATCAGAAACTTTTAAATACTTGATTTGTTAAATGGCGGTTACTATTTCTGACAGTAGAAATGGATGTAGAATTAAATTTTAGGGATAGTTTAATTGATATTATGTATTCTTGTCTTTACTTGTTTTTAAGCTAGTACTCTGTATATGTAAGCTTCGGAATTCACAAGCAATGGCGAATAAGGAGTAGGGCAGTATGAGGTTTCAGTGATGTAACCGAATGAAGGAGGCGCATCAGTTCATAAAATTTTGCGGACAGTCAAGAGAATTTCTCTAGATCCAGTAGTTTGATGGAAGGGCAAGCTTGGTTAAAGTCTCTAATAATAATGTCATGTCTCTCTATAGAAATCTCGCTCGGGATAAACGATTCACATTTAGCATGATTGATTTCTAATCCCAAATGTTTACATTTTCCCATTATGAAAAGGAAGTCATTTAGAACCGTGTCTGCCTTGCCGCCTAGTGCGTCGTCATCAAGGAACCAAATGTTAAGATCCGATAGGTCGGCTTAAAGTTAGATCAATACATTAATATTAAATATATCTAATTAGTATCGATTTGAAAATACTCGCAAGTCATGTAAAGAATGCAGCACAAAAGTTAATTAATGACAATTCACAGTAACTTTAAAAAAATAACAGATGTCGGTAATAATTACCGACAATGATAGTTAGATAATTAATTATTTTATATAAACACGTTCACAAATGAAACAAAAAATTGAAATTAATGTATAGTCGTCTTAACCAATTATACAGTCACGTAGTTTTTTACCCGCTGAAGCACTGCTTATCTATTCCAAAATTGATGTACCTACTGAGGACATGTCCGCCATGGAAATTTACAGACGTTCTTTTTAAAATGGGATAATCGCATTAAACCAACGTTGGAACAAATTACAACAGTGGACTATTTCCTCTCTTCCTTTTCTCTCCCTGCATTTTTGTCGTCTGCAAATAGTGTTTCTGAACTCATTCGATTGATGTATCCAGTTATATCTCAGAAAAATGTGATTTCTAATACTCCAGCGACCCCAACTTTTTGTCAAAATTGGGACACTTTACTTAGTGTGTGTGTTCGTCACACTTGTATACGTAGAGCAGAAGCAGATAAAAAAAGCAATCATGGACTTTTTTGCAATAAAGAAGTAGGGTGATTGTCGCGTCATTCAGAATTAAATGTATGTTTCTACTTTTACCTGTTCCTCCTATTTCCTTCTTGTTCTTGCTTCGTATACTCTCTTCGCTATCCTGTTATCATCCATTCGAAGCAAGTGTCCTACCCAACCTGGTTGCCTCTCTTCTATCAGTTTCACTTTCAGTTGTTCCGTTATACTCATTTCTCACTCAGGGTTAATTTTGTTATTCCTTTAATTTTTCTCAGATATCTCATACCCATTGCTGTAATTTTACTCTCGTTTCTTCGGTTGGTCTTCCAGTATTCACTGCCATATATTAACAAAGGTCTACCAATTTTGGTATACCTCAGATTTTATTTGTTTCAGAATTTCTTCTTTCTCGAGGAACGTATATTTTTAGTGTGTTATATATTTTTCCCATCTTACCCATTCTATATTTTCATGTCTATTTCACCCTTGTTATCTATTGCTGTGCCAAAATATTTGTATTTTGTTACTTGTTCTAGTGTTCGTCCTTTTATATTGTTATTGTGGTATGAGTCTCTCTTAGCAATAATCAAAGTTCTAGTTTTCTCTACATTTATTTGCATGTTTATTTTTCTGAGGTCGCGATGGTACATATGAATATTTTACTGGAGTTTTTTCCGCTGATTCTTCTAGTAGCACAATATCATCGGCAAATAGTAATTCATGTATTGTTATTCTATTTAATATCCAACTTCCCACTTCCATATTATGACAAATTTTCACTAAATTGTCCATGAGTACTCAGAATAGGAGTGGGCTAAGCAAGCATCCTTGTTTCAATACTATTTTTGTTTAGAATTGGTCTGACTCGTTGTTGTGTGTCCTTACTTTCTTGTCTTGATGCTGTGACTCATCTAACGAGTTTTCAATTTTCTCTCTCAGTCGCTTCTCTATAATTCTGTTTAATACTTTTCTGAGTATACTCGTTAGTGTAATTCCCCTGAAATTTGTACATTCTTTTGTGACTCCGTTTTGCATAGGGGTAGTATTATTCCAATATTCCAGTCTGTGAGTATTTCTTTTTGTGATATATTTTGTTTATTAACTCGTGAAATTCCTCTGTACCCATGTACCTCAACATGTCACCTGCGATTTCATCTTCCTCTCGTGCTTTTCCTAGTTTCGAGTTCTTCTTTTGAAGCTCTTTGTATCTTTTGTGCTTCTCCTTGTTTCCTCCAACTCTTTTTCTACTTTATTTCCTAGCCCTGTTAATTCTTCGAAGTGTTCCTTGCATTATTTCCTTTCTTCTTATTTTCTTTATTATACTCAGAAATTTCACAAGTTAATTTTTTTCTTTTGTTGTTTCAAGTTTCTCGCCTTGATGAAGCCCCTTACGATAGGTGACAAAACGTTGGCAACTACGCTTACCTTTCCGACATGGTCCAATCGCGGAAGACGTTTTTGTTTCATTAAAGTTATTGTTTCATGAGTATTATTTCAGTTTCTTTACATTTGAAAATGTAGAAAATATCATCAACAAATCTTTTCAAACAGCTTTTAGCAAATATATGATTTATATAATGAAATTCTTTTCAATATTATGTATTAAGAAGTAATTGCTAAAATGAGCGAAAGAGGTTATTCTATTGGAAGTTATTTCATTTTGATTTCTTTAAACCGTTGTTTAGTTTTCTAATACGGATTAAAAACAATCTGTAGATACCAGTTGAGATAAAAATTTAGTTCTTACTTTGCCAGGATAGTATGGTTTTTCCGGATCCTTTGTTTAATGGAAGACTTCAAGTAGGTGGGTACTTATAAGTAAAAAATACCAGTTCCAGGTAGCGACTTTTCGCACCCTGATGGGCGGGTGCTTCTCCACTCCAGTGCCAGATCAGATGATTATGAGATGGACATAATTTCAACCCCAGCATTAAAGCAAATAATTAATTGTAATGTTTAGTTTATGCACTGAACTTTTTATGCAGAATGAATAAATGAATTAATGAAAAGTTCATATATAAATAAAGTTAATGATGGTTGCTAAAAAAAGAAACGTTGTATCAGTAATTGAACGACACCAATAAGTATTGACGGAAAAGTGTCAATGAAGATCTGATGTCCTTTTTTGACATCCTTTTAAATAAAGTCAGCAAAAAAATAAAAACCAAAATTAGAGTACTACAAAGACATTCCCTCATATGCGCAACTGTTGTTCAATTTAATCAACCTACACGTGGTATAATCAGTACTAAAAGTTACGATTATGATATCTTGTCTAGCATTTTGAATTTTGCCAAGTTTAAAATAATTAGTCTTAAAAGTCACGCCCTATTAAAAAACTGATTACATCGAATAAAAGTGCTTAGCAAAACCAGATGCACATATACAGTTTTCGCAAGCGTCCTACAAATGTTAACAATAATGAGAATTACAGAGAAATATGGTAATCGATTTGCAAAGGTCAAATAAAAACTGATTATTTAATTCAACGGGTCGTGGATCTAAAAAATACAATTATTTTTTTAATACTACTCTTGCAACCCATATGCTACAGGAAGCACACATTTAAATAGTTATCTGATTTGACTTCCTTCTTAAACCATCGTAGCAAGGATACGTCACCCAATAATAATAATATACTACTTGTTAGAGAAATGCAACGTAAAATGCAATAAATTAACACATTAATAGTTGGTTTATAAAACAAAAATAAATCTAGGACGTAATATAGAATCAACTTTAGTAAATAGATTCATGTTATGAAACTGCTTAGAAGAAGAAAGAAAACACACAATCAGCATTTAAAGGTCTCATGCATAATGCATGCGTTTCTATTGCTGTAGCATTAGCATAGCATAAGAAACAATCAAATCGATTATTTGCTGTAAAAGAATGCGTACAACCAACATCATGTGTTAAATATTACTTAATAGTATGCGACAAATTAAAACATGCAGTAAATAAACCATGTAAAGAAAATTTATTTAATATCGGTGCACATTCCAACTTTATTGCATTTCTTTAATAACACCTACTTATGTGGGTTGGTCTGGGTTTAGTCATAATCAAGTTTAGTTGTAATATCCAACTGAATAAAATTTAGAAGAAGCTTGTAGAACCCGAATTCTTTACACGAATTACCTATATTTTGGGGTGTTTACCAGACTAGCGATGATTAAACACTTTATAGGTAATTCGCTTTGGATACGAACATAAAAACTAAAATTAAATTAAATTTTTTATGAAATCGAAAATAGATGTAGAAACTGTGGCAGTTTCTATCAAAAAACTGTATCTTAAGAATATAGTACATTTGATAGATTATGTGAAATTTTCACATCTTAAACTTAATACCCATATAAAATAAAATAAAATTGCATACATCAATATGTACCAAATTCTATGGAATTGTACAAAAAAATAAACGTTGAAAATTACTTTTTTACAGATAATTAGTCATTTTAATACAACAAAATATGATAAATTAATCAAAAATCTTCAATTCTACAACTCAAATATCCATTTTTAAAAATGTCATTACCAACAACTTATTATTTGTTCCATTATTTTTCTACAGTTCGTGACATTGGAGATATCAGTATCCTCATGTAATAAAATCCGCCTTATATTTTACAGTTTTCTTTAAACAATTTTTGCTCGATAGAAAATTCCACAGACGGTAATCACGTAACCTTCATTAATTATAAAGTTATATAATACCTCCACCAATACTGGTGTTTTTTATTTGTTTCCTCCAATTAATTTAAAGATGACGTGAAAATGGGTTCTAGGTGAAGGTAAATACCAGAAGTAACTGAGTTTTGTATAAAAATGACGACGTTTCGCCCTAGCTAGCGAGGACTTTATCAAGGTTAATTGACTGCTGTTTTCGGTTTTATTAGAATATTTACCTGTTGCATAATAACTCAGTGGTCTGTAATATGTACGTTCAGTTTGCTTAGACAAACTACACTCGTAAATCGCTGCAAAAGCAGCCTTGTCTAAACACTTCCACTCTTAGATAAGGGTCTAAGGTTCCACTTGAAACAAACTCCGTCGGTACTGGGCAATTTTATTATCGGTTATTAATACACAAGAAGTCGATTTTTTTCCGGGTAATTTTCTTTTGACGAAAACCTTTTTTCCATGAAAATTATTCGAGAAATATTCAATTGATCATTTCAAAGCATTTGAGTATTTATAAAAATCTGAGATATATGAATCTAGGAAAATTATTTAAGACGTTTAAATGATAGACTTACCACAGTAGAGAGTCGAAGTCAAAATTATACAAAACCAATTATTAAAAATCCTCCTGTCACTATTTTAATGAGATTTTAAGTGAAATCGAAGAACGTAAACAGCGGGCCGTAATGTAATTTTTATTTATTGGTTAATCGCCCAACAGGTTAAATTACCCACTTACAGGACAGTATCTTAAACTTAAATTAAATTATAAAAAGTTAAAATTAAATTACGAGTAAACAAGTTTAAAGTAAAACTAAGTAAGAACAAACTGAAAGTATAACTTAAATTAAAACAAAAAAATGTTAAGTATTTTGAAAATAAGAAGCTAAATTTCTTAAATTAAGTGACACTATATCTATATTATTATCAATACAATTCCAATTATAACACATAACATAGATTGGAGACTTACGCATAATATTGCTGCGTGCAAAAGGAATATAAAATAAATTGGAGTTTCTTGTTAGTTGCTGAGGCACATAAAAGTTTGATTTAAGTAATTCAGGGCAGTCTATGAAATTCTGGAGTAAGAATTTTATGCTTGTTATTTTGCGACGTAAATCTAACGATTGTACTTTCATTTCATTTAATAACATGTATTGACTGTAACCTCTGTCTGGGTAAGAACCATGGATTTTAAAGTATACAAATTTCAAAAATCTTCTTTGGATATTTTTCAAGGCTAATTTTGTGAGTTTCATACAATGGGTACCAAATTAAAGAACCGTATTCCAGTTTAGATCGAACCAACGAAAAAAATAATAACTTTAGTACATTAATGTTGGAAAAAGATTTCGAATTTCTAATAACAAAACCCAATAATTTAAGCGACACATCTAGAGATTTTTTTATATGACGAACGAACGAAAACTTCGAATCAAACCAGATACCCAGATCTTTAAACAGTACTACTCTCTTCAGGTCTACATTATTTATTCTGTATTGAAAAATAGTAGGATATTGTTTTCTACTGAATGACATAACTGAACACTTTTCAAGTTTTTACGCACCACAGCTGAAGCGGATTAAATTGTAACTGTAAATCATAACAATCATCTAGACAAGTTATAGAACAAAATATTTGTAGATCATCAGCAAACAATAGTTTTTCGCAAGAAATTGAAATAGTAATGTCATTGATGTACAATAAAAAAAGTAAAGGGCCTAAGTTTGATCCTTGTGGTACCCCTGAAGGTACAATGAATGTGTCTGATTTAACGTTATTATATGCCACATACTGTTGACCATTACGTAAATAAGAAGAGAGTAACAAAATTAATGAATTACAAAAACCAAAAGAATACAATTTATTAACCAATAGTTCATGATTAATACGGTCAAATGCTTTTGACATATTCGTATATATAAAGTCAACTTGAGTATTATGGTCAAGATGCATAGCAACGTATTGACTAAAAGATACTAAATTCGAAATCGTAGATCTGCCTTCTATAAAACCATGCTGAGTAGTCGATATACGGCATTTTACACTTGAGTAAATGTTCATGTAAAGAAATACCTCAAAACTTTAGCAAAATTATTTAAGATACTAATCGGTCTGTAATTTGTAATCAAACATGGATCACCTGATTTTAGAACTGGACAAACACGTGCAATTTTCCATAGTTCAGGAAATGTACTCGTTTTTAATGAGAGATTAATTAATTTGGTTAATGGTTTAGCAAAGACACTACTACAATCTTTAATAAAAAAAGAAGGTAGTGGATCATGACCTGCAGTTTGTTTGTTTTTAAATTATTTAATACAAGCAATAATATCATTTTCACTTGCAAATTGAATTAAAATACTTTAATTAATTAATTAATAGTGCTAGAAGAACGATTACTTATATTACTTAATACATCTTGATTGTAGACACTACTAAAAATGTACCAAACGCGTTAACTATAGATTGTGGATCATTAAATGATATATTATCATCACACATAATGTTATATAATAGTCTGCTTCTAATTTAGCCCAAAAAATTTCAGACGATCTTAATGAAGTTGTAAGTATTTCGAGTCCGTTTGGAAATTTCACACATCCTCCAAAAGTCATTCGCCTTAGACCAGTTAAATCTAATGTTGTTTGTCCGATGTAAATTATTTACTAAAATGAATCTACTGCCAAGGAATTCCCGAGATCAAAAATCAAATAAGAATAATCAGCCAGCAACATTTTCGTCCAGATTTAACTAACGCCTAACGCGACTATAACAATAAAATTAGAAAGTAATTTAATGAACTCACTGTAGGTTCTGCTAACAGTGACCAAATGATTAAATATAAGAATAACATAAGTTTTATAACTTTATAATCGCCATTCTTCTCATCATTTGTCAAAAAACTAAATTAGAAGATTTTACTATTACAGTTCGTTCTGGTTTCTATGATCTTAATGTTAATACAAGTAATAACGTTTTGGGAGGCGGTGTTTTAATTGCTGTTCGAAATAATATTCATTCTTCTGTTGTATTACTTAGCCGTTCTGTTGAAAGTATTTATGTTAGATTAGAGTTTGTTAATTTTGATTTAGTTATTGGTGGTGTGTATATTCATCCATTAATAAATTGTAATATTTATGAACTTCATTGTGCTGATCTTGAATTTCTTTTTGAACAATTTCCTAATTCATACTATATGGTAGCTGGCGATTTTACTATGGCTTTGGAATAATGATAATGATTCTTGTTAATTTAGTAGGTAATAATCCAGAGAAGTATGGCATTGGTAATGCCACCTATATGTTCATGAACTTTAGACAAGTCAATAAGAATCCCAATGATCCCAATGTTTTTGCTTTTGTTAAGGGCTTAAATGATTTTTTTGCTTCTGTTCGATGGAAGGATCGTTTGGTGAATTTAAACATGGAAGCCAAAGTTGCACTTTTTTATCAGATTAATTAATGGTATTAATAATTACTTCCCTATTAAAATATTGAAACATCGAAAGCAACACTTTCCTAAGTGGTTCAATAAGCAACTGATAGACCTTCGTCATAAAAAGAAAGTCGTTCATTCTGTGTATCAATCATCTGGCAACATTAATGACTAACTTTTTGTATAAGTCTTTAAGAACTCAGTGTAAAGATTTAAGTTGTAAACTAAATTCCCGTTATATTGAAAATGTGAACAAATAAACCGTCTTATTTTTGGAAATTTGTTCGTGATCGGAAATTAAAAAATGGAATCCCTACTGATATGCCATATAATCAGCGTCTTGCTACTGGTGGAGATGAAATATTGAGAATTCCAATGATCCTTCTTCTGATATAAAGTACCCTGTTCAAGCTAACGATAACAACTTAATTTTCTGGTATATCGGAGCTGCAGTACTCATGTAACACTGGACCCGATAGTATTCCTAATATTCTATTAAAAATTGTCAATTTTCGATTTCTACTCCATTAGAGACATTCTGATTTATTACCAGACACTGCCATCACATTGATGGTTGCCAATTCATGACACAGTATACCATTACAATTTACATCAAAACTTAAATAAAAATTACAAAAAATAAAAATTTAAAGATAAGACAATTTCATTAATGGTTATTGTTGAATAGAAGTTTAGATGATTATTTAAGGTTTTGTTTAGTTGGAGGGTGTAGGTGATGATGTAAGATGTGTGTAGATCCTATTTATTTATTACTATTTCAGTCATCTATTAATAAAGGTATATTCCCGAATGGCACTATGCTATAAAAAGCAGTATGTAGTACTAATTGTTAAATCAGGAGATAACGATCGTGTTGATCATTATAGTGGTCATTGCAATCAATCAGTTATTCCTAAAATGATTGATTGTTTCAATTTCAATTGTCATCGTCATGTGTTGTCTCTAGTAACCAGCGCCGTTTTTGGTCTAACGTATATACACTGTCTAATTTTGTTTTTTAATAATAGTATTTCCGTGAGATGTCAAATAGATTCAGTGTACACTGATTTCTCTCAAACTTTTGATATAGTGAACCACCGACTTCTTCTACATAAATATAATGGGTTTTAGATATAACACTATTCGATTGTTGGCATATTTGTTGTATAATCGTACTCAACAGGTTAAAATTGGAAGTTTTATATCGCCACCCTTTGCTGTTACATTTGCTGTACCACAGGAGTCAGATTGTGGCCCTATTCTTTTTTTATTATTTATTAATGACTTATCATATTCCCTTCGTCAGTCTAATTTTCTATTTTATGCTGATGATTTTGAAATTATTTAAAAGAATTAAATCAATTAATGAATCTGAAGATATGCAACGTGATCTTGATAAATTGTATCAATGGTGTTTCTTACATTGTCTCATCAATGGTCACTTAGACAATACGGATTTGTTGAAGGTGATTCTTATTACTCCTGTTATGAACTTTGAATTGAATAATCTACTCAGCAGAATGATCTCGAAAGCAAATCATCTAATAAAAGGGAAACTTTCAAATTATTTGAAATTCTAAGTTAAGTTTCAAGTTAGGCGATTATTTGCATCTTAAATTAATTAATTTGCATCTTAATTAATTAGATAATTAATTAATAACTATTAATGAAATTCGATTTTATTTTGACATTTGCGAAAAAAAGCCTAGTAGATATATATTCATGAAGAAAGTTCTAGTAGCATTTTATTCAAGAGAAAGGGCACTCATTGGCTTAGAAACCAAAAAATGAGGTCAATTTCATTGGCTAAAAAAGTGTGTATGAATTAATCGTTATAAAATCTGAGAAAACGCTACGTCTAAAAGAACCCACAATTAATGTATTAAAGTAGTTTGCGAAGAAAAAATGTATGTTCCCGCTAGTAATGGGTGTCCAAACGGCTGTATGGGAGTTTCACATATTTATACAAAACACCAGTGTGCCAACAACCATTCAGGACCTCAAAAAAATATTTTCTTTTTTTCCCCAAAATTACATACAACAGACGCACATAAGGGCTGCGTAAGTCCATTAATGTCCTGAAAAATATTGTTTTTGAGGTTCTGACTGGTTGTTGGCCTACATTGGACTAGCAGCAGCACTAGGTGGACATATGCCTCCAACTATGCTGGTGTTTTCTATATATATTTCAAGCTCACATACAGCCCTTCGGACACCCTTTATTACTGAAAGATACTTTTGGCTTTACAATTCAATCAATGCATAATGAGTAATTTTCCAAGTTATTAATTAGTTCAATGACAGCTGCAAATTAATCAACCTTCACCCAATACTGCTATTTTGTAGTTTTACTAGAATGTTCGTCTAGCAAAGTGTCACATAATTATCGGCAAACGTTTTCTGTTTGAACGAACCACATTGCCAAGTCGCTGCCACAAAAGTGTCACTTGACTGAAATTGTGTAATTCACTATCGCCAATAAAATCGGAGAAATGACTTCGTGTAAATTCTCCTACCCCATAAGTGGCTGTATTCCAGGTGAAGTATTCTCATGTAAAAGCTGGTCGTTCTATTAGTACATGTGTTGGGTTAAAACACGGTTCCAAGTCATTTCGATATTAGTCGCAAGCACGATTTTGATAATTCCGCTTTGATTACCAAATTTTTTTTCCTTTTCAATAGAAAAATTACGGAAAGTATAGAACTCATCAAGCACCCCAACAACTTCAATCGCGACCGTGGTTGCCAACGCCTATGTGGATTCCTATCGTTAACCCCGCCCCTCTCCTATTTCAAACCAATCACCGCAAAGGTTGACGATTCGTGACATTTCTCTTTTATATAATACTCGGATATATTCCTAATTACTCATACTTCTTCCAGTCTAGAATCTGGCTTGGTTGACAAGTTGATTACCTGATTTTAAACAGTCTAGCTTGAATTGTCGTTTGTTTGATTCAAGTTTGTCGCACTGATGAAGCCCCTTATGATTGGTGGCAACTATGGTTACTATTTCGACACGGCCCACTCATAGAAAACGTTTTTGTTTTAACAATTACTCCGGCCGTGAAAGCTTCTTAAATGTAATTTAATTTTTTTGTTTCCTAACTTTTTTAGTATAATTAATACCATATATTGTTATGTAACAGACTACGGCCTCTTGGTATTTACCGAATTACTTCTAAAAAAAAAAGGGATAATTCAATATATTACATTTAAGATGTGTGAGTAAAAGTACTCTATCGATGAGTACTTTATTTCTGCGCTGGGTTGTAAGTGAAGAAAATGACCCTGAACGTCGGTTTCCACTTTTCCTGACTGAATATGTGTCTATGAATCAGGTACTCTTTTGTATCTGACATCCAAGGGCACATGTATTCTACTACAATTGGGAGAAAGTGGTAGTTTTGACTATTGCTTGCGTGGGGCAGCAACTTCAGTAGCTGAAGCGGTCGAAGTACTCAAACAGCATCCTATATCCTTTAGTTCAAGTAATGAGTGACATTTCATATAGACGACTTCTGTCATCTTTAAGTAGATCAATGAGTTCCAAAGTACTATCGTGAAAGTCCAGTAAAATATATCGTTCAGTGAGGAGAAAATCTATCCGATCTCTTTAAGGGACTTAAACTGCATATTTTACAGTCACCAACTTCTCCACATATCCCTAAAAATTAGTGATAACGTAGAAGAGTTCAAACATTCCGAGGCGGAATTCACACGTTTTGAGGTTTAGTTCAAGACCAATCTGTGTTTTTGTATTGTACTAAAATTTTGAAATTTAAAACGATGTAACGCGAGTTGGTCAAGGTCACGTTTTCATGGTAAAATATTTTTAAGAGGACTTTCAGTTTATGAATGATCTTATTGTGCCGCTACTTGAGAAGTAGGAGTTCAGTTTTCACATCATCCCGATTCAACAGAATTGAAGACTTTTGGATCAGAAGATCTGAGAAGCATATTTAGAAAACTTCGGGAATTACAGATTCACAGTCACCTTTGGTAGCATATTCCAATTGATGACGACACATTAACTTCTGAGCTATGTGATTGCATTTAGAACAGCTCTAAAATCGTCAATAGCGGAAGATGAAGTGAAATCCGCATATTTACTGGAAAATCAAGTTGGTGGATTGACGGACTTTCGGGATAAAAGTAACACTATAGTGCGTTTGGAAAAGTTACTTTCTAGAAGGGTGTGATTGTTTTTGAAGCTAAATATGTCACTTGATGTATGGTAGACCACAAAAGTAGTCATACAAAATACTCGCTACTTCAAAATTGCCAACTGATTGACATCAGAAACTGTCAATTACTCAAAATAAATCTAGCGGCACAGAAAATATACATGCAAATACATTGCGAAGATAAGGAAAGTTCAAGCACTTGCTTGGAAATACAAAAAAATGATTTTTATCAACAGAAGAGTGGAGTTAATTAATTTTCCTCTTTTATGAATACAGAAACTCGAATTACAATCATGGTGCTGAAATAGTGTACCAACGTGGATAGATAATTGCGGAGAAGTAGAGAAAGTTTGTTTATTAGTTGTGTTTGTTATTCAAAGGACAATCCCGTGTTGTTGAACTTAGACAACCATGAATCCACATGGATATCGCGAAAGATAGAGATTTTAAGCCGTTTACAAAAATCGATTCATCGAACATTAATGCCAGTTAAGCGTTAGCCGAAAAACGGATCTTAATCACGTCGCCTGTTACAGACATTTAATGATCAAGAATCGATTTTTGTCCAGGACTTACACATCTCTCATCGAATTTTTGATAGATTACTATCAAGTAGCTTGTAGTAGATGTCGTACTACTTACATATCAATAAACTTCAATTTAGATAACTTCTAATCTTTTAATCCCAACAAAACATTAAACATTTATGCTCTACTGTACAGAGTTCAGTATGGGATAAACCGGGATAAACTACGAGTATGTATTGATATCTAGTTAGCCTAGACCAGTTCCTTGCATAAACAAAATATTGCGTTACCATAGCAACGAACAATAACTTATTAGAAGTGTCAGTGTAAAGTTTGACGTCAAAAAAGTAAACCAGAGTCACGCAATAAATTAAATGAAGAAAGATGTCCACCGAAATTGTGAAAATCGAAAAATTGGAGTATCGAGCCCTCGAAAAAGGTTAAGAGGTAAGCAGATTTACGAAGATATGCTTAATACCCTTGGTGACCAATGTCCTTCGTAAGCGACCGTCAAAAATTGGAATGCAAGCTTCAAAAGAGGTAAATTTTCCATTGAAGATGATGACCGATCGGGAAGGCCAGTTTCTGTGTCAGTCCCCGAAAATATCGATGCAGTTCATGACATGATTTTATCAGACCGTCGAATTGGGCTAAAACGGATATCTGAAGCACTGAATATTTCATACGAACGCGTTCATCATATGGTTCACGTCAATTTGGACATGAGAAAAATTGCTGCAAAATGGATCCCCAAATGTTTGAATGTTGACCAAAAGCGTGCAAGGGTAGAAGCATCGCGTTCGATCTGTGCTCGATTTGAAAACGATGTAGACTTCTTAAACCGAATTGTTACTATGGATGAGACTTGGGTACATTTCTACGATCCAGAAACAAAGCAACAATCGATGGAATGGCGACACTCTGGTTCTCCAAGACCTAAGAAGTTTCGTGTCCAAAAATCTGCTGGAAAAGTTCTTGCTTCAGTTTTTGGGATTGCCATGGAGTAATCATGATTGATTTTTGGATAAGGGTAGAACAATAACTGGAGATTACTATTCGACATTACTGACCACTCTACGGGAAAATATTAAAGAGAAAAGACGCGGAAAGCTATCCAAAGGTGTTTTGTTTTTGCAGGACAACGCCCCTGCACACAAATCTCATGTTGCCATGCAAAAATTCGTGATTTAGGGTTTGAATTACTAGAACACCCCCTTATTCACCCGATTTGGCTCCGTCCGACTATCACCTCTTTCCTCAACTGAAAAAAGTTTAAAAGGTCGTACATTTTCTTCCAACAAGGAGGTAATAGAAGCTGTGGGGTCGTTTGGAGCAAGAAGAAACATTTTTTTAAAGGTCTAGAGACGTTGCAGGTTCGCTGTAATAAATGTATCCAATTAAGAGGAGAATATGTTGAGTAATAAAATATTTTGACATTGAAATTTTGTTTGGTTCTATAGTAGGCTTAAAATTTTTCAATATATCCTCGTATATCCAAAATGTACGTTTGAGATCATGTTTGTTAATTCGTCTCGGATTAGTATAACGTCAAAAAGTTTGATATTATGCTACATTAATACTACTCATTATCAACTTATTTAACAAAACTTAAGAATAAAGTGTTTGATAAGCCATTTTATCATTAAATAAATTTACTAACCTAATACTATTGCGACGTTAAGTTTTTATATTTTCAATACATACTGCAAGTTCGTTCTAGTATAAATAATAATATATTACGAAATTAGAGGGCAATGTCGGCTTTTTCAGACGAGCGCCATTCCAAATCGCGCGAGCTTAGAAAAAGTCATGACACAAATATTGCGTATAAAATCAACATTGAATAGTATGTTTGTGATGCACATTAGTAAAATAGTATAGCACAGTAATTTTTTTCTTTGGAAAGTGCTCGAATTCGTATTTATTTCATTTTTTTTGTTAATTATTGTTAATGTTAGTAAAGGTAATTAATTACATTAATCTAAGTACAAGTATAGAACTTTATTTAATTTCGGAACCGGAACAAAATTTTTAACATTAAAACTGTTGAAAAGGGTTCAAGGTCAAAAAAAATAAAAAGACTGCATATCAATGAACTTTTTTGTTCAACAAACTGCGTAGTTCTAGGAAATTAATCCTTGGAAAATGTAATACGATGATGGTTAAAGAAGAAGGTATCGGGTGTTTGGTTATCAATGAGGAAGGCGACAGGACAGTCGCAATTCCACTCACAAGAGTACTTTCTCTTTTCTACCTAGACTATATACAATATACTGCACAACAAATACTTTTTAAACATTACATTATACTTACATATTTCACAATTCCTTTGTCCGTATGTACTATGGAAGACATTTCTTACAGCTGTGCAATTATTGTGGTTAATAAACTAACAAATCAGCTCATGCAAATCTGAAAAGTGCAAAATTCTATAATAAATGTTAAAAGCTTAAATTAGGTTAGTTATAAAAGCTCAAAAAAAAACGACAGCGTATAGGAAGCAGTTAAAATCAGTAAAACGAGTTAATAACCCGAAGTAATAATAATTCAATTATCAAGAACATTATTTTTCCAGGCAACGGTAATAAAATTCGTTCATTGCACGTCTAAATTTTAAAAATACATTTTCAAGATCACCCGCTCTGAATCGTGTGTAATTAGTTGATTGTCAGTGCAATATACTTCACATTACATAGTATAATAAAGTTCAGTTATAAACACAATAGTGTTCACTCATTCATTGCTGAAATTACATACCGCTACATTCACATTATTCTTTTAATTATGTTAATGTTAGTACTATTGAGATGTATATTTACAAAAAAAACAATAAAGATTATCGTCCTGTCAAATGGAAACCATCGTTTATATTTACAGACACCCTGAAGTTTATAAGGTACAGGCACAAAACCTACATTCAAAATAATCGAATATGTCGTTAGCATTTTGGACTCTAGTTTTCCTGCGCCATTCATACGCATTCAATTTTAATCTAAACTTGGAAACAGATAAAAGGCTGCATGCAACAACTTAGTTAATTGCACAATTAATTAGTGTTTTATTTCCTAAAACCAAATGCGGTTTACCTTCATCTAGTTCCTTTAAAAAGAAACAAGAATTGAATTCACACTAGTACTTTTTACTATAGGTAACTCAAAAAATATCTAGTATGTTATAATTTTATAAATTAATCTACTAAAAGCGTTACATTCAAATGGAAATATACTATACAGTGCTTTTCATTTAACATTGGCCATAGGATTTTACATGTTAATATTTCAATCTCATGTTAACACTTTTTTGGGACATCTGGTATAAACCATTTATGTTAATTATAATTAAGTAGTAAAATGTCTATTAGAAAATATTCTAAATTCATTAATAAGTTTTGAATTTAATAAAGAAAATCCTATGGCCAATGTTAAATGAAAAGCACTGTATATGCAAATGTAACAGATAAAATAATCATACCACAGTCAATAGGTAATTATAGATAACATCTATCCATGTAGTAGCCATTTTTGTTACTATTTAGTCTTTAGTCAAATGATATCGAAAAAAACTTACTTATTTAATTATAACGAACCGTATGTACAGAAACGCGCCTTCATGTGTACGATTACAAATATACGATTAGTTGGTGACAAACCTAGATGAAATGTAAATGTAGTACTTACAAATAGTACAGGTGAGACACGTACTGAGCGAAACGGTGAAAAATCTAATCGCTACCTGCACCTACTTAAGATAACAAGCAATACTTTTTAGCGATACTGCAGTGATTTGTAACAAGTAAAGCGTATTCGTGTTAAGTTATGTAACCTTATAACGCGAAATTTCAGAAGACGGAAGAAGTTGCGAAGGTTTGCAAAACGATTGCTCCAAATTTAACTGACAAAATATAACTGGTCTCATACAAACCCTTCCATTGGATTACAATTTAAAAATAAGATTCCTTAAACCTTGCTAAGAAAGTTACTTTTTTAAACAATAATTGATTGATTTACAGTGTAAACCTTACAGTGTAAACCTAAACTGGCCTAAACCACAAACTGAACTTTCGACGAAAGACAATGCGTAGGGACGTATGAAGTTTCAATTATCACTTTTACAACTTTTTTAATTAACTTTGTAAGCGCTTCTGTCAACCGTTCAGTTAAATTAAGAAGAAACGGATATAATTAACGTTCATTATCCTCCTGTATGTGTGTCAATTACTAAGAAATACGTCACATAGCTATAAAAATCATTAAATTTTCTTTTTTCAAAATGCACAATCATTTAATGTTTAAAATTAATGAATAACATGAAAAAAGGTGATACACCAAACAGATTTTAATTATTTTAACAATTCGAAAATAATCATAAAAAAACAATTGTTTGGATGACTATACAAAAGATGTGATGCAAGATGCTGTAAATTTCCAATACATTGACTTCTCCAATAGCGCACTTCAGTTAAAAATTTAAAAAGGACAAAAGAGTCTACCCTAATGCTTTCTTTTTTTACCAGTAACGAAACATGCTTTTAGAAACATTGAAAATATCCTAAATTTAGTACAAGAAAACCCTGCAGTTTGTTGCAGTGTTACCAATTACAAATTATTGATTGCTGGTTGATTGTCAATACTTGGTTGGATCGTTATATTCGTGTTATTTATTCATTATTCTTGCTGTTCTCGTTAGTTATCCGTTTCCTAAAACAGTCTTTTTAATCAATGTGTTGGAAATTTTTACTAAATACCCATAAGTATGTTGGCTGCCTTGATGAAAAAAGAAAGAACTAACTCTTTTGTCATTTTTAAATTTTTAACTGAAGCGCGCTATTAGATTAGAAACATCATTTTCAACGTTGCGTCGTCGTTGCATTGCCAAAGCTCCAGTTCAGATTTGAAGGTGGAAGGTGATGTATGATGATAAAACGAAGAAATTTAACTAGCAATGTAAGACAAAGCACGAAAATGAGTGATAAATTATACACTAACTACAATGTTTTGCAACCTTTCGGTGTTTCAGATAAAACAATTATTATGACCCATGTTAAATGAACGCTATTATTTTATGCCCCAAGATATTTCTCTATTGATGAACCTATAGTTAAATTTCAAGAGCTGTTTCATTGAAACAGTACAGGCCGTAATGTTAAAAAACAAAACACAATAAAGGTATTGTCTGTGTATACAATTTGATGCAGAACCCACTATCTCCTTCTTTCGCAATATTTCTTACTGAATCAAAAATTCTCTGTTAGTAGTTCTTCGAACCTTATACTTGATTCAAGTCGCCTGTTGTCTACTTGATACAGTACAGCAGTTCTCCAGAACTTTGCACATAATTAAGGTAGTCTGTTGTGAACTTGAATTATTTTAGGAACTCTATATCTTATTAAACATATTAAGCAGTCTGCTTTGTATGTGAACTACAAACTTATAAGAAGGGGTTGGGATATAATGGCCAGTAGCACCTTGCCACTAAGTATAACAATAATTTTCTTATTTGCTTATGTTATCAAATTATCATTGTAAAAAGCGTGAAATAGTAAAGCTGTCATGGACGTTCATAACGTGAAAATAATTAAAAATTTAATTCAATTTCGACCTTTACAAAGCTCACCGTCATCAGCAGAATGTCACCTCATTAGAACGAAGTTCTAAAATGTATTGGGATTGACTAATAAAATTATTAAAGTACAGAAGAAGACATGTTACTACATAGGATGCCCGTACATCACAAGCAATTGAATGAGATTATTGTTAAAGACAAGTATCCGCTCCACCTTATTGAATGTTAATTTATTCGTCTCGGTTGTGATGTAAAATATGATAAGTTTAAGTACTTTATAGAGCTCGGCCTGTTTTTATCAAGTTATCACATTATGGGTGTGTAAGCAGTCGTTTGATACTGTACTGTACCTAATTGCAAACATGATCCTACCTAAACAATTACCAATTCCTCGGTCTAGTCGACTACATTCACAAAAAACATTCCAAAGACATTTCTAATTCAATTATATATCTGGGTTCCGTACGTGTGAGCTGTATCCATTTGACGAAAATGCTCTTCACTGCGATAGATGGGTTAGAAGAAGCAAAAAAAAGGCGCGCGATTGAATGATACGCAACAGGGATCAAATATATGAGGAGGCTAAACGAAAAGAAAGAGAGATATACCAGAAGAAAAACAGATGGAAAAATTGAAGTGTTAATGATCTGACAACAAGGAGCTAGAAGGCATTAACAAAAAATTAGAGAGAGGGCGGCAAGACACAAAAATAAAATGGAAGAATTAAAAAAATTAGAAGATTACTCTCCTTCTCCAACGCCGCCTCCCGTTCCTCTAGCCGGACCGTCCAACGAAAATTTAAAAAGTAGTGCAAAGAAAAAGAAGAAAGAAGCACTTATAAGAATTAAATAAAATAATTGAGAAAATGAAGACAGAATTACACAAAACTAGAGCTCAAAGAAATAAGTACAAAATGAGAGCAGCAAGACCTAAGAAGAATTTAAAAGAAAACAAATCTTTAATGATGGAGCAAGAAAGAACATCATCAAATACTCAGACTGATTTATTAATTAAATCTGGAAATATGGAAGAAGTAAGAAGAAAATTCGTTTTTGGTGAATTGGTGTAAGAGCAGCTGTCAATTAACGTTAAAAACATTAGAAAAAATAAAGAAAAAAAAGAATTTTGGAAGAACGTTTCAGGTTCAATCATTAAAAAATATAAAAACGTATGAGAGCTTCAAAACGTAATCTCGTCAGATCTGGAAACAGAAAAGAAGTATCCAATTTTCTTCAATTAGACAGCAGTAGCACACTTTGTCCTGGTAAAAGAGATACCATCACTTTTCTAAAGCAAAAGAAACAAAAGCGTTATCTGAATGATTCACTTCTTAATTTGTGGACAGATTTTTCGAAATCAGTTAGCTTAAAATTAATAAAATAACAAGAGAAAACAACATAAAGCAATTTATCACAAGCATGTGCTGTCTCCAAGAGGGGAAAAGAAAACTAATGAATTGTGTTTATAATAATAATAATAATAATAATAATAAATGTATTTGCCCAACAGTACCTAAAAGTACCAATTACAGGACAACAATATATATTAATACTAGAAATGTATACTTATTTAGATCAGATTGTATAACAATAATAGAATAATATAATATATAATAATATAATAACAAATATAATAAAATTTTTTAGATAATAAAAAAAAATCAAAATACACGCACTCATCTTATAAGCAAACCCAATCATTGAGCAGTACCTTATATGCTGAAAAATTAACATTAAAAATATCACATTTGTCGTACACTATTGAGTTGTATAACCTCATAATTCTTTCGATAGGAGCTCGCATTAACATATTCGATTTAGTGTGATTGCTATAAAACATTAATAGATTGCGAGACTCTGCTCTTGGAATTCTAAAGTTAATTTTGACAAAAGATACATACTATCTGTTTGGTTATGTAATAACTTGTATAAAAATATTAAGTCCGTTCTAATACGCCGTGATTGTAGTGAGTTCATTTCATATGTAGTATATAGTTCGTGGTTTGTAACGTTATGATTAGGGTATGTAAGATTATATTTAAACCATAGGTATTTTGTAAATCGTCTTTGTACTGACTCAATAGAACGAGAATGACAGTCATAGATTGGGTTCCAAACTACTACACAATATTCTAACTTAGACCTAATTAAGCTATAATAAAGAGTTTTAAGAAACTTTATCAAGAAAATGCTATAAATGCAAGGAAAAACTTGTGGAAATAGTTGAAGATTTCTTTGGCGAAAACTCTGTGATATATCAGAAATGGAACACAAAGCAAGAAAAGTAAAAATTCAAGGTGTAGAGAAATTAATTAAAAAAACAGTAAAAAAAAATTTAAACTACTAAGCAAGATTTATTGAATGTATTAAGAAAGGATTCCAAGGATTTTTTAGAGCATACCAAGAATATTAACCATCATTTTTCAGCCGTAAGAAATTTAAAAGACAATTTAAAAAACCATGAAATCATTATTCACATGGACTTCTCTGAGAATTATGTTTCCAAATATTCAGAAGAAGTCCAGTCAGCCCATTTTGGAGCTTCAAAAGCTCAGCTACCATTACATACAGTGGAGATTTATGGTATTGAAAATAACAAGATAAAACCAACTTCGTTCTGTACGATATCTGAAAACTTGAGGCATGATCCTCCTGCAATAATAATTCACTTAAAATCGGTTTTTGATTATATTAATCAGAACTACGGCAACATTACTACCTAATAAGTGACGGTCCATCAACACAATATCGAAATAAAAAAATGTTTCAGATTATTGGGAATTATTTGACTAACGAACTTGGAGATAGTGTGGTGACCATTAGGTGGCACTATTCGGAGAGAGGTCACGGGAAAAGAGCGGCTGATGGGATATGAGGAAGAGTTAAACGTGTAGCAGATCAGGTTGTGGCTAGAGGAAAGGACCTTACTACTGCAAGCGATTTGTTACAAATTCTAGAGAAAGAATGTCCGAAAATCAAAACAAAATTAGTGGATGTAAACCATGAAGCCATAGAAAGAATTGAAAACAGTTTGCCAAAGGTCATACTGCCATTCAAAGGAACCTTAAAAGTCCATGAAGTCGTTTGGATAAAAGGAAATAAATTTTTAGAACTTCGAAGTTTAACATGCACCCACTGTTATGAAGACTGTTCTCATTTCTTATTAGGCAAGTTGAAAATACAAGATTAGACAGTTGGTATCCTTTTGTTAAATTTAAATTTCATATTTCAATTCTTATTTTACGTTTGTTAACAGTTTATTCAGAGCGTCTACGATATTCTGATGTATACAGTGACTCAGAAGACGAAAATGAAGACAATAACACTAGCAACGTTCAGGATGACAACGCGGAGAATCAGGAAAATTTGATGCCGAAGAATCAATCGCATAAAATTAATGATTTTGTTTTAGTCAGGTTTCTGACAAAAAAATCTGGCAAAAACTATGTTGGTCTTATTTTGTTGGCTGAAGGACGAAATGACTTCAGCATAAATTTTTTGCGAAAAATCGGTGCAAACAAATTTAATTTCCCGGAAAAAGACGACGTATCTCTGACAAATAAATCAGAGATAGTAACAGTTTTGCCATATCCTACGTTAAATAACAGGGATCAGTATATTTTTGCTTATAAGTTTCCTCGAAATACATGTTAACTTTTCTGAGTACCTTTTTCTAATTAAAAATACATTTCTTCACCTCCGTTTCAATTACCTGCGTTCTTATTTTTTTTCTAAAATCGCCTTTTTCGTAAAATACTTAATAAAAGTTTTGACAACATATTGAACGGCTCCCACAGAACTTAAAGGAATACAATTTACTCATTTTTGAGATAATTACTTGATTATAAAGTTGGTTACATAATTAACGCAGTTTTAAGTGAATTTGACGAGAACGACCCATATCTCTAATAAAACAAATAATTTAAAAAATCAGAAATCAATACATATTTCATTTCTGGATGGAATAAGTGATGTAGAATCTTGTTTGTAAAATATTTTGCGAGAAAACGTAAATGTTTACGTAAAATTGTGAATGGTTTAGATTCGAAGCTTCGATCCAGTCAGTATTAAAAGCTTTCTAAATGTTATCGCTGGGATTTTAAAAAAAAAATTCTTTTTTGGTAAGTATATAGTCAAATAGGTAAAATGTATCCAAGGTAAAATGTCAAAATTTTTGCCAAAACTGAGGCTAACTATGAATTTTAAACTTTACTATCGACAAAGAATATATATTTTGCTATCGATAATAACTTCGCATCGGTTAAATTTCTACTCTGCTTAGTCATTATTTATTCTTAGCGAATGTATTTTTGTTGTTAATAAAATAAATAATACGGAACTGTGCGTTTTTTAACTTTACGGAGATGTAGGGGAAAACGCCCTTATGCCACAATCAGTCAATAATTTGGCAGTTTAACTATTTTGGTGATAGGTATAAACAAAATCATCTACCATTAACCATTGACATTAGACGAACTAACGAAGATTAATGAAATAATGGCTAAGGTACTTGCTTTTCTGAAATTTTAACGATTAGCTGGTTGGATTAGCTTGCATCTAAAAAAAATGTATCCACCCTGTATATGAAAAAGTACACGACAAATTTTATAGGTTGGACTAATAAAATCCATTGTGCGCCACTGAAATTTGCTAATATTGCTTTAAATACCCGTGAACAGATTTTTAAAGGCAATTTAAAACCATAAACAAACTGTGAGCCATAAACTTGCATAATAACCGCATAGTACGCTGCGTAGCAAAGCAAACGCCCCTTCGCCGAAGCGTTCACTCATAACTACTCGTTTATTGTTTTGTTTTTATACTAAAAACAATAATGACCGCGCTGTACCCAATTAACGCGAATTAAAACAAAAAGCCTTTGAACAAAATAAAAAAACAAAACTCAAACAAAAACACCAAACAAAACAATACAAGAACATTTTATACAAACCGTCAACTAACCTAATTTTCGCTCACCTGCGCTTTTTCGAAATTTTCTCGTTCGAGTTCTAAGCTGGTTTTTCTTGGTTGCAAAACACGTGGTAAAGATAACGATGCCATACTTATTTTAAATTAATAAACCATTTTTTGAACGAAACTTTTTAGTAAACTGCGAATTAAAGACAACACCCGCACCATTAAAATGTCTGATTATGAATGAGCCATAAGCTTTCAAATAACCATTGGCGTTCCGCTAAGATTCCAGCGCTACTAAAACGGTGATTCATAAAATGTTGGGAAATTTACAATTTTAATTATTAATCACGTCGTTATAATTTTTGATAATTTAATTTGGCGCTTAATTCATGCTTTCACTACGAAAGAAAAATGTTAATTTAATTACACACTTCTACATTAACTTTCAAATAAAAAGTGTACAACATAAAATGTAGATCTAGAAATTATTTCAATTTAAGTCGATTTTTTATTCAATTAGACGTAATATAAGAATACAAGCCAAAAACAATAAAAAAGTACTTTCTGAGCTGTTAATAAAATTTAGTAGAATTTAAATTCTTATAGTTTCAACAACAGCTTTAGTTATCAAAAGTTATAAATAATAATATTTATTTCATAATTTAGAGCAGTTCATACACAAAATAATGCATCGAAAGCAGTAAAATAATTGTCAAGTGGTGAATACAACGGTTTACAAAATAATTTCATATCGGTTATTACTTGCAGGACTTCACTAACAAAAAATATTCCTGTAGTAAATAAAAGCAATTCCATACTATAAATTCTTTTAAATTTTTTTAAAACTTGTTCATTTCTATTTCTTTAATATGCATAGGTAGTGAGTTAAAAAGTTTCCTGCTGTTATGTGAAAAGTTTTTCTCAAATAGTGATCATTTGTGAGGGATGATAGGTAATATTTTTTTTGTCTGGTATTGTATGGATGGTCAAGGGTATTGTACCTCTGTTCACATGTGCATTATGTACATGTTTCTAAAATATACGTGTTAATGACCGTTAGAATATTAAGTTTTTTTAAGTGCTCTCTACAAGACTGTCTGTTAGTTAATTTCAAAATTATTCGTATGGCACGCTTTTGCAATCTAAGTATTCGTTGCGTAATGTTAGAGGACCCGCAATTGACGATGTTGTATCTAACATGGGAATGAAAATATGAGTGGTATATCATCAGTAACACTTCTGTAGTGCAGACACTTTTTAGAACAGTAAGCGTATAACAGCACCTACAGAGTTTTATGCAAACATTGTCTATATCCGATGTCCAATAGAGATGAGAGTCGAGAGTGATACCTAGAATTTTTGTGAATGAAGAACAAGGTAATCCCTAAGTTGTACTTATATTTGAAGTATTCCGACAATGTCTAAAACGAACAATATCAGTTTTGCTGTGATTTATAATTATAACTTGTTATCCTCACACCAGTTACATATTTTGTCGAATATGATTTGAGTTGTTTTAGAACATTAGATATATTAGGAGACTTAATTAAAATATTAGTGTCGTCAGCATAAGATGTAACGAAAATAGTATTTTGATTGACTTGGAAGGTTATTAATAAGATAATAAACAAAGTTGAGCCAGAATGGATCCCTGGGGACTCCTGATGTGACAAAAACACACGATTTCTTTCTCCCAAAGCCATTTGCAAAATTTGGGTCTTGCTTGATAAAAATATGACTGAAATACTGTGCTTATACCTTTCATGTCACACCGAGACGACGAAACGTGTATTGTATAAGAAGTAAGAAGTAAATTAACAATAATAATAATAATAAATAATAATAACAATAGCCCATATAGCATCCAATGTATCATAGATATCTCAAACTAATCTCAAATTGATCACAATATCTCAGAAAAAATGAGATATTTATGAGATATGTCTGAAAGATACCCAATTGAATAAAGAAAAAGCATATTAAATGTTAAATATCTATAGCTGGTCTCAGAGATATCACATTTTCTACAAACACTTCTGGAAATTGTGTATATCTACGAAACGTCTCATATATAATTTTATGAAAACTTTTGAATTTTACAATAATTTAGGTAAAAGAAATGGCAATGGTAATTTGTAACAGCACGCGGGATCACTCATTGAACATGCAATTTAATTTGTTTGCGCACACGCTTTATCCACAGTATACCATAAAAATCATGGTTTCCATAAACCCCAAAAATGTGCATTCTTTGTTTTCGTTATAGTTTATCCTTTTTTAACCGTGCAGGCGGTAAAGTAAGGTTGTGGCGTTATAAACAAAACCCACATTGTTTTTATAAAACGTTTAGGGCTTAAGGGGACAAACTTACATGTTATTTTACCATAAGGCGTAACGTTAGTTAAAATCGCGTATAACGTAATGGTTTACCTTCAAATTCATGCCAAGTATAAATCAATCTTTTATGAACATGACTGTTAATAATTAAGCGCGCAAAAGTTCGCAATTTGTTTAAAAAATAAACAAATAGTCGACGTTGTGAGTGACAAATTTCTTATTGTAATTAAAACAAAACCAGTGGCTCAATTTGTTGGTGCTTGTAACATTTTTGAGATATTGCTATCTAGGCGACGTAAGTCTTTTGAGAATATTCTAAAAGTAAAATACAACTGTTATTAATGAACGTTTATTATTGCCCATAAGAGTAATGTAAATCGTAGTAAAAAATTTTGTCAAGAGATAGCGCTTGTGTCTGTAATTTTAGATGATTTTCTCATAATATCAAAAATACTTTCCATTTTACCACGTGAAATCATTGGTTAAAACCATAATATTTTCTCCCTGTTTTAGATTATTATTATCTTTATATTATTTTTTATTACCGGTTTTGTATTTGTTGATTTTAGTAGAATTGAAAAACTGTAATGAAACACTTAAGCAATCTTCACTAGAACCTGATGTAAATATTTGTCTGTGTGTTATGTCGTAAAAGAGGCTTATTAATCTCGGACATTGTCATAGCCCTAAATCGCAAATTTTTTTAGTCGAATTGCAAATTCTGGATGCGACGATATGGATATTCACTTCACCAATGAACAATAAACTACACTTCGCTAGTTAAATCGCCACCTCAAATAAATTAAATTTGTAGTAACCTACTAGAAAACCAATTTTAGTACTAGTTTTTCTGTGGTACTATATTTCGGCGACGTACGTTCACCTATAAGGTGTCGGTGTTAATAATAACAGTATTGTTTATGCTACTTCAGTTTCATGAAAACTAAATAACTAATTTTAATTTATGTTTTACTGATAAAGAATAATAACACGTAATCGAGATTAATCTTGTTTAATGTTTTTGTGATAATCCCGTGGTAGTTTTTACTTTCAAACCGTATTTATTTATTTCGACCTTCAACTATAATACAATCAAAACGTTGTATTTATTCTGGAACAAGTGGCCTCCTCTATTTGAATGAACGTCCATGTTACCAAAATTGGTTTCCACTAGTGCAGCACCTCATTTAAGCGGCATTTTTTGCATGCATGTGCCGCCTCTTTGCAATCAGGATCAATTGACGCAAGTGGCATCTGTTGATAGTGAATTAAAGTAAATTCAATCGCTTGCCCCTTACTTGTGGGTTTTGAAAAATAGTGCTTACTTTCGTGTATAAAGTGAACATTTGTCAAATTTATCTAAACCCAAACAAATTAATATTTAAAAAAAGTTTCCAAGAATCGAGGGCGCTCCAAAATAGCGTCTGTGGGGTAAACAAACCTTTGCTTTCATTCGAATGTGTGTAATTTCTATTGATTTTTTGTACTTTTAGTGGTTGTTTTAATTGAGTAGTTATAGAATCTGTCAAAGAGATTTTAACTCAATTTATATTTAAAATTACAAATAACAGGGATTCTAAAAAACTTAACACTGTCACGATTTCCTCTACTGCCACAACCAAATGCTGGCATTATGGTACATTACAAATTAATTAAACGAATAAACTATATTAAAATCCTATAACTCAATAATAAAATCCATTTAACTATACGTAAGTTTGCCCTGCAGCAGCCATTTTTAAAGGTCTTTGACACCTATCTGACAGCGCATTGAAATGCCATATCGAAGATACTTTTTTACAGATAACTGTTGGTAGATGGCTTTCAAAATTGTGCACCAGTTTTGTACGAAGGAGTTGGCCATCTATAAAGGTTGTGTTTGTCTAGGCCTTGTAACAATATTACATCTCGACTGCGATAACTCTCATTTTCTTTTAATTAAATTAGCAGTTCATAAATGCATCTATTTCTTGTTATGTTTTACATTACGTTACATTAAATGTTAAATTAAAGGAAGTTATACACACAGCATGGAAGTTTAGTATGTATATAGTAATGGCGCCACAATATCCATATCACAGAAAAATAATAGTTACTTCATATGAAAAACTGGTTGCGACTAGGAAAACTAAGGCTAGAGAGAGAAACAGCCAAAGATAGGCAAATTGACGATGTACTTGAATGTGCCTAGTATTGTATAGTTTGTAAATATTTTTTCAATTTCTTTTAAGTATTTGTTATTTTTATAACAAGACATTAATTAAAGAAGCATTAAAATGTTTCAAAGTAATCTCATTTATATCGGAAGTTCAAAAAAGATATCTCTGAGACGTATAAACACTATGTCAAAATATATATATATATATATATATATATATATATATCAGATATGTCTTGTGGAGATATATTTGAGATGTCTACAGGCAACACCACCTATACACAAGGTGGTGTTGCTTACAAAACGGACATTAAAATGTCTCATATACCCTCTCTGAGATATCCTAAGTTTCGTTTTAGATATCTCTGAAACATTTTTGATATGTAACTGGTATGTGGGAATAATCATAATTTCCCCAGGGAGCCTGCATGCATCAGGTACGGGCTTAGCGAACCCGGGGCCTCTAGCTATTTAGTGGGCCAGGAGACCACTGTCGTATCAAATCCTTACCTTATTACCGTCATTAAGTTTTCGGTACGACAGGGCAAAAAAATGCAAAAATGGTTATCAACAGGCCAAAATGCATCAGATGCATTAAAGCGGCACACGCTCTCTTAAATCTAGGTGAAAGTAAGGGCTCTTCTAAAAACCCTAATACGATCCGAGAAAAGGCGTGTCACGCCCAGTTCTTAGTTGTAAAGAAAGTCGATGGGGACTTTGGTAGGTCCGTTTCTGATTCAGAGATGTTGTTTAGATTTATAAGAGAGGCGAAAAATGTAAGGAAGGTTAAAGATGGCTTGCTAATCGAAACTAAGTGCGGCAAAAGCTATAAATTGTTAAATGTGGAAATATTAGGAAGCTCTAAGATTGTGATAACCCTTCATATAATGTTGAAAACCAAAGTATTTAATTCGTTTCAGTAATATATTTTTGGTTGCATGCTACTTAAGTAAGAAGTTATTAACATATTGTTTTTCGTTTTATGCTAAGCTTCTTGTAAGAGTTCAGTTCAGTTCCGATGTATACGTCAACACGAGTAGACGTTCACTTATATTTAAATAAAATTTTTGTTAATAGGTTGAAAATTTTGTTAATGATTTCAACACATAACACATATTAAATTATTGCAAAGGAGTGGTGAACGGCACAGACCTTTGAATGTGTTCTACTGAGGAAATATGCCCAGAATGAAAGAGCCAGAAGAATTAAGAAAAAAGTACATGGCGAGTTACAGAACACACCGAACCACGTCCTGACCTTTACTCCTAAGTTGCCTTCCAAAATCAAAGCCGTACTGCCGTTACGTCTCTATGTCCCAGCCCCAATGTTGTGTTTCCGATTCCAGAAGTTCTGACTTACAGCACAGCTTTGCGACAGCACACAATCATGCGTGTGCGGATAAAAGCTACATATAATGGCCAACAATGCGAAGAACTTCAAATGTGTCAACTGTAAAGGGAATCACTTGGCTATTTCAAGAAGTAGTCCTACTATTATAAACAGAAATCGGCCATCCAAGAAATTAAAGCCAAGGAGATTATTTCATACCCTAAGCGCGGAGGAAGGTTGTTTTACCAACCCCTACTATACACAAACTCTGTGTAACTATATGCAAAGCCTTCGATCTGAGCTTCTAATGGAAATGGAAACTCGAACTTAACAATTCGGTTTGTAAAGGGTATCCCCAGAATTGTGTCAAAAAACGAGTAACACAAAACTCTAATATAAATTACAAGAATATATCTGTTTATTTTCAAAATGTGCGTGGATTACGGTCAAAAGTCGATAAAGTGTATACATATGCCTGTAATAGTGAATCTATATTAATAATTGAGTTAATTCTCCTGGTGTTCTCCTTCTATACATACCGCGGGGGTGTGTCTGACCTCAAGTTGTGATAGCTAGATTTCTTGGGCATGCCCCGGGCCGAACGACGTCTCATAAAAAAACACTTTTCCCCACTCATGTGGGTGGGACCACCCGTCGAGTGATACCTTAAAATGACGGGCTGACCAAGACGGTTTCAAATATCCATAACAAAATTTTTTCAAAAGTACCTGAAAAGGTGTAGTCGTAAAAAACTGACTTTTCATATGCTTATTTATATGAAAGGATATTTTTATTAACAGTGCTATATGGGTTCTCAATCAAGTCGTCCTCCTGTCTGTAGACCGGCTTTTAACCTTCTATATGATATATTGACATTGGTTGAAACTGCTTTATCTGCCGACATTGCAAGTAATGAAATGTTTCCTTCAAATTATGATGTTTTTCAAACTGACAGAAAATTTGAAATTATTAAAAAAACATGGGGTGGTGGAACTCTATCGCCTTGTCCAATCATTTACTGGCTAAACCTATAAATGTATCTGATCTAAACATTGCGATTCCGGAAATAGATATTGTAGGTTGTAAATGCAAATTTAATGTCACATATTTAACTATTTTGTCGTGTATCGTGTATATTCCGCCCAAGACGAGTTCACATAATTTTCAACACTTTTTCGACTTATTCGAATTATTAGCTAGTAAGTATAATAACATCTTATTGTTAGGTGACTTTAATGTTCCAAATTTTGTTTATCATAGTATTAATGACGCTAAATCGGGTATTCTAAATAATTTTATTAATTACATTAATCTAAGTCAATTTAACTCTATTACAAATTTTCAAAATCGTTACTTGACCTCTAGTATTAAGTAGTTTTAGTTGTAACGTAGTTCATGATAAAATACCTATTGTTACGGAGATGTTTATCATCCTGCTTTGCATATTTCCTTTTCTGGTATATCACCTCCTAAAAATACGTTCCGCACTAACAATTCTATCAAGAAATACAATTTTAACAAAGCGGACTATGCTTTACTTACCTACTCATAATTTAATAAGTACTGATTGGTCATTTATAAATCAGTTTGATAATATAAATGCAGCATGCAATAAATTTTATGATAAGGTTTATTCAGTATTAGATACATCTGTCCCTGTATATAAATAGTAGATTATTTTACTAGGAGTTAAACAATATAATTGTTGAGCAAAACAATTACATTTTTTAACTCCAAGTGAAATATATTATTTTTCTTCAAGCGTTTATTGCTAGTTTTCATGTGTTATTTTCAAATTTTCGAGATTCTCGAGTGTTATAGTGACGTTTTATTCTGAACGAATGAAGTTGGTACTTTACTGTTACATTCATAATATGACATAACCGAGGTACCAACCTCTAAATAGTTGTGAAAAAAAAATAACTGTTTTGCTTTTAATGTCTAGACAGTAAAAAAAGTTTTTAGCGTCTGCCAGTAGTTCAATAATATGACGTTTTATTGTCGCTTGAAGAAAATAGTAGATTATTTTACTAGGAGTTAAACAATATCATTGTTGAGCTTAAAAGTTTGCTGACGAGGCGTTAGCCGAGACAGCAAATTAAGCGAAATAATTATATTTTTTAACTCCAAGTGAAATATATTATTTTTTCTTCAAGCGTTTATTGCTAGTTTTTATGTGCTATTTTCAAATTTTTGAGTTTTCCGAGTGTTATAGTGACGTTTTATTCTCGACGAATCAAGTTGGTAATATACTGTTACATTCATAATATGACATAACAGAGATACCAACACCAACCTCTAAATAGTTTAAAAACAAAAGAACTGTTGCTTTTTAATGTTTAGGCAGTAAAAAGCGTTTTTAGCGTCTGTCAGTAGTTCTATAATATGCCGTTTTATTGTCGCTTGAAGAAAAAATAAATTTTCTACATATCCAAAATGGTTTAATAGTGAAATTATAATTAATCTTCGCAAAAAAGTTAAAGCATTAAAACGTTTCAGAAAACACAATAATTGGATCTTGATTCTTTTAAATCCCTGAGAAAGTTAACTAAATTAAATCTGCATATTTGAATTACGCATAGGCACAGAATACAATTCCTAATGATCCTAAATATTTTTGGAAATTTATAAATAATCAAAAAGGAAATTCTCGTATACCCAAAAAAATGTTTTATAATAACTCGGAACTTTTATCGCCTGATATTATAGTGAGCGCATTTAAAGACTATTTTGGTAGTGTCTACCCTCTAGAACTGACCCTCTTAATTATTACTTCAATTCTCTTAATCAGAGTAATAATCTTATTAATATAGTCAACATCTCGGAAGAGGAAATATTAGAAAGCAGTTTCTAAATTAAAAAAACAAGAATTCAGCTGGGCCAGATCAAATCCCCAGCTTTTATGTGAAAGTTTTTTCATATATCTTTGTTAAGCCGTTGCATTTGTTAATTAAAATGTCAATTGTTACTGGTGAGTTTCCTCTGTTTTGGAAAACTTCTTACATTTGTCGTGTGTTTAAAAATGGTGATCCAACTAATATTACAACCCATCGTCCTATAAGTATAATTAACAATTTTAGTAAAATATTTGAAACAGTTTTATACTCAAGAATTTATCCATTAGTGAAAAACCAAATTTCTACTAAACAGCATGGCTTTATGCAAAAACGTTCTACTATAACTAATCTTGTATGTATTAGCGAGTACATTAGTAAAACATTAGGCTCCCAAAGGCAAGTGAACGTTATTTATACAGATATAGCTAAGGCCTTCGATCGTATTTCTCACGACATTATATTGGCCAAACTCCAACAATTTGGATTTAACCATTCACTAGTCTTACTACTTCAGTCGTATTTGAATAATCGTTATCTAAGTGTTACTTACAATAATTTTATTTCTCTGCCTATTATACCAACATCAGATGTTCCTCAAGGTTCTATCATTGGGCCACTATTATTTTTATTATTTATTAATGATTTATCCCTTAATCTAACCTGCAAATATCTTTTATTTGCTGATGCTCTGATAACAAGTTATCGTTGAATATTGGAAAATGTAAAATATTAACATACACTAGAAAATTTCAATAACTTTTTCTTATGCTATTGATGCAATATTACTAGAACGCTGCTTAGAAATAAAGGATCTTGGTGTTAATTTTGATTCTAAATTCACTCTTGGATTTATCATTCGAAATTTTAAATCATTTACTAATATTCATTTGTTGAAAATATTGTATGTTTCACTGGTTAGATCAATTCTTGAGAAGGGATCCCTAATATGGTGCCCTGTATACAAAAATATCAAGTATTAAAAATCGAATCTGTTCAAAGAAAATTCTTAAAGTATTTAACATACAAATTGGATAATACTTACCCAATAAGAGGTTTATCTCAAGCTCATTTGTTACAAAGATTTAATATTCAGAGAAGTGTTTAGTCTTAAATTCCTTCATAAACTAGTTCATAATCAAATTGACTCTTCACATTTACTTTCATTAGTTTACTACTATGTACATTATTACCATTTCCGATCTAATTTAACTTTTTATAATTCTAATTATAAATCAAATATGTTATATAAATCAGCAATGATGAACATCTGCCGTATTTTTAACACTATCTCTGCTAATTGTGATATACATTTCGATAGTGAAAATTTTATTGCAACTTAATATTTGCAACATACAAACGATCACAAACCATTATAAACAAATATTATACTAATTGTATTAGATCTGTTACCATTTTTATATTTTATTATTCTAGTTATTTTTTCTTCTTTCTACACTACTGTGTAATTGTTTATTTTTGTGCTATTAATGGAATATCTTTTCTGTTGAACAAATAAACATTATTATTATTATAATATATATCTGAGATACCCACTCTGACGCTAAGAAAGCAGAAAAGACACCTCTAGTTGACAGTGTCCAATTAGTTAAAGAGCTGGTAGCTACCTTAGTTACAATGATAAAGAACTTTTTTGTAATGAAACAATCACAAGAACAAATCAAAACACTATGTTCACCACCACCGGTGACGAGATATCGCAAGTAAATTCGCTTTCTGGTCAAGGTCTTGCACTGTCCGATGTAGGATATGAAAAAGAAAACGTAATGATACAACATTTCGACGGAAGACGATTCCGAAAAATCTGAAGCTACCTAAATTATAATAAAATCTGTGATAATACACAGCATTAGAAAATGGCATGCTTCCAGAAGAAAATTGTTTTGTCGCTGATGATGCATTTCCTCTGAAAATTTACTTAACTCAACCTTATAATAGTACACCCTTACAAAAGAAGAAAGAATTTTCAACTATCGTCTAAGTAGAGCAAGGCGTATTGTTGAAAATTCGTTTGGTATTTTGGTTAGCAGATTTAGGATTTTTGATAAGAAAATAGCTTACAATTTATCAACTGTAGACAAAGTTGTAAAAGCTTGTTGTGCCTGTTTTAACTGGCTGAAGAAAACTTCCGTGAACACCTATTTTCCGCCAGCGTCCGTTGACGAAGAACAAATAGATACAGGTGAAATTCTCCCTGGAAAATGGAGGTCTGAAGTACAACAGATAAGATCAACTACAAAACCTGATTCGGGTTACAAATCTTCCAGGCTGTCTAGAGAATTTAAAGACCACATGAAAAAGTACTTTAATAATGAAGGTGCTGTACCATGGCAAGAAAGCAAAATTTATTAATCAGTAAGTTGAATAAAACTATAATTCCGTAGATTTCGAAAATGTATCGTTTTGTTTATATTCAAGTCGATGTATCCTCAAGAAACATGTCAAACAATAAATAAAACCCTGATGATTAAAGTTAAAATGCAGTATTATTTTAACTGCAGTAATATTTCGACAATAAAGTCTCCTGACAGTATGTATTTCTCAAATTTTTTATTTTCGCTCTTGCATCCGCTACTTTAAAATCCTCCATTCCCATATCTTCTACAATTTCTTCTAGTGCTACTAATCGCATTTGATTGTTTCGATATATAGGCTTGGTTACGTTCCTACGGCACCCAAGTTCCCTATAGAACTCAACAAATTTAACTGTATCCACCTCATTCTGAATAGAAAAATAAATAGGTATCTAATATGAGAATTTGTTAAATCAACACGTGCACTATTTTACTCAGTGGCACAAACCTGTTTACATTCGGCGAGTTCAAAGACTTAGCGCGTGTAGTAAAATTTTAGTAGAGTAGTGAGCAAGTAAATAGCCTAGGAAGCTATTTACTATCCTGGCCAGTCTGCTGGTACCAGTGTTGGTGCAAGAGTACCTGCCTACGAAGTTTACATTGGATAAGTGGCTGTCTTGCAAGTTACTTGTATCAGTAACTAACCCATTTACTATACCAACGTAAACGCCACTTAAAGCTTTTTGTTTCGTTAATATATAGCTACTAAAGGAACGCTCGCGCTCTTACATTAGAGCTTCCCGCGGATACCAACGCCCACAATAAAAACATAAGTAAATACAAATAAAATGGCGTTTGAATCATATCCCTTTGATTTCTATATCTTTACGGTATAATGGAAATCTTAGTTAATACGAAAAGGCTCACAGATACCACGTTTAATCAACAAAATAAAAACTTTAATGTTTGCAATTGCCTAACAAAGAACAAAGTTAAAACGAAGGCTATCGGGTTTCTACAAAAAATATGGGAAACGTGATCACAAACATATTAAATAAAAACAATATTAAGTAGACCAAAAACACATTGCAAAAATGTCGTTGTTTACGTTACAAAATATTTAAATTCTCAATTTTAACCTTCGCGCTCTATATGGATGCATTGCTGCCAACTTCTTACGTTTATACACAAAGGAAAATCAATTAAGTACGCGGTAAATTTCAATTCAAATTGTTGACTTCTAAAGCAATTCTGTAATCTAATAAATAGTCAAAAGTAAACCCTTTTTTTTTAAAATATAGAAGGAAATATCAAAAATTGCAGAAAACACGTGTTTTGATATCAGTTTTTAAAACTACAAGTTTGCTGACCCCATTTATATCTATCCCAATATAATTTTTTTAAATTTTTTATTTAAGTACTCATCAGGGTAGACCCTTAAATACACAAAAATAATGAGGCTAAAAAATTTCGTACAGGGTTATTTCATGTTTATTTTTGTCTGATTTATATTATACATTTACATAAAAGTTAAAAATTAAAAAGAAACAGACTAATTAAATCTCTAGCAACAAATAATAATTTAGATAAAATTGTAGAAAAATATATTTTTACAACAAAATTGCAGTGAGAGAATGGTACATAAGAAAACTTTGCAACAATTTTTAATTTGATAAAACAACTTCTTCTGCAACAACCATATTAGAACTATGATGTCGCTTTATATGCTTCATTAAATTTGCTTTACTGGTATATCTCTTAGGACAATCATAACAAGGAATTAATTCAACGGTGCCTTGATGCTTCGATTCTACATGACGTTTAAGACTAGATTTATCGCGATACTGCATCGGGCATTGACTACAATTGAATCCTTTTTCTCCATTTTCGCGTTTTTGATGTCTAAGTATGTGTTTGTTTAGAGTAGATTTAAGGGGAAATTTTAAATTACAAATTAAACAATGAAAGTTTCGTTCTCTTACATGAATCAAAAGCTTGTGAGTTTTTAATGTGCTACTATTTGTAAATGCCCTACCACAGATTTCGCAGACGTAGTGGTTAGGATGGGTATGAACACGTTTGTGGGCTCTTAAGACAGTTCTTCTTCGAAAAGCCTTCCCACAGAACTTGCAAACATGCTTTTTTTCTGTGCTATGTCCCTCTTTGTGATCATCAAGATAGGTTTTCCTTATAAAACATGCTCCACATACTTCACAAATATACTTTTTATTACCTTCATGTAATTTAAGATGTTGCTGAAGTTGACCACTATATGCACACTTTTTATTGCAGTATTTACAAACATAACTGGACGTACTGGGAGTTTCTACTTCATCTTTTGGTGGTGGAGTTTCAACAGGTTTTTTAGATGGATTTTCAAATACTTTGATTTGTATTCTACTTGCATATGGTTTACAGTCAATGTCACTTAAACGATGTTTTACCCGCATGTGTTGCTGAAAAGCTGATTCAAAAAGATGTGCTTCTCCACAAACCGTACATTCATATTTTATTACTTCCTCATAAATTGGATTGGTTGATGATATTTGGGACGATTGTCCATCAAGTGGAGGCTCAGTTTCTTCAAGAATTTCATTCTTACACTCAATATGTTCAATCTCGTTTTCTACTAACAAAGCTTCATTCTCATTAGAATCAGTTAATACATTGTTATCTGCAATTTCTTGCATTTCTACAATCTGTTCTTGTTCCTCCAATTTTAATTCTTGCACGTCCGTGTGTACAGGTGTATTACTAAGAGGCGAAGCAATGTTTTTCTTAAAAAGAGATTTTAGGTATCGATCCGATTCCTCATATACTACAGTGAAGTTGTAAAACTGTGTCAGAACTAAAATGCAGTTGTCGCAAAGATAAGACGGTAAGCCGTCATTTTCTGCAACCTAAAAATCAATTGGGGTACACATAATGAAAAGAAAAAACAACAAACCTACCTCGACGCCGCTGATACAACTTTTTAAAATCATCGCTAATGTTAAATCGTGTTCATAAACTTCAAATAAGGATAACATTGCGTCGTTGTCGGACAAACATGCTCGACACTTATTCTCACAATTATCTTCCATCGTGGTCTGTTAGTAAAATTAGTAATTAAGATTTCCGTAGGTTAACGGAATAACAAATTCAAAATAAAGTTTAGAAAAGAGTAATGGCTACGTGACCGCTTGCCGTTAACGCAACTTTAACGTGATGTTAGTTACTTTCATAGTAATAGCGATGTTGACAACGTTGTAGTATAAACATCCCTGCAATACGACATTGTTTCAATTTATGCTTTTAATGAAAGAACGAATGTAAAAATAAGTGATTGAAGACTGGGGGCTCTTAATAAATTACGAATTTGAAGTCACATATATCGCAATACCCAAAATATATAAAATGTACATGAACATTGATTGTCCACGTTTTAAACTGAAGAAGTTATGTCATATATAGGGTGTGTCGCATTATAACCGACACAGAGAAGGGGAATGTTCATAAACCTATGTTTTGGATCTCTGAGAAGATTTAAATGTCGAAAAAAATACTTTTGTTTCTAGTTAGGAAAACCAGATATTGGTACCAAGAGTATTAACAGATGGTAAGTAATGTTCAATTAAAGCAATTTGTAGGGGTGAGTAGGGATGGTGCACCCTTAAATGTGACAGATTTCTTAGCATGTTTAAAAATTGAAAATACTATTTTATTTTATTTTTTGATAATTTAGTTTTCAAACTGATTTTATTCTTGCTATTTATTAAAAAATATCGATCTTGAAGAAAACTCGAAACATTGTATACACATGTTGTGAAGGTTACTTTTAAATCATCGAAAATTCAATATTGACTATGTATAAGTTATTTATTCTTTAAAAAATTACTGTACACTCACAGTTACAGTCTAGTTTTAGTAAAATAGTTATTTTTGTATTTAGAGCGAAAAGTAAGGGATTGCCGGTTGAGAAAGAATGTAGCCGCGCGATGCGAAACGGAACGCGACATTCTTTTCAATACATAATACATAATCTCTGTTTACTACATTTTCTCATAAGTTCTAATTTTCTTATATTTGAGTGCGATATATATTAATACCCATAGGAGCAAATATAATATGTTATCATTAGATAAGGACCATTAAAATAGGTATTTAATTTAATTAATTTATGTAATTTTGATAAAGCTTGCACTGCGTTTTACACGAAATTATATAGCATTTTAAACTTATATGTATGTACATAAATGACTCATAATCGAAACAAAAGAGCTATCCGGTATGGTTATCACAACAGAAATAATAAATTGTTTAAAACAAAAACATTATTTTCTCAAAAGATGGCGATCAGAGAAAGGTGCATTTTATATGAATAAATTTAAATTTTACAGAAATTTGTCTAAGTGGCTTATTCGTGCAGGTTACAATGATCATTTACGCTCCATACAAAATTTAATCACTACTAACCCTAAAAAATTATGGGCTTTTGTGAGAAGCAAACTAGGACCTACACGAATTCCAGGTGTCATGTTTTACAACAGTATAACTTTTTCGTCGCCCATTGATAATGTTAATGCATTTCGGGAGTTTTTTCTAGTGTATTCGTAGAATCTAATAGCAATAATAATTCTGAAATACCTGAAATTGCAAACACCGTTTATGGTAACATCGAATTGATAACTTTTTAGAGGAAGATATTCTTGAAGCCTTAAAATGCTAAAAAAATAGTCTCACATCTGGAAGTGATGATATTCCAAGTTTTCTTTTAAGGGATTGCACAGCTATTTTTGTCAAACCATTACATAAGTTGTGTTCTCTAATTTTATTAAATTCTACCTTCCCTAACACATGGAAAAAAACAGTAATAGTACCAGTTCACAAAAATGGCGACAGAGAAAATATAACCAATAATAGGCCTATTTCACTTCTATGCAACTTTTTAAAAGTTTTTGAATCCCTATTAGTTAAATATATATATACTGGGTCTGGCAAAATGTATTACCCATCTTTAAAGGGTTATAAAAATTTATTAACTTGGATAAGATTAAAACATAATACGGATTTTTACCGAGTAAGCTTTGGAAATTTTGTGACATGTTTTGGCAGTTGTTAAAATGGAGCGTTGATCAGTGGAATATCGTGTGTTTTGTGTTAACAAATTTATTCAGTTTACTTCAGTTGTTGTTGTCCAAAGACAATTTTGTCGCCATTTTAACATTAGCCATTGCCCTCAACGTAAAACCATTATGTCCTGGTACCGTAAATGGGAAGAACACGGATCAATTTTAGACAAAAAGTCAAGCGGAAGACCAAGATCCGCTTGCAATGATCGTAACCAGAAAAGAGTAAGGGCAGCTGTAACTGCTACAAGTTGTATTGAGACCTCTCGGCCCCCGATTTTTTTTTGGGCTTTTTAAAAGGTAAAGTTTATGTAAATAAATTTAGAGACCTTGAGGAACTAAAAGCTAACATTAGAAATGAAGTGAATGCTATTCCAAGGCACATCCTTCCGCGCCGTAATGCAAAGATTTATCAAGAATTTGGAAGAATGCATTGTTCAAGAAGGCGGTCATTTGCTAGACGCTATTTTCAAGAAATAAGAATCTCCCGTACTTTGTCTTTAAAAATTGTATTGTTATTTAATTTTATTAAGTTTATTAAAGTGTTATAACTAGTTAAAAATGGGTAATACATTTTTCCGGACCCGGTACTATAAAGTTAAACACATAATATCTCCGCATCAACATGGGTTCATGCAAAATCGCTCTACAATTACAAATTTAACATGCTTTTATCAATTTGTAGCGGAAGTTATTGACAAACAGGGCCAAGTAGATTTAACATACACTGACTTCACTAAAGCGTTTGATAAAATCGATCATTATTTGTTATTACAAAAACTCGAACAAGTAAATTTTTCTAACGGCCTCTTAAATTTATTTAAATCCTACGTAGTAAATAGAATACAATTTGTCTATTATAGTGATTTTGTGTCTGATATATATTATTCAACTTCTGGTGTACCTCAGGACTTTAATTTAGGCCCGTTGTTGTTTCTTTTGTATATCAATGATATAACTTCCGTAGCGCAATGTTAAATACTACCTACTATATGCAGATATGATATTAAATTTTACACTAAAATTAATTCTGTGAATGATTGTTTGCTATTACAACATAATTTGAATGAAATAGTTAAGTGGTGTACCAAAAACTGTATTATTGTCAATATTAATAAATGCAAAATTGTCACCTTTTCTAGAAAAGTGAACCCAATCACATTTAACTATACCGTTAACTCAACTACCGTGCCTCGTTAAAACTCGGTTAAAGATCTTGGTGTTATATTTGATAGATCATTAAACTTTGTTGAACATATCCAATACTCAATTTCAAAAGCATATAAGATGTTTGGTTCAATTCTAGAGTGTTATTGTTATTGTATGCTTCATTTATAAGGTCAAAGCTTTAATATGGCTCAATAATTTGGTCTCCTTTTTCAAAAAAACATATGCAGATGCTGGAAAAAGTTCAACGCCATTTTTAAAAATTTGTGTGTTTTAAGTTGGACAGAGTTTATCCAAGTCAAGGGTATGAGCATAACGTACCTTACTACAAAATTTTAAGTTCACTTCGTTAGAAACAAGAAGAAATTTATGTTTTGTCAAATTCCTTTACCAACTTGTAAATTACAAAATCGAATGTCTCTACTTCTTAAACAAAATCAACTTTCTTGTACCTCGATTATACTCAAGAACATCTCCTTTTTATTCTGCCTTTTGTAGAACTGCGGTGCTTAAAAACGCTCCCATGATAAGAGGATGTGAAATTTTAAACGAAATTTGTTGGGTTTGCGACATTCATTACGATAATTTTAAATCCATTAAAGAAGTGGTTTTAAATTATTTTAATAATACACAGGATCATTGATAGTTGATTGTAGGTTAGACGTTTATGGAAAACGGGGCATAGGAGTAATTTGAAAATTTGGAAACTGCCATAAATAGACGCGATTTATTCATTCATTTATAAAGTGATAAGTGTAAAAATAAAATGTTAATACAGTTTAATTCAATAAACATTTACAGTATTATATTTTATCCATAAGGCAAGTAATTATTATTACTTGGTAAGAGGTGTTTAGGTTCAAAAAATGTTCCCTCTAGGGAACTTAGTAGGGTTCGATAACAATGGACAATCAGTACATATACAGAGTCAGCCAACTACAAATAATCAAATCTCGCAGTTACAATTGAGTTTACCACAAAATAACTTAATGTAAAACCACCAGCTAGTTAACACACAAATGCCGCAATTGCAAATGTATCCTCTACAATTACTGCAAATGACAACAAACACTCCGCAACAACATCCCTTTCAGCCAAACCGACCACACCGCAGATACTCCGAAATGCCACAATGCAGTCAACAGATGTTAAACATTATCAATGCGAAACACTATCAAACCAAGGAACTTTTAAATTTGTTCTTTGTAGACTTGGAACCTGCAAATAACAACAAGGATATATATAACATAAGAGCTGTACAGAACAAAATAGTTGTAATTGAACCCCCCAACAAAACCAAAATCATTATACAATGTACAAGATCTCAATTATATGGCCATTCAAAAAGTTACTGCAACAGAGCATACCTCTGCGTTAAATGTGGAGCTCAGCACAATACGACAGATTGAAAAAAAAGTAAAGACACTCCTGCTACGTGTGCACTATGTGGTGGACCGCATCCCGCCAATTACAAAGGGTGCAGTTTTTATCATAATCTGATAAAAAACAAAAGTGTCATACAAAGGCCTCAATATGTACAGAACATCATTCCCAATGCTCATTTTATGCAAACAAATTTAACATCTACAACTCCAAATAACAATCCAACATATGTAACCATTGCAAATAACAGCAATAAAAACACACAAGATAAATTTATAGAAGAATTTAAACAAATGTTTCAACAACTTATGCAACAAAATACATCAATACTAAACATGCTAACCATACTTGTTCAGAAAACAAAATAAAGGCTAAGTTTTTGAGAATAGCACTATAGAACGCGAACGGATTAATACAACACAAAGATGAAGTAATGCTTTTCCTCAAAGATCAATACATAGATATCTTACAAGTTAGCGAAACCCCCTTCACAGTGAAAAGTTACTTTAATGTTCCGGGCTATAAAGTGTAGTACACAAATCATCCAGACGGCACAGCACATGGGGAAACGGCGATCCTCATAAAACAGACAATAGACCACTATCATTTACCCAATTTTAAAGAAAATTATCTACAAGTTACTTCTATTAAGGTTCGAACTCTGCATTATGAATTAACTACATCAGCAGTATATTGCCCACCTAGGCACAATATTAAAAAAGAGGATTTTGAAACATATTTCAAAACTCTTGGACAAAATTTCTAGCTGGCGGTGACTTTAATAGCAAAAATACATTATGGGGCTCAAGGCTCTCAACTGCCAAAGGAAGAGAACTTGCAAGTTTAATACAGGGTTGTAATTACTCATTCCTTTCTACAGGCACTCCACGATACTGGCCCACAGTACCCTTGTACCCTTGCACGCTTTTGGTCAACATTCAAACATTTGGGGATCCATTTTGCAGCAATTTTTCTCATGTCCAAATTGACGCGAACCATATGATGAACGCGTTCGTTTGAAATATTCAGTGCTTCAGATATCCGTTTTAGCCCAATTCGACGGTCTGATATTTTCGGGGACTGACACAGAAACTGGCCTTCCCAATCGGTCATCATCTTCAATGGAAAATTTACCTCTTTTGAAGCTTGCATTCCAATTTTTGACGGTCGCATACGAAGGACATTGATCACCAAGGGTATTAAAGCATATCTTCGTAAATCTGCTTACCTCTTAACCCTTTTAAATACAGGTACTTGATGATGGCTCGATACTCCAATTTTTCGATTTTCACAATTTCGGTGGTCATCTTTTTCATTTAATTTACTGCGTGACTCTGGTTTACTTTTTTGACGTCAAACTTTACACTGACACTTCTAATAAGTTATTGTTCGTTGTTATGGTAACGCAATATTTTGTTTATACAAGGAACTGGTCTAGGCTAACTAGATATCAATACATCCTCGTAGAAAAGCGTACTCTATGCCATATGCTCTCAAACCAAAAGTAGAAAATAAATTAAAAGAAATGGTTAAAGTTGGCATATTAAAGCCAGCTATGCATAGTGATTGGGCATCACCTGTAGTAGTTGTTGCTAAGAAAAATGGTGACGTACGTATTTGTTTGGATTTTAGATTAACAGTTAACAAAATAATCAAGTTAGATAAATATCGTTTACCGACACCAGAAGATATTTTCGCAGGTTTATCTGGTGGTTCTTGTTTTACTGTTTTAGATTTGTCTGGTGCTTATCAACAATTAAAAGTTCATAAAGATTATCAAAAATATCTGACTATTAACACTCATATAGGTCTTTTTCAGTTTACAAGGTTAACAATGGTATATCAGCTGCTCCAGCTATATTTCAAGCTATAATGGATCAGATGTTAAACGGTATACTTAAAGTTAGTTGTTATCTCGATGACATATTAATAGCTGCTAGTACAGTTGAGGAGTCTAGAGAGTTTTGTTAGGTAGAGTGTTAGAACGTTTGAATAAGTTTAATGTAAAATTAAATTTTAACAAATGTAAATTGTTTAAGTCAGAAGTGGAGTATTTGGGACATAGAATAGATCAGTATGGTATACATCCAACCGACGAAAAGTTGCGTGCGATAAAGGAAGCACCTGAACCGAAAAATTTAACTCAGTTAAGGGCCTATTTAGGATTAATTAATTATTATTCTAAATTTGTACCCTGTGTTCTAATTTGAAACCTTTATATCAATTGTTAGAAAAAGAAATCGAGTTTAAGTTTGATAAGTATTGTCAGGCTGCATTTAAGTTGAGTAAAGAATTGTTGGAAAAAAATAAAATACTAATTCATTATGATCCGAAAAGATTATTGTAATTACTTGTGATGCTAGTCCTTACGGAGTTGGTGGTGTGTTAAGTCATCGTAAAAATAATATGTAAAAACTCGTATTATTTGTATCGGGAACTTTGTCTAAGGCAGAGCGTAATTATTCTCAACTTTTGAGAGAAGCATTAGCTATCATTTTTTGGGTCAAAAAGTTTCACAAGTATATTTACGGACGTTCTTTTATATTAGTGTCTGATCATGAACCGTTGAAAGTTATTTTTAATTCAAATACATCTGTTATGTCGGCGTCGGGAATTATATGATGGAATGTAATTTTATCTGCTTATAATTATGAAATTGAATACAGAAAAGGTTCTCAATTAGTAGAAGCAGATATGTTGTCAAGGTTGCCAGTGGAAGATTCAACTGAAATTGACAGTGACATTCATTCATTTAATTTATCAGATGATCTACCAATATCACATGTTGATATAGCTAATTTATCAAAAAAAGATTCAATATTATCTCGTGTGAAAGATTTTGTAAATTCAGGATGGCCAAATAAGGTCACTTCTGAAGAATTAAAACCATATTTTATAAGACGAAATGAATTAACCATTGAGGATAACTGTTTGATGTTAGGCGTAAAAGTTGTTATACCTCAAGTTTTACGGCTACATATTTTAGATTTACTACATGAAGATCACATAGGTATTGTCAGAACAAAAATGCGTGCAAGGTCAATTTTATGATGGCCAGGGTTACAACAGGACATTGGGAAAATTGTTAGTAATTGTTCGATATGTCAGTTCAGTCAAAATAATTCGGAAAAGTATTTAATTTCTTGGAAATGTCTTTCAGATAATACACATTGATTTCTTTCACTATGAAAGTTCGATATTTTTGTTAATAGTTGATAGTAAATCAAAATGGATTGACATTCATTACATGTCAAAAGGTACGAACATTGTTCAAACTATTGAAAAGCTAAAAAAAACTTTTTTAGTACTAGGTTTGCCAGGGACCATTGTAAGTGATAATGGACAACCTTTTAATTCGGAATGTTTTGTGAAATTTTGTAACGTTAAGGGCATTTGTTGTCTTAAATCACCCACATATCATCCTCAGTCAAATGGTCTCGCTGAAAGACATGTTCAAATAGCAAAATCGGCATTAAAAAAGTTTAAGTTAGAAAATTCTTCTTTATCAATTGAACAACAAATTGTGAATTTTCTGTTTAGCTATCGCAACACCCCATGTTCTAATACAGGTTTAAGTCCGAATGAAGTTATTTTTAAAATAAAACCGAAAACTAGACTAGATTTATTAAAACCACAGAGAGGAGAGGGTATGAGTTGTAGAAGATCAGAAGATTATGTTAAACCAATAATGGTTTCAGTTGACGAAAATGTATTAATTGGTAAGTTAGGTCCACAGTGATTAGAAAAATGGAAACTGGGCAAAATATTAAAAGGTGTAAGTGCCGTTACATATTTAGTAAAAGTAGATGATAAGATTATGTACAAACATGTTAATAGTTTGCAAAAGTATTGTAATAAAGATGTACATATTAACCCACCCATATCTGGTCATGTTATCAAAGATAATGTTTTGCCTGGTACTAATGATAAAACGGAAATTTCAAGTAGTATTGTCAACAACGAAATTGTGAAAGATTTAGAAAGCAATAGCACAGTAGTATGCAGTAACTTGGATGGTGAATGCGCTTCTGCTGTTCCGTTGCTTAGACGTAGTACACGAATTCGGAATCCTGCTGTTAAATTAAATTTGTAAGCATCAAGTTAAGTTGGAAGAGAATGTTGTGTTGTATGTTCCTTAGTTACAAATAGTAGGCGGTTATTATAAAAATAACAAGATAGAGATAAAAAAGGTATTGTATGTCAATGTGTGTGTTTATATGTTAACAAATAAATGTATCCTGTGATCTCAAGTAAATACATATAGTTTTTTAAACCCAAAGTTATAAATACATTACAATTATAACCGGAAAATAAAAATTTTGTTTATTTGTTCAATAATGAATGATTTGTCTATGTACCTGAATATAAACACAAATGTACAGCAAAGTATTGAAAAATACTGTTTGAAAATAGAATAGAAACGAGAGCAAACTACTGATATGAACCAAAACCAATGTGAAAACGAAAATGTCAAAAAAGCGCAGGAATGTAGTGTTGGTTGTAATACTGCCTTTAAAATTTAAACGAATAAAATAATTTTATTTAAATTTAGCGCGGATTTGTAGGGAGTGGCTTAACTCCGTGTGGTCGGTGAACGAATTATAACGTATATATTTAATGGAATGCTAAGACTACAATACTGTCCAAAACAGCATAAGCTATCTCAAATAATTACTATAGTTAAACCAGCAAAAGATCCCACAGATGTCAACTCATATCGACTAATAAGCCTCATCTCAGTAATTTGAAAAACTTTTACTCCGTCGAATCCACAATGACATACCAGAAGATCAGATCTCACATCACCAATTTGGATTTCGCAGTGGACACTCGACTATCCAGCAGGTCCATAGACTAACAGATAAAATCAATAAGGCATTTGAAGACAAGAGTTACTGTTCTGCAGTATTTCTGGATGTTATTCAAGCTTTTGACCGTGTCTGGCATACTGGTCTTTTATTTAAAATTAAACAAATTCTTCCTTCTTATTTCAACATAGTGAAATCATACCTCAGTGACCGTAAATTTCAAGTAAAAGTAGGAGGTAATAAATCTGAACTCTACCCAATAAAAGCAGGAGTACCACAGGGCAGTGTCCTTGGGCCGCTGTTGTACATCATTTATACATCGGACATACCAACTTCCAGAAATACTACACTTGTAACATTTGCTGATCACACCGCCATATTATCGGTAAATGACAATCCAGTTAATGCAGTATCAAACCTACAACAACATCTTAACTTGTTACAAAATTGGCTCAAAAAATGGAGAATTAAAATTAATGAACATAAATCTAGTCATATTACTTTCACACTTCGTAAGTCTCCAACCACTGATCTATACATCAACAATGAAATTATCCCAAAAAAAATGAAGTAAAATATCAAGGAATGTACATGGATAATAAATTAACTTGGAAAACCCACATCACCAAGAAAAGAAAAACACATTGATTTAGTTGCTAAACAACTACACTGGTTAATCGGTAGAAGATTGAAATTGGCTGTAGAAAACAAAGACCTAATTTATAAATTAATTATCGTACCTATTTGGACATATGCCATAGAGCTTTGGGGATGCACCAGTAAATCTAATATAATAAGATGTCAATCTAAGCTGTTGAGAACAATTCTTAATGCACCATGGTTTGTTCCCAACGAAACAATACATAACGATCTCGAAATAAATTCTGTCAAAAATGTTATCCAACAAAAAAGTAATATTCATCACTCAAGACTCGACATAAAAACCCTTTACTCGCACCGCTATAACCCGAGAAGACAACAGGAGACTCAAAAGAAACTGGCCAATAGACTTATTGTGAAGTGTTATTGATTTTTTGTTAATGGACAAAAATCTTATCATGTCAAATATACATACATACCATTAGCTTATAGAATAATTTTGTGTTCTGATTGCTGATTAATTAAAAAAAAAATTTTTTTTAGTCAGTTTATAATTAGTTTGGATTAGTCTACAGTTTATAAATAAGTAGCAATTTACGTTCCATTTTTTATGTTTTTGTTATATTCTTTATTTGTTGAAATAATTTTCTTTATTTAATTTTTGTAATTTGAATATTTTAATTTTTTTAAATCTATGTATTCGTATTTTTTGATTTGTAATCATATTTTTCTGTAATTGGGTGTATAACCTGTTGAAAAATCTACATTATTATTATTATTATCTTATTCAAAAACTGTTAATGACAAGGCATGACGTCACATGCAGACGAATTTTTCAAAAGCTCTGGCGTAGTTGCGCCACTAGTGCACACATATTGTAAACCGTGCTTAATTATCTGCGGTATATGTGCTGTCACATGCTGTGATATTTATTGACTGGCATAAGCAGTCAAGCAGCAGTGGGTAGTGTAGTTATGACTTACTTTTAGTTTACGAATTGTTTTTTTAAAATAATCAATCAATCGAAAAATGTAAGTAGAATCAATATTTGTGGAAATTTTGTCCTCATTTCATTTTTACCCTCACTTTATTACTGTGAATGTGTTAGTTGGGCGTAAAATGTTTGTTTCAGTAGTCACTGTGTGCACTCATTACATTTTCATTAGAAATTAAAAGCATGAAGGAATGTGAACGTCCGTACATCCATCTAGTCTAGTAAATGTTTAATAATGCGGCCGCCTTACAGGCATACAAGCCCATTCAAAACGCAATGTTAACTCTATGGACCAAAATAAAAAATTCGTTATACATTCAAACGGAACTATCGATATAAACCAAGTTTTAACTACTAATAAAAATGAAAAGAAAAAAGCTGCTCGTAAACGTTGGGCAATTTTGGCAAAGGCTTTGAAGGTCTGTTTAAAAATAAATATATTGTCGATATATAAATTCATTTTAATTATTTTGTACAGAGTCCAACTGGAAGTGAACCATCAAGCCCGACTGATGAGTTTTCTGTACGACGTATATCTTCCTTCATGCTCTTAACTACGCAACTACTAGAAAATTTTCATCTGTACCCCACTGATCATTCCATCACTGAACAAATACGAAAACGTACTTGGTATAAATACTCGATGAAAATAAATGACGCTGAATATTCTGTTAATGTAGGACATAGAATTAGAACTTTTTCAGCCGAAGACTTAATGGGGTTTAATAACACCGGGAATATATGTATATGGCCGTCAGAGGAAACTCTTACTTATTACATTGGTGCTAATTTGCATATAGTAGATGGTAAATCAGTATTAGAATTGGGTGGGGGCATGTCTTGCTTGGCTGGGCTTATGTGTGCAAAATATGGTGCTGCTAAACAAGTTACTGTAACTGACGGTAACAAAATTTCCGTCGAAAATGTACAAATTAGCTTGTATAACAATGAGTTTGCCTGTCCGACAGCTTGTAACGTATTGAAATGGGAAGAATGTTTTGTTGATAAGAATTTTGACATTGTTTTTTGTGCAGATTGTTTGTTTTTTGATGACGCTCGAGTACATTTGATTAAATGTTTATGGGATGTAATGTCTTACGATAGTTTAGCACTTGTTATGGCCCCAAGAAGGGGAAATACTTTAGAGAAATTTATTATGCAAGCTGAAGAAAAGGGATTTATGTGTAAACAAATTTTAAAATATAATAATGTTGTGTGGGAAAAGCACTTGGACCTGTTAGATAATTGCGAATACGATGAAAACATTCATTATCCCATATTGATTGAAGTGACCAAAACCCAAGTGGCCTTAGATTTCTAGATTTTGCCAAGATCACAAATTTAAAAATACTCAAAGTTTGCACATTAGTCTTTACCAGTCTAGTCTAATTATTTGTGACCTACTTAACCTTGTCTGTGATAAAGAATACCAATTTCCTTACTGTATTATGTAGAGATTTAATGTGAAATTTTCAAATACGCTCATAATTTAATACAATTATTACAGGGTGTTCACAAACTATTTACAATACAATGCATCTTTCGGTGTTATTCACTTTAGTAGAATATCCCAAGTAATTAAAAATTTTAGTGTTAGTTTATAAATATAATTACGATACGACTGTGTACGCTGCACCATTATAGGTATTTAAAATTATTTTTGTTCAACCGAAAACAGGGTATTATTGTCTTCCTTTCATTTGATAACTGTTTTGAATTTAAAGACATCAAATTTATTCTGTTTTTGCAATCTATAATACTCCTTGGAGCCAAGTAAGGAAAACAGGGTAACCATTTCATTAATGAAAAAGGCCACATTCGAACATCATCTCCCTCCACTTACTCTTTTTTTATTTTCAATTCAGTACAATTTTAAAAGAAACGACTCATGTTAATGTGATATTATGTAGTTTACTGTCTTCATACACAGATATTTTCAGAAAGAGTTCACAACCTGCATTCAGGGGAGTAACTTGGATGATCATCAAGTTATTTAAATTTAATCTGAATGAAACGAGCATACAGACGATTTGCACGTGCACTAATTGTTATTTTATTTTGTTCGAACCATTTTGGTTACTGAAGGACGTTCGTATAAGTTCGCACTTAATAGGTGAAGGAAAGTTAGATATTAATTTTTCTTTTGTAGTAAAATATTCCCCCAACAAATTTAAACTGTGGTCCAATTACAATAGTACAAAAAAAATGATTGAATTTTTATTTTTCGTTTTCAAGTACTAGCCAGCTGATAGGTATTTAGAAATGTTTATATATAGCCAGAAGCAATATTTTGAACGTCATTAACCATTAGTCTGAATGCGTACAATTTAAAATATTTTTTTATGTAGGTACTTATGTGTTTCTACTCGAGCGATTACGATTATTTCGGTGATAATTTACACAGTCGTATTGAAATTTATCAACAGTTCACCAAAGATATACGCATATATTATAGTTAATGGTCGCCTGTTTCATTATTTAAAAATAAAAGTTAAATTAGTTTAAAAGCGGTTGTAATTAAATGTGTGAAGTGGAATCTGATTAGCATTCCTTTATTTGTACATTGTTATCAAAACGTAGAAAATCAAATAGTTCCTTCCTTTTAACCAGTATTCTTTCATTAATGTTAATGTTTAAAATATTATAATAAATCTAGTCATATTTTGAAAATGTTCCATATATTTCTTTAAATGTTGTAGTTCCTATAAATTATTGTAAATTGGATTGTTATTAAATATATAATCGAGATAACACCCGTTATTTTATTTTCGTTTAGGGCCGATTACTGGAAATCGCAAGAAAGGAAATACTGCGATTTTTGCAAATGCTGGATAGCGGACAATAAACCGGTGAGGCTTACTCATTTCTCGTAGTTTTATATCGTAAATACGTAATTTTCTGATCTAAATATTTATTTTATTATACTCGTCCAAATGTTGATCTTTTAAATGAATTACAAAATCTTAAAAATTTATTTTTGTCTAACTTTTATAAATAACTTATAAGATGTGTTTTGAAAACACATGTCAAGATTTTATATTGTATTTGACCGTTACGAAAATATCCGCGTTTTAAATAGCAACACCGCCAAATAACAATGGTTTCAAATTTAAAAATAATTCAATTCAAGCGGATTATTATAGAGCATAGAATTCCACGAAAAAGGTAGACGACATAAAGAAAATGTTTCGAAACGTCTCAAAGCGATTCAAAAAAAGACCAAGAGGGATGAAAAAGAAATTGTTAGGATCGATTCGGCAATTCAACAAATGGAATCTGCCGCTTTGGAGGCTTATCGGAGAGATATGGAATCGAACGCGGATCTGACTTCTATTTCATGGAATAAACGGTTGGGACAGGAAGTGAAAACTGGGAAACATTTATGGCACGAAGTACGAGCACAAGGTGGAGAAATCTCGTACAAGAATGTTTTAACAGACGGTAATCAACTTTCTTTTTCAATACGTGTTTTTAAATCTTTTTCTATAGAAGTAGTATGGAAACCACCTCTGGAAGGATATTTAACGATAGCCGAACAAAAATTGGAGTCATTCGAAACTACAAAGAAACAAATGAAACTAGTGCACAAGCATCAACTCCATGAAGGAAGGCTTAGGTATAGAGAACTATTTTATTACCATTTAATCTTAATTTAAATTTTTAGATGGGAACAGCTGAAAAGGGAGGAAGAGGAAGAACGTGCTCGAGTCGCTAGGGAAAAATTGAAGGAAAGAAGAGCGGAAGATCTTCCAATGCCCGTATATGCCCCGTTATTACCTACTGGTCCTTCTACTCCATACGGTTCTTGGCAGGTTGTAAAGACACAAGAGTAAGTTTTCAACAGTGTTGTTTTAAGAGTATAATGATGTTTTTAGAGCGAAAGAAATTGATTGGCAGTTACCTAAACAGGATGATTACCTTCCTCCAGTAGTATCTGAGCCAGAGCCCGAACCCACACCTAGAGAATTCAAAGAAAAAACATTTGAAAGTCTGGGAAGTGGATCGACAAGTTTTAAAAAGAGAAAGTCGGCAACAATGGCCAAGCGCAATCAGCGTCAGAGGTTGGACAATGATTAACGTGTAATTAATGTTATTAACGCATTATGATATTTTCGACATTCCATACAAGTTTTTAAATTGTATCTTTGTTTACGTTACCTCCTTCGTAAATGGGATTGTTAGGATATAATCTTTAGAGTAAATGTTTTATATTTTACAGATATATATGTACAAATTCTATTATAGAGAAAAATATGTACAACTAACTAGTTTTTTCGAAATAATTTTTTGATCTTCCAAACTTGTGATTACTAAAATTTTTGTTTTTTAGAATAATTCCTTTAGCCGGAGGTGAGGAAATAAAAACACAACGTCCTAGTTAAATGTCGCCGACGGTTTGCCTAGCAAACGTGGGCTCTATCAAGGCTTAATTTGTTAAACGTACTAGTTAAATGTCGCCTACGTTTCGCCCAGCAAGCGTTGGCTTTATCAAGGCTTAATTTATTAGCCACGCTTTCTGGGCGAAACGTCGGCGACATTTAACTAGAACGTTGTGGTTTTATTTCCTCACCACCACCTAATGGAGTTTTTCTAAGGAACAAACATTTTTAGTAACTATAGATTTTGTTACATATAGATAGTAATAGAGTACTTGTGAGAACTTCTTAGATACTGTTGGCGCTGACTCGTTGAAAGTTCAAAATCTTTTATAATGTAATGATTATCTTTAGAAGTATCGGGTCTTTGCTTTGCTTTCGCTTCTACAATACTGTCCTTTTCCATTGAATAACCTGCTACGTATAGTTTTGATTCGAAAGCTTATGTACTGGGCATATTAATTGTTGTCCAAAGGGACTTTTATGAGGATATGTTTAGAAAACTTCTACTGAAGAAATTAGTAAACGTTTGTGCTACCATACACCCATTTTGCTATTTAGATAATCATTATTCTTTCAAGAACACAGAAATTTTCTTTAACACGCGACTAGGATCAATGCAGAAACTTTTGTCATCTTCGTTTAGATTCGGCGCTGGAAAAATCACAGATAACAAGTAACTTCTTCAGCAAGTATGAATGGATTTAAACATCTTTTACAATATAAAATACCACTAAAAGACCAAAACTTTAAGATCTGAAATATCTTTATCTCAGAGGAGTTGAGCTAATTTTCATGTATTTTTTGACTTGTCAACCAATTTTATTAAAAACAGATTTTTGATAACATTAGAAATGAAAATTTTATACAAAAAATTCAAAAAGTTAAAAATTTACCATAGAATAAATCCTTCTTGGGATTCGGAAATAAAACAAGCATAATAACCTTCAATTTCCAACTACATTTTGGGAACTTTTTTAATTAAGTTTACTTTCATCAGAGATTGAGTATCGATTTACTACAAAATTTATACAATCACAAACTGGGGTAATAGCAAAATATGGGTAAATTCTCTTTATAATAATAATATTTATTTTACGGGCAAGCCCCTATATACAGAAAATGTGTGTAAATAAAAGTAATTTAGTTTAAAGTAAAATTATAATTACTATATTAAATCATAATAAATAAAAAGAATAATTCGAATTTCAAAAATCAGTATAACAATAAATTAATTTAACTAAACACTCTAAAATGATACAAAACGTTATAACAAAAATTAATAATTAGCATAAAAAGAAGCATCAACTTTTTTTTAACTCATTTTTTAGTTGATTTTTTAAACTGTCGACACTACTACCGTAAAAGTAAGGGTGCTGTGTTCATAACCGTTGGAGAGGAGAATTAAGAAGATAGGAAGTTTTACAGAACCAAAAGTATTCTCGAGAATTTAAAGTATTAATATTTAAAAATGTAAGTATTTTAGAGTAGTTTGATTATGTAAATCCAGCTTTATATGCAATAAATCTAAGAAATCTATGTTGAACTTTTTCTAATTTTAATATGTTGAATATGTGACCCAACTTGAGAACAATACTCCAAATGTGAACGTACTAATGAAACAAATAAAACTTTTAGACTATCAACATTAGAGAACGTTTTTGTGCAACGAACAATGAAACCCAATTCTCTAGTTGCTTTTAATCTAATGTGATTTATGTGATCTTTGAATGACAAATCTTGAGAAAATATAACTTAAATCAGTAACAGAAACGCAATTTTGTAATGAGTGATTATCCAGAATATATAGTCAAACTTTATATGGGTTTAATAATGCGATGAAATGTAATTGACAAACACTTACTCAGAACACCATTTAGAAAAAGCGTTAATGTCTTCTTGAAACTGAAAACCTCGGTCACTTACAGATAGTATTTTTAATGTCGTTAATAAAGATTAAGAATAGCAAAGGAACCAGATATGAGCACCTTGTGGTACTCCTGAATGGACTAAAACATGATCAGAATAAAAATTTTTGTACTGGACAATTTGACGTCTGTTGGAAATGCAGCTATGAATCCAAGAAAGTAAAGTACTACTAATACCTACTTTTTTGACTTAATTAAAATTTCATGGTCAACTCTGTCAAAATGGATTTCGAAAAGTCAATATATGACATCCAGCTGAGCATATTCATATTTGAGATAGGTCTAGTTAATGATATCGGTTTTATCTTTACTTTTATGAACTGGTACAACATCCGGAAAAAATTCCACTTTTTAAAGATTTATACCCGTTTGCACCAGTTCTGGTTAAAAATTAACTACAACTTAAAAATTTAACTTTGTTGCACCACTGTTTAACTGCCACTTAAGTAGCGTTTAACGGATAAAATTTTAACGACAGGAATTAGCTCTGGTTAAACTTTTAACGGTATCTTTATAACCTAATTTTTTTTTTGTATTTTGATTCTGCTTCTGATTTTTTTAATTTTTGGTAATATGGACTTTGAAGATTTGGAAGACGTTGAAGAAATTGAATTAATAGAATTTGGTTTGCCTAGACAAGTTTACATAAGATCAAATTATTTCGATTCTCTGGATGATTATTCTTTTCGAAGACGTTTTCGTTTGAGCAGGCATTGTACAGTACAATTGTTAGCATTAATTCAACATGAATTAGAATTTCCCATTAATACGTAAGATTTATAAAAATTAAAGAAAATCTAGATTAATTTGGTGTTTTAGCAACAATTGTGTCTCACCGATGAATCAATTATTACTATCTTTGAGGTTATATTCAACCGGTGGACACCTACAAAGTATTGCTGATTTTAGTGGAATGCATTTGTCTACTGTCTCAAGGATAGTAAAAAGAGTGTCAGAGGCTATTGCTAGGTTGTATCCGAGATACATTAAGTTTCCAAATACAGAAATAGAAATTAAGCAAAGTCAACAGCAGTTTTATAGTGTAGCTTCATTTCCCAGAGTGGTTGGAGCAATTGATTGTACCCACATGAAAATTCAGTCACCTGGTATAAGATGTGTTGAAAATTAATAACTACATTACTAAAATAATTATATTTGAAGGTGGAAATGATGCAGAAATTTTTCGTAATAGGAAACAATACTTTTCTGTTAATGTGCAAGCAATTTGTAATACTAAATTAAAATTACAAATTTAGTGGCAAGGTGGCCTGGATCAGCTCACGATGCCACTATATTTCGGCATAGCAACATTTTTAACCAATTTGAAAATAATTTGTACAGAAATTGTGTTTTATTAGGTACGAACAAGTAATCGTTTGTTGTTATATGTTACTATTTTATAATTTATATTTTAAGGTGATAATGGATATTTTAATAATAATTATTTGTTAACGCCTTTGTTACAACCAAGGACTGCTGGCGAACAATTGTATAATGAGAGTCACATTAGGACAAGGAATTGCATCGAAAGATGTTTTGGGGTTTGGAAACGAAGATTTCCAATTTTAGCATATGGGTGTCGTTTAAACATAAACACATATCTATCGGTAGTTGTCGCGACAGGTGTAATACACAATATAGCTATAGACATGGGAGATGTAGAGGCACCACCACTACCGGAAGAATTGCAAAATTACATTTTAAACCAATTGATCGAAAATGGAGAAGTTCCAATTATAATGCGTCCTAATGATATTGAAAGCACTCGTCTGCAATATATCAACTGGTTTACAAATTTGTAAATAAACGTATATTATTAGGCATACAAAATAAAAAAAACACATTGTCTTTACATTATAAGTTTGTTAATTGTTTTTCTTTAATCCTCACTTCTAAATTAAAAAGTATGGTTTCTCTTTCTTCTCTAATTTTGTTTTGTTGTTCTTCTTCAATTAATCTTTTATTTTGATACTCTTCAAAATTTTTTAATATTCTATGTTGTGTTTGTGCCACTTCTTTTTTTATTTCTGCCAGGTCTTCATATTTTCTGGCGACACTTGCATTGCTACTTTTCGGAAAGCATTGCTTTTTTGATTTTGGTGTGTCTTGCACAGAGTGTTGATCATGAGTAACTTCTTTATTCTGAAAAGAAATAAAACATGTAATTAATTGCAATTACTGAGTATGTAATTACCTTTGAACTGCATTGCTTCACTTCTATTAATTTGTGGTGTAAAGGAAGTTGTAGTTGGGAAGGTTTGTGGTTCCCCCAATCGATCTACAAACAAAATAAGTTACTACTGTTCAAGTACCTTACTTCAATAATATAACTTACTTCTTGATATGGAATTGGAATTTGTTCTCCTTCTTCTAACTCTATAACTGTCTCGTAATTCTGTAGCATACATAACATTACTTAAATAAGTTCTATAGAAAATGTGAATATACTTACATCGCAACTTTGATTTGTTGTTGCCAGTGTGCGATCATCATCAAAGGGATTGTCCAAACCCAAAACGGTTTTTTTATTTACGATGGACATTGTTAAGTCCAATAAAGGATCGTCCTTAATTGTAGTAACACCCCCGCCCGTTTTGATGGCTTCTCTTTTTCTTACGGCTGCTTCTTTTTCAAAAAACCCCTTAACACTAGCGACGCTTCGCCTATTTAAATTGGAGCACGAAGCATTGAATTCTTCCGTTATATCCTCCCAAGCTTGTTCCTTTTCACGCCATGTAATGGCATCCGTTTTTTTATTCTCGATAATATCTTTATAATTAAAAATGATTTTTAGCAACCTCGCCTTCTCATCACTTGCAAAGTTTGGAGCTCGCGTTCTTTGTCTCGACCCGTCTTCCATGTTAGCACAAAAATTATAAAATACCTTTTTCTTCAAGCGAAAATAAAACGTCATATTATTGAACTACTGGCAGACGCTAAAAACTTTTTTTACTGTCTAGACATTAAAAGCAAAACAGTTATTTTGTTTTCACAACTATTTAGAGGTTGGTACCTCGGTTATGTCATATTATGAATGTAACAGTAAAGTACCAACTTCATTCGTTCAGAATAAAACGTCACTATAACACTCGAGAATCTCGAAAATTTGAAAATAACACATGAAAACTAGCAATAAACGCTTGAAGAAAAAATAATATAAAAGAAGAAGGAATTCCCATTATCATATTGTTATCTAGTCATTCATGTTTGTTCGTTTCTACGTATAGAGTGTGTGTTTTATTAGAGATATTTATTTACATTTAATTATTAATTTATTTTGTGTTTGTTTTAATATCTATGTGTTTTTACACTTATCCAAGTGGCGGACCATTTATTTGTTTTAAGTAAGTAGTCGAGTCAATCACCTATAATTTAGATTTATATATTAAGGATATGATGTTTATATAATTTACCGTTAAATGTATTCCTTTCTTTTTAATAAACAGAGGCCTGAAGAAGTGCACATTCGGCTGCACGAAACGTTGCCTGATAAAACGCCTTAATGGTTTTTTGGTGCCCCTCCTCAAGGAAGAACAATCCAATTAGTTAATCATTTATAGGAGGAAATATTTACCTTTCATCAAAAAATAATATATTTCACTTGGAGTTAAAAATGTAATTGTTTCGCTTAATTTGCTGTCTCGGCTGACGCCTCGCCAGCAAACTTTTAAGCTCAACAATTATATTGTTTAACTCCTAGTAAAATAATCTACTATTTTTCTTCAAGCGACAATAAAACGTCATATTATTGAACTACTGGCAGACGCTAAAAATTCTTTTTACTGTCTAGACATTAAAAGCAAAACAGTTATTTTGTTTCCACAACTATTTAGAGGTTGGTACCTCGGTTATGTCATATTATGAATGTAACAGTAAAGTACCAACTTGATTCGTTGAGAATAAAAGTCACTATAAGACTCGAAAATCTCGAAAATTTGAAAATAACACATGAAAACTAGCAATAAACGCTTGAAGAAAAATAATATATTTCACTTGAGTTAAAAAATATAATTGTTTCGCTTAATTTGCTGTCTCGGCTAACACCTCGCCAGCAAACTTTTAAGCTCAACAATTATATTGTTTAACTCTAGTAAAATAATCTACTATTTTCACAAAATATTTCAAATGATCAAAATAAACTCTATGCGCGTTTGTTTTGTAATGGTAATTTTGGAGGGAGAAGTTCGTAGTCGCTTTCTATTTGCAAAATTACCTGAATTTTATTCTTAGTTTCCTTGGTTAAAATTCAAAACAACCAATCATGCACTTTTGGGATTAACGGAGATAAGGATTAGTGCAAATGGAAATAACCATCAGCTATTATTGAAGATAACGCATATTGTATAATCCTCTTTTCTCAAAAAAACCTGTTTTATGTAGGTATATTCCGAAAATAAACAATGAGCATGAAAACATTGAATAGTCGTTTCTTCTAAATTCGGATAAAAATTTTGTTGTAATAACATTTTAAGAGAAAAAGGTTCTTTTATATATGATTCCGTACCTATAATTTAACAATTCAACTAAAGAATAAACATTTAACTACAAAAACGATTGCTAATTGCGTTTTATTAATACCGTTTAAAAAGGTTATAAAATCCAAAAATACTTCGTTTTACTAAAATGCTCATGAATAATTTTAAATTTGCCTCAAAAGCTGAATCTGACAAACAAAAATATTACTAACAATTTGCGAGGTTGTCAAACGTTAAAGTAAATTAAGTTTCCATTACTAAACCAATAGCTGGTGCAACGCATTTTATTTTAACCAACACTTACATTTTAACTACTAGTTAGTTAACGGTAACATTTAATCAGAACCGGTGCAAACGGGTATTAGAGAACAATATTTGAATTGGATATGCTAACACCTTTGCTACAATTTCTTAAGAGAAGTGCACGAATACCATCTGGACCATGATTTATTTTTTCGGCTAAATCTTTTAATTCCATCATAATTTGATTAACGTCGATATTAATGTAATTTAAATTAACAGTTTTCAGAAATAATTTCTTCTTGGTAATAATTCTTATTATTTCTCTTATAAACAGAACCAAAATGATGGGCAAAGAGATTTACAGTTTCCTACCCATTAGTACTGACTGACGAACCGAGGCTAATTTCAGAGGGTAAATGATTATCTTTCTTTTGATATTTTATATAATGACCAAAAGTACTTAGGATCGTTTTTGATTGTACTTTATTAATATGTAATTTAAAGCACTGATTAGAAAGGATTTTGCATTGACTTCGTAATTTTGAGAATTTATTATAATGTGAGACAATTTGTAGATTTGTATAATTTATGGGTATATATGTTTAGTTTTAATTAGATTTCGCAGAACACTAGAGTACCAGAGAGGAAACTTTTTATTATAATATGATGTACGTTTTATGGCTATGTAATAGCTAGAACCTATATTCAAGATATTATAGAAAGAGTTTCGGTAGAAGAACTACCCAGTCTATAGTGGACAAGTAGAAATTAAGATTGAAGTACATAATTGCCGTTACGGAAAATGATCAAAATTTAAAAATGAAGATGTAAATAAAAATTCAAATGATATAGTTAACGGTGGATGATATTTATATTTCAAAACTAATGCTTCCAAACTACGATCCACAAAAGTAGTCTAGCATTCTATCATCACAGTTTTTAATAGAATAAAATTGACACATAGATTTAAATTTTCACAAAACTATTCAACACAGATTAAGTTTTTGCCATTCACTGAGAGAATGTTGTCTTCAGAAGTATTTCAAACTAAGTGCGGTAAATTCCAGGCACCTACTAATAAGAGGTCGGCATTTAAATATGATTTCATCTATCGTACTACTTAATTTGTCGTAATAGTCTGTATTGCTGTTTGGCGGAGAGTAGAAGCCACCAAGAATAATATTTGTATATCCAACGTTGCATAGAACAAATAGTTGCTCAACTTCATTGAAAGATGTGGGAATTATTTTAGAAAAATATGAATATTATTGACGGCAATTAGAACACCGCCACCTCTTTCAGCAAAATCACATGGTCTATCTTTCCTATGTACACTCATGTCATGTAATCTTAATTCGGAATCAAATATTTCGCGAACAAGCCACGTTTCAGTAAGCATTATTAAAAAGTTGCGATTTAGACTTGGCAGAGACCGCATTAAGCCCGTCTATAAATTAAATAAAACTTAACCTCCGAAGTAACATTCCGGTAGGCGACGAAAAGTAAACATGGAATAACGAATCAACGCATAGGAGTTGGCATTATAAATTAATAAACTGCAAATAAATAAAAGCAGAATAATAAATAAATAAAAGAATCATCTCTGAATTTATTTATTTATTTATTCGTATGGTACATTCTAAATATTGTATTGTGATGTAAGTGTAATGTATGGTGGCCCAGAGATCAGTATAAACCTGTATAGTGTGGTGACGAAACCGTGTGCAATAGTGGGTTGGTTATTGGTTCGTCTTGGCAAAGCATTTGCTTCAAGGTTTAGGAAAACCACTAAAACCTAAACATGCCAACTCTTACCCACCTTAGTATTCATATGTAATAATATTAATTAAGTGTGTAAACATTATAGAAGGTAAATAAGAACATAAAATATAACAGCACAGCCATTGCGTGACGACATATAATGGACCGGTCCAAGCGCCATAGTCACGACATTGACGAAAAAATAGTAGGTTAAAGAAATAGCAAAACAAAATAATGGAAAAACAGATAATCAGGACAAGAATACAAAATATTGCTGAACTTCAGATGTCCTTCAGATTCCTAATCCAATAGCTTCATCCCTTAAATTATGAATGTTTGGAAACCCTTCTTTAAACTTCGTTAATTGACAATTCTCTACAATATGTGTAACGGTCTCCGGTTCGTTTCCACAGATCAGAAACCGGTGGTATCCATCTAAGAATATAATCGAGAGATGTTCTATAATGTATCCAATTAGCTTTTTGAAAATTCCATCTTAGTTTTCCTAAAGATTCTACAAACGGAATTTGAAGTCCAATTTGTATTAGCGAAGGTCTATGTTGACTTCTTGGAAAATCGTTTAATACTATACGTGTTGATTGTAATGGAACCATGTCACGATCCATTGATACTAAACACAGGTCCGGGCTGTAATTGTTTTGCCATCGACCGGAGTAAAATGTTTTGTTGTTTTTTGGATCGTATACTAAATGTATATTTTGAAATTCCATCCATGTTCGTAACGTTATTCCATTGAAATCGTTGTCTTTGTTGCCCCATAATGTGTTGTGACAATTATAGTCACCAACATATACACATGGATGAGGAAAAACGACATTAAAAGTTTCTGTATATAACTCAATGTATATAACTTCTGGACGTATGAAGCCAAAAAATAAGATAGACATACAATTCCGAGTGATACTCATCGTGCATGCTTGTGTTACGAACGACTGTCGGAATTCTATGTCCATCTCACTTACATCAATACGATTGAATTTATCTTCTGTTTCACAATTGAGCTTCAACCTCATCAATGTAAAATGATGTGGAATGCTGCATCCATAATGTATATATAGGGTTCCCCATATTAGACTATACAATTTAAAAGTCGAATAAAAACTTTCTAATCAAAGTAAATTACCTTTTTAATCGACTAATATGTAGCTTATTCTGTGGGATTTATGACTAAAGTAAATAACAATTCCCGTAACAATTCTGGAGCTGAAGGAGCAGATTCGAAATGAAATTGCAGGCATAAATGGAGATTTGCTTCGCCGAGTGATGATACATTTTGAACTTAGAATTCAAAAATGCATTGAAGTCGAAGGAGGGCATTTGGAAGACATGACCTTTAAAACTTGAATTGTTATTTACTTTAGTCATAAATTCCACAGAATAAGCTACATATTAGTCGATTAAAAAGTTAATTCACTTTGATTAAAAAGTTTTGATTCGACTTTTAAATTGTATAGTCATTATTAGTCAGTGTAATCATTATTATCAAATTTTTTATGCTTTTTCTTTTCCTTATAGGAGTGGCTGGGGATAATTAAACCACTGTTAAAATATCGGGCAACGTTTCGCCTCCTATGTGGGGGCTTCTTTAGGCCTTTAGGTCTTTAGGTTTATAAATATGAACGAGGACACACATTTACACACAATAATAACTACTTTTAAAGCCGCTTTATACACGTTGAAAGTCGGTGCAACTTTTTGTATTGCACTTGCAAGTTTTCTTGCATCAAATGAATTAGAACACGATGTAATTTTTCTTGCATTGCACTTGCAATTTTAGTAGGTAACTTTTTAGTTATATTTGATGCTGTCAACTTTTAAAAAATTATGTTTGCTTGAAAATGAACTCTGCAAAAAGCAGCAATAGCTAGCTTTAATTCTGGTAAGTGCAAAAATAAGAATAGATTTAAAAAAGAAAAGAAATAAGCGCTGGTAGATAAAAGCGTTGGTTGCAACAAAATGCTGGTAATGTAAGAAACTTAAGGTGAAGTATACCTAAGTAATTTGATGCGCTAAAATTTTAAATAAATCGGTTGGATTATTGTGGTTTTAAGTCAGAATAAAAATATATGTTACAGTAACATGTATACTACAACTATTTTGTTGAAATTTTTTTATTGTTTAATTTCTACTAAATTTAGATGTTTTTGGAAATCTAAAAACTATTCATGTAAGAAAGATGAAAATTTTACTACATGTTCTTTAATGGTGAATCTAGGAGATGACGAAGTAAGATGTCATTACAATAAATAGATGCTGCGATATTAACAAAAAACTGGAGTAGTTTACAACATAAAGTCTTCTTTGCTTAATTACATACGATTTCGTCTATCTATTACACTGAAATTTGGTCATCTCCTAAAGAATATAATAATACACCATTTTGTGAAAAAATTATAATCATAAATGTAGTTTTAATTGAGATTTTATAAAAACATATTCTTAGTTTCTAATAATTAAGCAAAAGAAGACTTTATGTTGTAAACTACTCAGTTTTTGTTAATATCGCAGCATCTATTTATTGTAATGACATCTTACTCCGTCATCTCCTAGATTCACCATTAAAGAACATGTAGTAAAATTTTCATCTTTCTTAAGCGGGGTTCACATCTATGCATTTCCATGCTGCATTTAAAAACGCTTCAACGATTGCATTTTTAACGCGCATCTTCGAAAACTGCCAGCATTCACATTAAGGCATTTTCACGCGCATTTACTCCACAAAATTTATTTTAACCAACTTAATAGTTTTTGACATAACTTTATTTTTGTAATAGTGGTAGAATTGTTGCTTATCTTTATGAAATAACCTCAAGTAAACTTTAAAAAATTAGCTTTTTGCACTTTTGTTTCATAATGGATGTTGACTTAGAAGAAAATTTGTTGCTTTTAATAATTGCTGCAAGTGCTGCATTATTAATGAAAGGGCAGAGAAGATGGTGGGTAAGGCCATGGATTTTAGAACGCGAAGAAAATAATCAAGGAAATACTCATTTATTGCATAAAAAATTAGCTATATTGGATAAAGAAAATTATAAAATTTTATCAGGATGAACGAAGACACTTTTAATGAGTTGCTTAATTTAGTCGAACATGACATAGCAAAACAAAATACGATGTTTAGAAATTCAATTTCTACCAGGGACCGATTAAGCATTACATTACGTTATCTTGCCACCGGGGAATCCTACAAAAGCCTCTCATTTTCATTTAGAGTTGGTCATTCCACAATTTCTCAAATCATACCTGCAGTATGCAATGCTATATATAACAATTTAAAAACCGAGTATTTGAAGGTAAGATTAAAAACTAGAAAGTGAGTAATTTAATTGTTTATTTGTTTTACTATGGTTTTTAGATACCTACTACAATTCCTGAGTGGCTCAAAATAGCTGAAGATTTTGAAACTAAGTGGAATCTACCACACGTGTTAGGCGCATTAGATGGCAAGCATGTATTAATAAAGGCTCCTGCGAATGCAGGATCAGATTATTTTAATTATAAAGGCACACATAGCATTGTACTCTTGGGGTTGGTGGATGCTAACTATAAATTTATCTATATTGATGTGGGAAGAAATGGTCGTATATCTGATGGGGGTGTATTTAAAAATAGTACCCTTGCTACGGCAATACAGAATAATACTCTAAATTTCCCCGATGAAACACCACTACCTGGTCATGTAAAGCGTGTACCTTACGTAATTGTTGCTGATGCAGCCTTTCCACTGTCCTACAATATCTTGAAGCCATTTCCAATCCGAAATATGACAAGAAAACAACGGATATTTAATTATCGATTGAGCAGAGCAAGGAGAGTGGTTGAGAACGCCTTCGGCATACTTACCAATAGATTTCGTGTATTGTTAAATACAATTAATCTAGAACCGCATAAAGCAAAAACAATCACATTAGCATGCATAGTTTTGCACAATTTCCTAAGGTCAAAATGTTCTTATAGACATGATCTGCAAGAAATGAATATTGACCGAAGACTTACTTTTGCATATGGATTGAGTCAGCAATCTGGGAATAGGGCAAATCAATCGGCCTTAAACAATCGGGATGAATTTATGGAGTATGTGAATGGTATTGGGGCAGTTGATTGGCAAAATGAATTGGCATAAAAATTTTGAGTTTTAATAATGTATTACAAAATGTTATATTAGCATAATAAAATTGAATTAGAATTTTATGTATACTGTGCATCCATGAGTTGCATAAAAATTGATTTTTTTATGTTCCTGACTGTTTCCTCATTTTTTATTTTTCTTAACTCAGCAGCAACCGTTCTATGGAGATGTTAAAATGCATTATCTTTATTTCAAAAAATTTCAATTGTTACCTTCGAATATATCAAACTCGTCATCTTCATTTATTCGTTGCTTTTTCTGACGATACTCTTCCAACGATTGTACCGCTGAGTTTAATAAAGCAGTTACGGCTGTTGAATTATTATATGGTCTTTTAGATGTACTGGGTCTAGAAGGTGGGGTAGAGCTTTGAGGAGATGGTGTGTAATTATCTTCAACAATGTCATCAATGCCATGCCCTTGTAAATCGTTTATAGACCCTTCAAATACAATTTCATCTGCATTGTCGGGATCATTCACGCCCTCCTTAAAAATAATTATTTTATAGTAATATTACTACATACAATTCGATCAAAGTCTTACCGGCAATAGACCTGATCAGTGGGGGGTGACGTCAAATTAAACCGCTAAATTCAAAATTCGGTACTAGCAAAATTGTGGTCGAAAAAGTGAACCTTAAGTACATGGACTTAAGGGTGATAATAAAATAGGTCAATAAAAAGTGATTGGTTTTTCATTATATACACGCATAAATAAGAGAAATCGTTGTCATATTCACTAATTCTGAATCTTTTATCTTTCATCTAGTATCAATATTACATTTTCAAATAGCATATTTTTATTATAAATTAAAATTAACTTATATACTACAAATTACATGCGCAGAAAATCAGCTGGACGGGAACAGTAATGTTAGAAATACGCACCGGGTTAACCTTATACTTTGTAATTGCGGTTTTCCTTTGTTGTTCCTGGCGTTCCTCTTGTTTTTTTATTTAGCTTATTTACTCGTTTACTTCATTAGTTTGTTCTTTATAATACGTAATTTAGTAGTTTAATTTAATAGTACTTCATAGTAATTAGGTTATGGTTAACCCGGTGCGTATTTCTAAAATTACTGTTCCCGCCAGCTGATTTCATGGCGCATGTATTTTGTAGTATAAAATTAATTTTAATTTATAATGAAAATATGCTATTTGAAAATGTAATATTGATACTAGATGGAAAGATAAAGGTTCAGAATTAGTGAATATGACAACGATTTCTCGTTATTTATGCGTATATATTGGGAAAACCAACCAACTCTATTGATCTGTATTTGAATATAACCCTTAAGTCCTTGTACTTAAGGTTCGACTTTTTCGTCCACAATTTTGCAAAGTACCGAATTTTGAATTTAGCGGTTTGTACGTGACGTCACACTAATCCGGGTCTATTCATAATTAGTTTCACTGTTGACCACAGGTTCGCTTTCATGAAGAAATTGTAAAGAGTCGAAACACCATAACTTTGGTGTATATGCATCAGAAGATGCACCACTTGCTAAACATTTTTTAAGTAATACAACCTCCTTTCCATATTGTGTACGAAGTGTATGAATTTTCCTTGTTATATCATCATTCATTAGTCCTACACATTCGCTGGGGTATTTTTCTATCAACTGCATTCTTATAAAATCCAACGCATCTATTCTTTTTAATCTATTTTTATATTCTTTGGATTTTGTGGTATACAATATCGATTGGGATTCATACAATGTAATTAAATCCTCCACAATACCACGTGGCCAATTAAATACTCGCTTATTAGCAGGCATTTTCCAAAATAGCTCACGACTATAAAATATGAAAATATATATATACACACAAAAAACTAGATGCAGCAGACTTTAACCTAACAAAATGAAGTAGTTAGTTAGTTTAATTTTCCGCATCACAAAATTGGTATCGAAAATATCCCTAAAAAGTCACTAAAATGCATACAAAAACGCACGAAATTAGAACATGTTCTAATGCCGGCATTTCGAAGCAGCATCAAAAATGCATGTAAAGATGCATAGTGCGTACTCTATTAATGCGCGTTTATTAATGCTGCATGCCAGTTGCAGCATGGAAATGCATAGATGTGAACCCCGCTTTACATGAATAGTTTTTAGATTTCAAAAAACATCTAAATTTAGTAGAAATTAAACAATAAAAAAATTTCAACAAAATAGTTGTAGTATACATGTTACTGTAACATATATTTTTATTCTGACTTAAAACCACAATAATATCCAACCGATTTATTTAAAATTTTAGCGCATCAAATTACTTGGGTATACTTCACCTTAAATTTAACAAATGAATTGAGTGTATGCGATGATTGGTGTTTTTAAACCACTTGATCAAAGAACATAATAAACTTCTGCAAAGGATTCAACCAAAAATTAAAAAGGAAAATACTTATGGGATTCTCTATTCTGCCTAAGCATAAGTTAATAATTACTTTAAAATTTGCCAAATACCACTTTACAAAACTCCTAGTTTGTGCACCTATTAAATAAACGAACGATTCAATTGATGTAATGTATTTTTTATGTAGTTGGCGACACTGTCTAGCGAAGTTTTCACCAAAGGTTTCCTTTGAAATCTTTCATCGTGTAAAATAGCGTGAACTTTTCTTGCACCTGCAAGATTTCTTGCATTGCAACCACTAAATTTTATCGTGTAAAGTCCCTTTTACAATCAAAGTAAATACATTAATTGTAAAAGTTGTTATTATATTATACCTCTCCTAATAAGGAAACTAAAAGCATAAAATACATAGTATCCGAGAGGAAAATACTCTTTCAAATTATTATAAATCTTTATTTCATGAGTAGCAATAAGTACCTGGAATTTACACTTCAGTATAGCAATAGTGGAGCCACATTTTCTTCAGCGACACTATTTCGTAGCCATGTTACCAACCACATTCATTATCATAATTATAACCTATTTTTTTGCATAAAATTTTACATATAAATTTTAGCATAATGGAAAACAATAAAAACTATTATATATCAATAACAAGATTTAATAACGTGTGCCGGATCTGTTTAAAAGGTTCAAACGAAATGACAAGCATTCACGATAAGCAAAACATTCTTCAATTATCAATATCAGAAATGATCAAAATATGCACAGACTTAACGGTAAGGAAAATTTAACATTCAAACTGAGCACTGTACTATTGCATTTATAATATTTTAGATGGAAGAAAACGAATTTATTCCTCGCCTAGTGTGTTCAAAATGCAAAGAAGAATTGATTCAAGTGACTAAATTTAGGTTTAAGTTCAACAAATCCTGTAAGTTGTTAAATCAGTATATGGCCAACATAGTGTCTAAAAAAGTCGATCCTAATCGTATGATAATTATAAACTCTGTTCGAAACAATTGTGAGAGTTTTAACAATATTATGTGTAAAGAAGAAAATAACGAACAAAAACCTATTATCAAGACTGAAAATATGTATAAATGTAGCAAGTGTGGTGAAGGTTTTAGCAGTAAAATAGATCGTGCACATCACCAACGAGTTTTCAAACATTATCTTAAGAAAACTGTAATATGTTCTAAGTGTAACATGGACATACCCGTGCAAAACTATAAAATTCATTTTTTGAAACACTCTGTAGCGCTTCAATGTAAATTGTGCAACAAGGCTTTCTCCAATAACTTTAACCTTCAAAGACATATGAACACACATTCTAATTTAAAACCTTACAGTTGCAACATTTGCAATGAGAAATTTGCTAGGCAAGATAAATTGAAAACTCATGCGAGATTACACACAGATATATGGTGCAGTACTTGCAAAAAATTTTTTGAAAGCAACCAGATGTATAGGGAGCACTTAAATGTTCAGAGAAGGTGCATTGAAAAATATCGAAGGACTCTTTCATGCGACACATGTCTTAAAAAATTTACCCTACCAAAATCACTGAAATTCATAAACTGCTGCACACAGACCAAAGAGTTATTTGTCCCCAATGTGGAAATTCGTATCCAAATGAGGAGAAATTAAATAATCACATACAATTGGTACACTGTAAACGTGAAGATAAATCGAAAGAATTTTTTATGTAACATTTGTGCAAAGCAATATAGCAGTAAGATTATTTTACAAAGACATATTTTAACTCATTTAGGTTTGGCCAAAAAGTTTTATTGCGAGGTCTGTGAAAAATCTTTTACTCAAGCACACTCTTTGCGTTTGCATCTTAAAATTCATACCGGCGAAAAGTCTTACATTTGCCATATTTGTTCTCAGGGTTTTAATAAACCTTTCAATTTAAATAGACACTTAAAATGCATAACAATATAAGACCTCATATGTGTAGCATCTGCACAAAAAGTTTTCGTTGTAAGCAATCTCTTCTTATTCACGTTCGTACGCATACTGGTGAAAAGCCTTTTGCTTGTAGTTTTTGTAGTAAGACTTTTACCGAACGTAATTCTATGATTAAGCATTCACGAATACACATAAAGGATTCCTTGATGTAATACACTGGTGGTCCTCTTCTTGGAGTACCCAATTTTTAGGGGCCCGTTTTATTTAGTCTACCAGCTGCTTTAAATAATTCAACTGATTCATTCCAAATCATTGTCTTCTTAAACTATTCAGTCACGACGTTTGTCTTCTTCTTGGCTCTCTTTTGTCTTCTACTTTTTCTTGAACATTTAGTTGCAATATTTGGTATTCATGTTTTTCCTAAACTTCTGAAGAGGAACCAATCCACATTTGAACACGGTTTTGTCACCACACAATACTTACACTGATCTTCAAGGGCACTATACATTATACTTACATCACAATAAATAGTAATGTACCGTACGAATAACTAAATGTTGTATTCCTAATAATGTGTCCAAAATAGCCTAGTTTTTGGAGCTTCACAGTTCTTCAATTCTTACCTTGTTTGTACTAATAATAATAATTTTTTGGTTTTTGGTGTTAAGGTTCACGTTGTGGTCACCACTGACATTTGTTAACAGGTTGACTAATATCTGGTCACTCCAATTCAATTAAAATAGCGCATGACCCATCTACAGTGTAAAGCTGAATGTATATTTTGCTAAGTATAGCATTGTAAACATCAGAGATGACAAAAATTTTTCGGATCATTTATAGCTTGCGGAACGATGAATCATGAGTCAGATTATTTGGGTTGAAATTTAACCCCTCTAAATTCCACGTCTTCCATTTAGCATAAGTCCTTGGTATATTTTTCAAGGCCTTCATTGAATAGTTTTTTAGTAAATGTTGAATCATAATCTTAATTCTTTTTTATATTTTTATTACCGCTTATTGTGAACAGTATAATTTTGCCATACTGATGGTATCGTATGGTCGATTTCAGAGTTCTGGAGTATTTTTATAAGCTGTGTTATTACTGTGATATTATATAGGTTGTCCCATTTGAGAGGCTACGTGACAGGAAATGATAGGAAAACCGGAAAACTGTTTATAGTAGACGTAAGTATAAATTTTGACAGTTTATAGCTGCCAAATTTCATATTGGTTTTTGAAATATTGAACTGTCACTCTATGTAATTCATTTTTCAATCCTAATTCTGATAGTCTGCTTTCTAGTTTCATGTATTATACCCAGAAAGATGTTGAAGATATGATTCATATAAGACTGATGGTTCTGAAGTCTGTGTATGCTGTGGAGTTTGTCTTTTTGAAATTAGTATCAATTGTTAAAAGACATTCTTTCAACATCATATGCAGTTCTGCTATTACTGTTAGCATTTCTCTGTGTATGTGGGGCTTTATTGTTTTTCATTCTCTTGACTTCAGCTTTATTTTATAGTGAAGCGCACTCTGAAATTTGATTTTGTTTTCTTTTTCTTTATCTGAGATAATTCTTGTTGTTTTCTTTCTATCCTTTTTAATTTTTGTTTAGTATCCAACATGAATTTCTCTTGTTTTTGTCATTATGTACCTAATTATGTGTCATCGTGTTTCCTGTTAGATTTTTAAAAACATTTTTTCTTGATTTATTTCTTCGATAGCAAATATATAGAGAAGAAAATAAGGTAAAGTAAAACCAAGTGACTCTGACAAGTATATTTCCATTGTAGTCTACCATTAGCTTACAGAAGTTGATATTCATTTTATGCATTCTAGATTTTTACCATGTGTGTTACAACATGAAATGTTTACTAGATCAATAAAATTCTATTTGAAAATATTAGTGTTTCTATTTGTTTAATTTTGGTGAATTATAATTTTTCTTAATTTAAAAAATTCATTTTGGGCAATCCCGGCGCACGTATTTTTCCGTGGATCAGGTGCTCGGATTTGTGAAATTGTGCTCATACGCATGTGCTTTGATAGCCGCAGGGACATTTGTCTGTCGTCGCATACCGTGAGTTTGAAACGCACGCATTGTACAATATTAAATTGTAAAATAATTTGTGTAATAAAATACAGTGCCAGGCAGTGGTTTATCCATCTGGACCAATTTTGCATCCTGGAAGTTTCTTGTGATCGCGTCATTGCTATAGTCTGTATACTATTGGCGCGGAGTAATAAATCATAATTGCTTGAAATAATTCTGTATTTTCTTGTGAAAGCGGTACTTTTACGGTTAAGTAAAACCAATAAATTCTACCCAAAATACGATCATTGTGCCGCCTTTGCACATATCGACCCATCTAGGGTCTGAGAACAATGGTTTAATTGTAAACACGTTGCCACCAGCCCAGGTACTGACGAAACGAGAATCATAGCCTAGATGTGGGTATTATACCAAGATACAAAAATAATGGTATATAATACGTAAGAAGTAAAATTTGTAATGTGATCTACTATACAAATAAAATAAATAACATATAAACCACATAATAATTCATATCCAAGGTTGATTTTACTATTATAATATATTTACCTAACTAAAAATATGATTTTCCAAACGTATTAGGTACCTACGCCACTGCAATACGGGAGATTCGATCATTCTGACAGGTTTATTACTCCGCGCCAATAGTATACAGACTATAAGGTAGGAGGCTTTTTTCATTCTCTCAATTATTGAGCTTCACTTTATTATAACACGACACATTATTAAACATTGGTCCTTCGAGCCGGATCCTAGAAGGATTCCAGGATTCAAATTTAATTCAATTAAAGTGATTTTTTTCTTTATAGAAAAAAATTCACTTTCGCAAGTGCTATATATACTGTTTCATAAACGCCGCAATTATTAGTGTTTTATTTAAATAATAAAAATTTAAAAAATCATTAAAGTCGCTCATATAATTATCTTTAATTCACTTATAATTAAAATATAGGAAAATAAATTTGTTTTTCGAAATAAATTCATACCAATACAATACATATATTTTATCTAACGCTGCATTTGTGGATTGCGATAATTCGTAGTTCAGGCGCAAAACTTCGTTTTAATCGTAATTCGTTGCTTGAACAATAACATTTTTGTATTCGCGTATTTACTTTTGCGTAAATTATAATTTTGTATTAATTGGCAAAATGACGGATTCTAATCGATTGAAACGAATAAAACTATTACGTAGTAATTGCATCGACGAAATTGACGAATTAAAAAGTTGCTAATCAAGCCAAAAGAGACTCGAGCGTTGCAAATCATTTTCGCGTTCGATGTCTTGATTTAGATTCTTTAAAGGATATGTTTCTAAAGCATCAACAAACTATATGTAATCAAATTATTACAATGGAAGAGGGCGACTTAGCGAGTGAAAATGTCATTCGAAAAACATTTATGAATGATTTTTATTCTATAAAAGCAATTTATCTTGAACTTTTTAATAATCAACATGCAGGTAATTTAGATAGTTCGGTTTTGTACACATCAACTCCCACAACGACAGATTATGTTTCTTCTCCACATGTAAATATAAAACTACCCAAAATTGAAATTCCTACCTTTAAAGGTGATTATAAAGCTTTCTCGACTTTTAAAGATATGTTCGATGCTTTGATTCATAATTCATCTCTCTCGGATATTGAAAAATTTAATTATTTAATGTCTTTCTTGGATGGGCCCGCTCTTTCACTTATTCGCACTTTACCCCTTACTGCAGTAAATTACAAAACAGCATATGACATTGTAATTGAGAGATACTCAAATAAACGAATTCGCGCTCAAAGTCATTGGTTAGCGATAGAAAATGCACTCAAGCTTTCATCTAAAAATTCTAAAACGCTAAGAACAATTCTAGATATATTTTCCGAAAATTTAGCAGCTCTAAAAAATATGAATTTTCCGACGGAGCAATGGGATTTCGTCATGATGATGACGCTAATGAAAAAACTAGATAGTGAGTTAATCACAAAATTTGAATTAGAATTTGGGTCTTCCGATGTTCCTACTTATAAATCTTTAGAATTATTTCTTAACAAATGTTGTACCGCTTTCGATTCCATTCAATTTTCTCAAAACCAACAGACATCGCCGCCGCATAAAAATGTTCTTAAAACGTCGCAAAATAAATATCTCGCTGGTTTTACAGAAAAACCAAGTACGCCTACGTTACAAAATAATTCATGTTCTCTATGCAAACATGCGCATACGCTATATCGCTGTTCTACATTTTTAAATAAAACGCCGCTAGAACGCTTTAATTTTTGCAAAACTTTAAGATTGTGTTTGAATTGCTTATCAAACATTCACACCACGCACAATTGTAAATCCACGTAAGGGTGTCTTACTTGTTCTAAGAGACACCATACTCTACTGCACTTCTCCGCATTGCCGCAGATCGAGAATAAATCTTCTCACAGTGATAACTCTTTACAAAAAAATCAAAGTCAAAGCCCTTCGCAAGATAACTAGGAATCAAATTCCTCGCAGAATTCAGCACTAGTTTGTGCTGACTTATCCACTAATTCGCAAGGCATCTTGTTGGCTACCGTATTAGTAGATGTTTTAGATTCAAAGAACGGATATCTTCCATTACGTTGTCTTTTAGATTCTGGAAGCATGACTTCCTTTATAACGGAAAAATCTGTTTCGCGATTAGGGTTTAAACAGAAACCAGGGAATTTTCATATACAGGGACTTAATATAATGTCTGCCTTTACTACTAGAGGAAGCTTAACGGTGTCGGTAAAACCCATTGGAGCACCAACACCTCTTCTACATATGGATGCAGTAGTATTGCGCAAAATATGTGAAAAGTTACCTTTCGCGCACATAAACACGCACAAATAGTCGCATATCCAAAAAATTCGATTAGCAGATCCAAAGTTTAATATTCCCGCAAATATTGACATGCTTGTATCGGCCGACACTCTCAGTAAAATTTTACTAGACGGTCATATTTCATCAGGTTTGACAAATCAACCTGACGCTATCAATACTATCTTTGGGTATGCAATAATGAGCAGCTTTAGTTCACCGTATCGCTTCTCTCCATCGTGTGCTTTTTTCTTCGGATTCTAAAAGTTTTGTTTTTTTTTTTTTTTTTTTTTTTTTTTTTTTTATTTTTTTTTTTTTTGTCTAAAATTCATGCAGGAATATTTAGATCTAGGTCACATGGAGTTAACTCACGAAAGTGAGTCTTCGGAACATACATTCTATATACCCCATTTTTGCATACTACGTCCTGAATCTCCTACAACTCCGCTTAGAGTAGTATTCAATGGTGCCGCAAAAGTACCCCCTCAACAATCCCTTAATGACTATTTGTACGCTGGTCCAAAATTGCAATAGGATATTGTCGCAATTTTGTTACTTTTTCGTTTACCCGCATTTATATTTTCCGCCGATATCAAAATGATGTATCGTATGATATTGGTCAATTTACAAGATTGTGATTATCAACGAAATAATATGGCGTTTCTCGCCAAATTCTCCTTTTTTTTTAAAATTTAAATTTTTTTTTTTTCAAATTTGAAAGTATATCGCCTTTTGTGATCACGATAATCAACATCAACCCGCTTTAAAAATATTAGGTTTGCAGTGGCATCCGATCAATGACTGTTTCAGTTTCAAATGTGACGCAAGGGATCGCCCATGTACCAAGCGCACCATTTTATCCGATTTAGCGCGTGTGTACGATCCTCTAGGATATATAACACCTGTTACTTTTTTTACTAAAGTGATCATGCAATTTTTATGGGCTGCTCGAATAGGTTGGGACGATACGCCTCCTCCCGACACTCTCCGAATATGGAACCAATATAAACATGAATTACCTAGTCTATCCAAATTGTTAATTCCTCGTCGCATTACTGTAGATACCGTTCGTGCTTATGACTTAGTTGGATTTTGTGATGCATCTACAAAAGGTTATGCAGCTGTTACTTATATTCGTACTATCCATAATGATGATACCGTTACTTCGGGTTTTTTATGCGCAAAATCGAAAGTTGCGCCTTTAAAAGTTGCCACAATTCCTCGATTAGAGCTTTGCTCAGCAGTATTGCTTTCAAAATTAATAACTTATCTACAGCATACCTTCAAAGATGAAATTTCTTTTCGCAATATTTTCGCATTTTCAGACTCACAAGTAGCGCTAGCGTGGATCAAATCATCTCCACATAGGTGGAAGACATTTGTCTCCCATCGAGTCACTTATATTCAGAATCGGGTCGCACCTGAACATTGGTATCACGTAACTTCAGAACATAACGCAGCAGATTTAGGCTCACGTGGGTGTTTGCCTCGTGAAATGGTCGAAAATACAAAATGGTTTGAGGGTCCTTTATTTCTTAAAGATCCTACAAGTCCCTATTTTTCAATGTACCTCCCTAACGAACAGGATACTTTTGTTTTGTCAGAGGAACGTCATATTTCGCTAACTACTTTACCTTCCACAAAACATTTTATAGATGAACTTTTAGCACGAAATTCGTCCCTTTTATTTGTCCAACGCATTATTGCATACTTACGAACAAAGGTCAGTGCCCCAACGGGTCCACTTACCTTTTCTGAGTGTCAAGCGGCTCTTTTAGTGCTTGCAAAACACACTCAGCAAGTCCACTTTGCACACGAATTCAATAATCAAATTTTCTCAAAGTTTTTACGGAAACTGCAACCTTTTATCGACAAAGATGGTATTTTGCGAGTCGGCGGTCGCTTAAAATATTCCTCGCTATCGTACTACCAAAAGCACCCAATTTTACTTCCAAGTAAATCACGATTCACGCAACTTCTAATTGAATGTTACCACAAAACTTATTTACACGTAGGCTTACGCACATTGCATTTTTTAATCGCACAATGTTATTGGATACTTTCATCGAAAAGGGCTATAAATTCAGTCTTACATAAATGTCTAAAATGTTGGAAAACGAACCCAAAGCCATTTGAACCACCAATGGGTAATTTACCCATTTCACGAATATCGCAGGTGAAAGCCTTTTCGGTCGTAGGAGTGGACTTTGGAGTAAAAACTCAAAAGGCTTACATTTGTCTTTTTGTATGCTTTGTCACAAAAGCACTCCATTTGGAGTTAGTAGAGGATTATCCACAGAAGCTTTTCTGGGCCCTTGCAACGTATTTCCCGCCGTGGTAGATGTAGTGAGATAATATAGCGATTGCGCAACAAATTTCATAGGTGCCTATAATGAATTAAAAATTATGTTTGGAAATGCTGCTGCCAACGAGCATATCACTTGGCATTTTAATCCACCCTCTGCCCCTCATTTTGGTGGCCTATGGGAGGCGGGTATTCGCTCTGTGAAAAATCATGTTTCTAAAATTATTGGGCAGCAAATTCTTACTTACGAAGAATTCAATACCTATTTAATTTCCATTGAAAGTCTTCTAAATTCACGCCCCCTTACTCCGTTATCTTCTGATATTGAGGATATTCACGCGCTAACGCCTTCCCATTTTTTAACCTTAGAACCGGTCAGTGCTCTTCCAGTTCCAGATTTTTCGAAAATTCCATTAGGACGCCTTTCACGTTGGCAATTATTGCAACGGTTACATAGAGATTTCTGGAAGCGTTGGCATCGCGAGTATTTGCATACTTTGCAACAACGCAGTAAATGGTTAGATTCCTCAAGTTTACCTCAAACTGGAGCATTAGTTTTAATAAAACATGACAACCTTCCTCCATGTCAATGGCTTTTAGGCCGTCTGAGTTCATTAAAACCAGGGGCAGACGGAATATCACGGGTCGCTGAGGTTAAAACCGCAAACGGTGTGTTAACACGACCCCTTGTAAAATTGTGTCCTCTGCCAGTTTCGGATGGTACGCCAGATGAAGCCAACTGAAAAACAATTTTATTTTATTCTGTATTTGCAAATACAAACTTTATTTTATTTTATTTATTTATTTATTTACTTTTATTTTTAATGAATTTATAATATAATTATATGAGCACATTTGTATTTTAAAATGCACACTTGCGCATTTTCTCGGGGGAGAATGTTTAATTTTGGTGAATTATAAAAATTCATTTTGGGCAATCCCGGCGCACGTATTTTTCCGTGGATCACGGACACACGGGCTTGATTTCGGATTTGTGAAATTGTGCTCATACGCATGTGCTTTGATAGCCGCAGGGACATTTGTCTGTCGTCGCATACCGTGAGTTTGAAACGCACGCATTGTACAATATTAAATTGTAAAATAATTTGTGTAATAAAATACAGTGCCAGGCAGTGGTTTATCCAGCTGGACCAATTTTGCATCCTGGAAGTTTCTTGTGGCCGCGTCATTGCTAAGGTAGGAGTGCTTTTCTTCATTTTTGGGGACGGGTGGACGTGGTTTGCGGGAATTGCCTTCGCTAGGGATTTTTTTGTACAGCCCATTTTTAATTCTCTCAATTATTGAGCTTCACTTTATTATAACACCACACATTATTAAACACTATTTTTTTTTTTTAATTAACAGAAAAACAAATTCAACATTAAATTACATGAAAGTTCAAAAGTTAGAAAATATAGAAGAAAAAATAGAACAGAAATTATGTGAAAATTCAAAAGCAATCGAAGACAAAATTGAACAAAATATGGAATTAATTGAAGGGAAAATAGAAAATATAGAAGAAAAAATTGAACAAAAATTGGAATCGTTGGAAACAACAATGGACGACAAAAGTTCGATTCATTGAAGAGAACAAAAAATAGCAGAAACTTTACAAATAGTACATAACGACGAAGACGTACACGTCAGAATGAAGATTGTACCACTCACGTTTGATGGTAAATACCCTGGCCAACATATTCCAAGCAACAGTTCAAATGTCTTAGAAGTCACACAATTGCATGTTACATGCCTTTTCTTATGCGTTTAATTCAAAATGTTTCATTTAAAGAGCGTGTTGGCTAAACAAGACTCTAGCATGACATTGTGGGGTCTTGAAACTCCCAATATTTTGTCAACAACTTCGTTCAACAACATGTTTATAATTCAAATCAGTTAAACTTGCATAGGTATGTACCTTATTATAATAAATTTATTTACAATGTTCTGTTTCTCTCTATTCATGTGTGCTAGAAAAAAAAAAGAATCAACGAACTTAAGTTTGCCGTATTAATATATCGTTGTTGATACTGCAATAGGTCGTATGTCAAAATCAACAAGTTTTCAGGAGGTAAAAAAAATCGAATATTTTTGTTACAACAGCCGTCGCTCCATTACTACAATTTTTGAAGGTTTGTGGTTCGATTTCACCTAAAATGAACTTTATCATAACTGAAGTAAAATAATCGTTTTCTAAACCTCCATTGGCCCCATGCCATAAAAAAACAAGATACATCTTTATCATTCAAATTGTAGAATATCAGGTTGTGAACCTCTAACTTGGTTTTGAAGTAAATTGATGATGCTGTAAACGATGGACACAACAAAACCGCCTGGAAATAATAATAATAATAATAATAATACATTTATTGAAAAGCAATTTACAATTCTTAACATGTTCAATACATTGAAAGTAATAATAACAAAAAAATGCTTTTAAACCGGAACTTTATTGATTCATCCAGAAAAGGGAGAATCAGTCCTCCTAGAGCCCCATCCGCTGACGGAACGTATAATATAATAAATTCAAAATATACAATTGTCAAATTAAATTTTATTTTCATTTTAATTTATGAGCTTAGCAACTTTGAGAGACACAGACATCGATGAAGACTTAATCATTCAAGGAATATTGTTATAAGTATGTGCTATATTGTATGAAAAACTTCTTTTGAATAATGATTTAAAATGTCTGGGTACGGTTAAAAGTCCACGATGCCTAAGATTCAAATGATGTACATCTGTGCGGAATCGAAGCTTCTTGGCCAAACGGAGGAGATCTAAAGGTATAGATTTTGTAAAAGAACGATGCAAGGTGAAGCTTGCGCCTACTCAACATATTTAACCATCCTGCAGAAATCAGATATGGCGACACACGGGATGACGTCGACGTAGACCATAGACAAAACGAATACACGAGTTTTGTACTTTTTGAATTCTTAGGGATGAGTGCTCATCTATTCAAGGACCATACACAACATCACAGAAGTTAAACTTACTCAAAACCAGGGTGTCACATAAATTTTTACGTGTCCGTGTAGACATTAGGTAACGATACGGATATAAAACTCTTAGCGCACCATACGACTTACTAATGATCTGCGTAACATGTTCTTTAAAACGTAGGTTAATGTCTAATTGAAGGCCAAGGTTTTTGGCAACATTAGTAAACTGGAGAATTTCCCCATTGATTCCAATTGTTAGGTTATGTTGCAGATGTTCACGAGATTGCTTGGAACAGAATAACAAAATAGACGATTTACTAGGATTAACAGTTAGAGAATGATTAGAAGCCTCGTTGATCAAATTAGACAGATCCGTATTAATATTTGACTGAACAGTAGTGACCTCATTGTTGGAAAATTCATATAACAGCTGCGTATCGTCAGCGTATAGATAATATTTGCAATATTGTAGACAAGAAAATAAGTTGCTAGTGTAAATCGTAAATAACAAAGGTCCTAGAATTGAACCCTGAGGTACACCAGTATGAATGACATTTGGATCAGAGAGATTGTTATTCAGTTTTACTCTTTGGGTTCTGTTAAGTAAATAGTGTTTGAAGAAACTAAGAGTGTTTTTGCTGAAACCGTAGTAGTGTAAAATAGCAGAAAGCAAATCATGACTAATTGTGTCAAATGCCTTTGAAAAATCTAACAAGATCAGAACAACATTCCGATTAACATCAAGTGAAAGTAAAATATCATCAACTACAGCAGATAATACAGTAGCACAGCTATGTTTAGGCCTGAACCCAGATTGGACTTCAGGTAATATATTGTAGGTATTTAGATAGACACGTATTTGACGTTCGATTATTTTTTCCAGAACTTTAGATACTGCATTAACAATGCTGATAGGACGAATGTCCTTTAGTTCACTACAATTTTTAACTTAGGAATAGGTATAACGTAAGATTCCTTCCACTGAGAGGAAAGTACCCTTCAATTAGACAAGAATTAATTATGAGTCACCATAGGCAGGATGGCGGGGCAACAAATCTGCAGCATTTGTATGAATATATTTTCTGGACCAATAGACTTTGATGTTATGTCAAAAAACAACACCCCTCACCTCTTCAACTGAGATAGCATTAAGTTAAAATCACCATTTACTTTATCACTTACATTGTTTGAATAAAATGCAATGTGTTTAAACAAATGGGATTTAAATTGTTAGAAACAGAAGAGAAATGGTTATTGATTAAGTTTACATCCTGAATATGAGCGGGTAAGCACAGACGTCTTTACAGTTGATATTTAGCCTTTTCAAATCTTTCCAGACCTGCCTATTATTGGATGAGACATTAGATGATAAGCTACCAAAATATGCCCTTTTTGTCTCCGAAGTGACGAAGATACTAAATTACGCAGAGATTTATAATAATATATAAACGTAGCTGTATGTTATGTGTAATCCACGGCGAATATTTCTTATGTGGAGTAGATGTAACAATGGGAGCGTGTATGTCGAAAAGTTGTATTATATGATGATTAAAAATCAACTTTTTCATCAATACGCTGCATATGATACATGTTATGCCAAGGGATTAACACTAAATGTCGTTGAATTATGTGTCTATCAACGTTAGATAGATTCCGATAGCTCAACATCGCCCCTCATGAGAATATCTACCTCTACATAAACCAAACAATGATCACTAAGATCATGAAGATTTGTGATACCATGTCTAACAACTGCGGATTCTTGTGTACATATAACATGATGTAGGATTATTGATGATTTGTACTAAATTTAGTCCTTTCAGTATAGATAGATACCGATCTGAATAAGAGGTATTTTCTAACAAATTAACGTTAACATCTCTAGACAAAAAATTTCATCATGTTCAAGTAATAAATCCAGAAAATGTTCTTCAATGTAGTCCAAAAATTAGTGGATATCGGACCCAGGAGGGCGATATACCACCCCTACTGCCATCTTTCTGTCATTTAAAATCATAGATATCCATAATTGTTCAATAGAAGAATTAATGACAGTATATTTATTTATGGTCTTGAAAGTTAAACTATTTTTTTATAAACAAACCCACCCCCTCCGCCTAACGTAGTCCGATCTACCCTTACAAAATTGTAACCAGGAATATAAACTACTTGGTCAGGTACGTTTGGTTTAAGCCAGGTCTCCCTACAGCCACACAATATCATGAAATGATCCTCTGTGTACTCTCGAAATTGCTCAATTTTAGCACATAAAGACCTAATATTAACATGAGCTAAATTAAGTTTACTCATAATGAATTAAATAAATAAGAATAATAAAGTATAATTACTACCTAAGAATAAAATATATGCATAAGAATAGTATATAGTAATGTTGTTGTCATGATTGTATAAAGTAGAAAGATTAACTTGTAAACTTAATGGTAACGATAACGATAAAGTAAAATTAATTTACTAATAGTTATAATTATCTTCCAATAGATATAACTAATGTATAAATGAAAAAACGTAGTTATAATTTAGTACTATAAAATTAAAGATAATGCAGGTAATGCAAACGCAAGATGTTTAGTGATACTAATAAATAAACAAGTTCAAGATTTTAGAAATACCCAATGAAATAGTTTTGTAGGTTATTTCCAGAGGTGAATTTGCCGGCACTTATATCAACAATTATGATAAATCGGTGCTGTTAGTGACTTTAGAAATCTTATTATGTTTAATTTTTATAACGCCCAGATTAGTCCAGACATTTTTAAAACCAAATTTTTCGGCTGCTTCTTTCAATAACAACAAACGTTTTTTGGTTAAATCTCTTTACCAGATAAGAAGTATTCTTGAGTTCAGTGGCGCGCCACCCATAAAGCGAATTCGGGCCGCCCTGATGGCGCAACCCCTGCAAAGGGCGCCGAAGGCCGAAGGCGATTTTGACATCGACGGCCTAAGATTATAACATATTTTTTACTTTTTAGTATAAAATAAATATTCTATGTAAAGTGCTGCAACTGCTTTTCTATAACATAACATCTTTTAAGTATTTTAAGATTATTATTGTTTGTTTATTATTTATAGCTCGATGCCATCTACTTTAATATCGAGTTTCTCGGTCAAAGCAATAGGTTTATTTTACGTTAAAAACACTCCTTGCTTTTGTTTTGTATATTCCTTTATCAACGTGTGTATTAAATTTCAACAATCACTAAAAGACATGGACATATTTACCTTGCATGTTACAATTACAAAAGAGACTTTTGTGTTATTAAAAACATTCAACATTTCTTTCTTCATATCTATAAAATGTATCGAACTAATTAATGTGGCGACCGGCAACTAAACAAATTTCATCTGGCATTACTGTATACGCAGCTAGATTCAATTAGTCGCCAAACGATTCTTTTTCTGTCAATTCTTAATTTTACAAGTTGCAGATCTGCTTGTTCAAACTTGCATCTTGCATGCTTACTGTTACTGCTTTCATTTCTTATATGATTATTACCTTCAACCCTCCATTCATTGATGGTCGTTTCTTGAAAAACGAATTGAATTAGAATAAAGCAAATTAATATTGTGATAGTGATTATTTTGAAGTTGTTGTGATTGCCGATTTTGTAAGAAAAAAAACAGAATATAAATATATATATATATATATATATATATATATATATATATATATATATATATATATCGGTATAAACGCAGATCTTTTTCATCGCCAGAGGAGGTTGCAGATTCCTTGTCTTTATTTTTTCTTCTCATGCTTGATTTTTCTAGTGAGGTGTGCTTCATAAAGAGTGTCATCTAAATTTCCAGTTTTTGTGCATTATACATGAATTACACTGGTCCTTTTTCGGAGAGTAAATGTTGAGATTCATAGACTTAAACACTTTCATGAATGTCCTCCAGGAACATGCCCTTCTACTTTCTTGTTCACAGGTTTCACAGAATACGGCATAAGTGCCTATAACTATTCCATATTGATTCCAAATAAAGTTTTCAACTTGATGATCTACAGTAATGTGACTTTACCTTCGACAAATGTTCTGAAACTCACGAACAATTTTTCTACAGTAATGTGACTCTACCTTCAAGAAATGTTCTAGAAACCATCGGAAGAATTTTCTGACAATCGGTTTCTGAAGAGTGATCTAGAACAGTGGAAGTTTTATCGATAGTCCTCCCATCAATTGTCCATTTTCTAATCGATTTTTTTCCATTAGATAATGTCTCAAGGAACATTTTTTTACAAACGTGTCTGGTTTTCTCTCATTATTATTTGTGAGAATATTAAGATAATATTTAAAGAAGCATTATTTTGTGAGATTCTTTTGGTAGATTTGATTTACGCCTATTTTTTGGCTAAAAATGTGACACTAATGTAGAAACGTACACTTTTTTTGCTTTCCATGACCTAAGGTTTCAAAAACTATTAAATATTTGATCGTCTTATGTTATGACATGAAGTATCCAATTGACTAATGTTGTGACATTGACTATAATTGATAGATACGCCTTCCCAACTTTCTATTGGTTTTTCACATACGATCTTTGCAGATACATAGAACCGTTTTTGTGATTACTTTGGCACTATAACCCTTTTTGACATACGACCTATTGCAGTATCAACGACGATATGCAACTGTAATCATCGTATGTCGACACAATTAATATTTTGACATTTCTTATTTTGACCTTTTGTTTTGATTGTTGATTTCTCATCCCTTGTATACGTAACTTGCATATAACTTTATTTCTGTTTTCAAGAATTAAAACCATATTACATATTAGATATAATTAGGCATAATTGATGGAAATTAAATAAAATGAGCGACATCTAATTAAATGTAGGTACTATAATTTTATGTTATGGGTAGAGTAATACAGAAACTTGTATAAATAAATCATTGTAACGTCGACATACGTTTACGAAAATTAATTCAGGCAATTATTCAGAATGAGTCATAAGCAAATCTTATTTGATTTTAACTTTAGACTTCCATTAGGTGACTGCAAAGTGATAGAGAAAGAAAAAAAGTTAAGATGAAAAGACAGCCATTATGGCACTATCGTTACACATTATATAGGTTCTGTAATCAAAAATAATTGTGTTCTCACCAGAATTTACTCTGGTTACTGTAAATTGAATAAACACCTAAGTAAAACTGTTAAGTTCATAGTAAAACAAACAATATAGAAGAAGGAGGGGAAAGACGACGACAATAATCTTATTATAGTGTTTTCCCCACGTGATTTCGATAACATATCTAGTTTTTATCTAAGAGTCATCGTTGTACACTCATGAAATTTAAAACTTGGACACCACCATTTCTGTTAACAAAAGTTTGCACATTGTGAAGCGGGCTTAAGGGTATCATTTACAATTCTAACAGCAGGTAGTCTCAGCAGGGGTTATCTTATAGAAGGACTGTAGAATGAATCATTACACTAAGCACGTTTTAGAAAATAGGTAATTTACGTTGCTTACTTAATTTTTTCTTTAAAGAATATATTTGAAGGTATCGCTAATTAAACACCATAGCTCGATTAATTATCGAATCAAAATTTTGTTTAGGAAATGTTTACAAAATAAAATTAGAAATAATTTTGATTTAAAAAACGTCTACAAGCAATAACTTTTAAATTAAATCAAAAACTAAACATGGTTATTTGGGTTGACTGATTATTACTTATTTTAAATAAATCTAACCTACTAATTATTGTAAGTTATTAAAAAAAATCATTAAACTCTCTATTCATAATATTTAGTCCTTACAAAATGTATATTTTATGACGTTTCATTTTTTCTGTAGTTAATATAAAAGTGAAAATAAAAACTAAGGCAATTCTTATTGTCAACGTATATATTTAGTTTTTGACAAGAATTTATTACATAATTATAATTAAGATACCAAGTTATAGTTTAAAATTAAATGAAAACGTTTTTTTTTTAAATAAAGGTATTACTATATTAATCGTTTCCCATGCGGTATCAATGGCTGCAATTAGTGCATTACGGTTTACTGGTATAAAATTTGGCCCTTATTGTCTTCGGATAACAGCAAGTATTCGAGCCCAAACATTTTCGATAATGTTAAAATCTGGGCTTTTTGCTGGCCAGGGTAACAGCTCCAAGTTATTTGCTTGTATCCAGTTGCGCACAACCTGCGAAGTATAGGGTCATCATATCCCGATAGTTAATTATCTAATGTTCCAAGAAAATATGTGTAAATAGTAAATGGAATCTACTAACGTAACGTTAAGTCGTTTTCATAAGATATAGCTTCGTACACACCTGAACAACAAACCGAGGAACAAACAGAACAACGAACCGAACGGCAAAGGGAACATTAATTTGGACGGTGCTACGTACGAATTTTAGAACAGATTCGCAAGTCCTGATTGTTCCACGAACGGTTTGCGGCGTTCCCGCAACTTGTCGGTTTTTTCTCCGACATCAAAGAAAATGCGCGCGAATGCGTTTGCAGGTTTGGACGAATCTAAACAAAACGGCGAACAAACTTATGCGGGAGAATTAAATTATTTATTTTTGTCCTCCCTTTTGTGGGTTTGTTGTGTTTTAGGTAATATTATGGAGTTGACAGAAGAAAAATGTTTTAAATTAATCAGTGTTTAAGAATGCAAGAAAAAATGATGTCCCTATTAGCATCATTTGGGCGGGAAATTTCCAAATAAAAAAAAAGCGAAGTAAATTATAATTTTTACTCTTCTTTGTGCGTAAAAATTTGGTTGGCACTATCTTCTTGTTTTCCGCAATTTTCTCTTCTCAATAATAAATATATATGAACTGAAAACTACTGAAAATAATTATGGAACAGCACAAACGTTCCGTTTGTTGTTCGGATTGTGGAAATCATAAAAGATCGTTTGTCGTTCTGTTTGACTTTCGGTTCGTTGTTATGTTTGTTGCTCGGTTTGTTGTTCAGGTGTGTACGAAGCTTTACAACTTAAGCAACAATTTTTGGCGAATAAAGATTAGTTTGTGATGTAATATTAGAAACACAAATTTATATCATATCAAATTTATGACAACTTAAAACCAAGAACGTGTATGTTATTGCTAAGAAATTATTAAGGAAAAAGCGCAATTGCAGTGTAAATATTTATAATTAGATATTTTCGAAAGTTTATAAGTCCTCTATTGTAATCTTAATACTTAAAAGAAATCCTGTCCATTAGCATTATAAGGAAATGGCTTTTACTTTATGAATAAGTTTCAATAACAATAGAATATCCTTGCTTGTTTAATTTACTTCCTTTGAGTCATATTGCTCTAAGGGTTGTTACATTGGTCATTAGAAGTATGTAATAAATAAACAATTACCTACTGTTTGAGAAGGGGTAGTGTGAACCAATAAATAAAGTAAGAAATGTAAATTCCATTTTAGTTTAAAATTTCAAGTGTTGTGAAAATGCCACCTCATCTCGGTGCTGATTTGAAAGCGCGGATTGTTTCGGAATTAGCGGCGGGCCGTAGCGTGCGTGAAATTTCACGTATGTTAGATATACCAAAAAGCACCGTAGGGCATTACCGAGTAAAATGGAATCTTGAACACACTTTGGAAAGAGCCATCGGAAGTGGTAGACCTAAAGTATCTACACGTGCTCAAGATCTCGAGTTGTTTCATTACGTAACAGAACAACCATTTGCTACATACTCCAGGGCTATAGCAGATACACATTTTCCCGGATGCCGTATAACTGCACAAAAAGATTAAAGGAGATGGGAATAAAGAAGTATAATGCTGCTGCGAAAGAAGTTCTCAGTGACGAAAATATGAGACGTCGTCTGGAATTTGCAAGGCGATATGTGAACGAACCTTTGGAATTTTGGATGGACCACTAAAAGTTTTTAGAATGGAAGGAACTCGTTACGAAAATAATCACATATGTCCTAAAAAACGAAGTGGTTATTTTTCTGTGAATGTGTGGGGTTGGGTTAGCGCGCGGGGTCCAGGAGTTTGTTGGGCTATCGATGGACGTCTTGATTCTGCTGCGTATTTAGATATTTTGGAAACTATTATGAAACCTTCAGTCGAAGTGTTTTATCCAGACGAAGATTATATTTTCCAACAAGTAAGTATTCTTATTTCACTATACTTTCTCCAAAAATAGTTCGGGATCTGTTGAATTAACATTTTCATAATGTATTTTTGTTGTTAAAGGACAACGCCCCTATTCATACTTCGAGGGTTGTGCGCAATTGGATACGAGAAAATAACTTGGAGCTGTTACCCTGGCCAGCAAAAGCCCAGATTTTAACATTATCGAAAAGTTGGGCTCGAATACTTGCTGTTATCCGAAGACAACAAGGGCCAAATTTTATACCAGTAAACCGTAATGCACTAATTGCAGCCATTGATACCGCATGGGAAACGATTAATATTAATTATATTGATACCTTGATAGCGTCAATGAGCAGACGCCTCCAAGAATGTATCAATAATAATGGAGGTCACACCCATTATTGATTTCTTATATTTATTTATATAGTAATACCTTTATTTAAAAAAAGTTTTCATTTAATTTTAAACTATAACTTGGTATCTTAATTATAATTATGTAATAAATTCTTGTCAAAAAACTAAATATATACGTTGACAATAAGAATTGCCTTAGTTTTTATTTTCACTTTTTATATTAACTACAGAAAAAATGAAACGTCATAAAATATACATTTTGTAAGGACTAAATATTATGAATAGAGAGTTTAATGATTTTTTTTAATAACTTACAATAATTAGTAGGTTAGATTTATTTAAAATAAGTAATAATCAGTCAACCCAAATAACCATGTTTAGTTTTTGATTTAATTTAAAAGTTATTGCTTGTAGACGTTTTTTAAATCAAAATTATTTCTAATTTTATTTTGTAAACATTTCCTAAACAAAATTTTGATTCGATAATTAATCGAGCTATGGTGTTTAATTAGCGATACCTTCAAATATATTCTTTAAAGAAAAAATTAAGTAAGCAACGTAAATTACCTATTTTCTAAAACGTGCTTAGTGTAATGATTCATTCTACAGTCCTTCTATAAGATAACCCCTGCTGTTAGAATTGTAAATGATACCCTTAAGCCCGCTTCACAATGTGCAAACTTATGTTTACAGAAATTGTGGTGTCCAAGTTTTAAATTTCATGAGTGTACATTTATATTTAAAGGGTTCTTTACGTTACTTGATTATGTAAAAACTTACCTACTTTTTTTTTATGTTTTGTTTATGACTTTTTATCTCAAAATCGTCATCTTACCCTCACATGCGAGTAAGATAATGCAACTAGACGGGTAAGATGAAGAATGCAAAAATAGGACTATTATAGGTAGTTTAAATAATATTAATTTCTTTCGCAATGGCCACAAACATACCTTGGGCTTTACTTCTGCTGTAATCACACCAATACATTTAGCATAGGCACATTGTCGATTTAAGGGGCAGGGGTACAAAATTACGTCTTTACCTGATTAATTACAAAATAAATAGATTTTCGAAAAAATCCTCATTATCTTCTTCCACATAACTGATTGATATAGAGTGAATCTGAGGATTATTTGTTATCATCAAATTTAATTTTTTACATAAGTAATTTGGTTTTTGTTCTTTTGGATTTTCTTCTTTGCTCCATTTGATTTTTTGATTTTTTTAATCTTCCTCTCTTCTCTTCTGATCTTCCTCTTTCTTCTCTTTATAATTTCTTTTAGCTTTAGTTTCTAACTTATTTTTAACAGGAGTTGTGGTTATGTACAGTGACGGTAGCTTCTTGTTTGGTTTTGTACCTTTAGAAGCGGCAACAGGGATAGGCGGCAAACCCCGGGTAACTGAGGGACAATTTTGGGATGACGCGGCTACTGCTTCAGTGTTTATAATCGAATCAATAGCGTGCTATGGGTCTGATATATCAGTAGCTACAGTCGGTATTGATGACCTAATGTCATCATTGTTCTGTCGTTTCTCTGAACATATTTTTCAAAATTTCGAATAGCCTTTCTATAGTCATTGATGGCTCAAGTATTTGGAAATTTAATGAAACTATACCTAACCTAACTAAAGTCTGTATACTATTGGCGCGGAGTAATAAATCATAATTGCTTGAAATAATTCTTTATTTTCTTGTGAAAGCGGTACTTCTACGGTTAAGTAAAAACCAATAAATTCTAACCAAAATACGATCATTGTGCCGCTCTTGCAGCATATCGACCCATCTAGGGTTTGAGAACAATAGTTTAATCTGTGTAAACACGTTGCCATCAGCCCAGGTACTGACGAAACGAGAATCATAGCCGTAGATGTGGGTATTATACCAAGATACAAAAATAATGGTATATAATACGTAAGAAGTAAAATTTGTAATGTGATCTACTATACAAATAAAATAAATAACATATAAATAATATATGACATAAATATAAAATAAAATAGTAATGCAGATATCGTCAGTACATTTATTACAATTACAATTAATTTGCGGGGACCGATTTTAGGCATCAAAAAGTAAATTTGGCTCAATTATAAAATTATGTGGTTGTCATGGAAACTTATCAAAATTAATAGATAAAAGTAACAGGCATAAAAATGTTCATTTAAATAACAAGACATTAGTAGGTAAAATAGGTATATTTAAAAATAACTGACAATACTCACTCATGGTTACAATAAATGGTGTTTAGAGAGTAGAACACTGTTTCAGGCACATTACGCTTGGTCATTTAACTTTCTTCCTCGTCTGAAATTTCCATTTCGGAATCAGAATCGCTGTCTTGTGTGTTTACTGATATAATAATTGGCTCCAATGTTATCTCTACTAAATTATCCAGTTGCCAACATTTGTCTTCTTTCTTAACGACATGAGATACACAGTTCTTCCATCTTTCAGGTGTTACTTTGTTTAATGCATTTTCCAGAAGTTTTTCACGTCGTCGAGTTTAAAAGTGGTATTGTTACGAGCGACGTCACCTTTTACTTGAGCCCAAACCAACTCTATAGGATTCAGCTCACAATGGTAAGGTGGTAAACGCAGTACTTCAATGCCCCGATTCTTTGCCATTTCGTCAATAACATGACGTATATACTTATTCTTATGAACTTTAACAATATCCAATAATTCTCTTTTCACCATGTCATCCTCAAAAGTTATATTCTTAACAGATAACCAATCTATAATTTCTGCTTTTCTCCAAGCGCTGGTAGGTAAATTTTCGTATCTTCGTGAGTGGTAGCTGGCGTTGTCCATAACTATTATAGATCCTTGGGGCATCTGCTCAAAATATTCTTCAAACACATTAGCATTCATGTCTTCGTGGTAGTCGCCAGTTTTCTTTGATTCGAATTCTAACAAACCACCATCTACAAAGCCATCTTCATTGCCAATATGAGTAATAATTAACCGTGTTCCTTTCCCAGAAGGCGGTCGAAATCCTGTCGATAGCCCTTCTATAAATCCTTGTCGAGCACTCGTAACGGTATTATCATGCCATGTTTTTTTTACGGTATGTCCTGCATTGATCCAGGTTTCATCCAAATAGAATATACGCCTGCTTTCACGCCTATATTTTCTTATTTCCCGAAGATAATTTCTCCTCCATGTAATAATCTCTTGTTTTTCAATTAAAACGGATCTTCTATTTATCTTCTCCCAAGTAAACTTCAACTTGCGAAGAAGTTTCCACAGTGTTCTACGACTCATTTGGGGTAGATTTTCATCCTCATTTACTGCTAGTAAAATCTTATCGATTGTAGGAACCTTTCTACGGACAGAATTCCTCATTGCATCATCTAATTCCATCGGGCGCCGACCAGGAGATGGAAGTGGGTGAAGCACTTGTCCCAAAAATTTTTTCCCTCACTAGTTTATAAATGGTGGATTTTGACATTCCCGTCATTGCAGAACATAATCCTACAATATCATCGACACTTTTTGCAGGGTGTTGACATCGAACAGCGTCATGCACATTTAAAATTATAATTTTTTATTAGCAGATAACGCACCACTTTTAACACGTTTTGCTGGTGAAAAGTTTTCCATTTCAAAATTATTTGCACTAACACACAAACAAACAAACAAGCCGATTCATTGCTAATAACAAACTAAACATATTTTTCATTTAGAAAGTATACGAAGCCCTTCGGTCAAACAACTAATTATCTGTAATCTTTCGCAGAAATTACAACCCGTCTGCCGTAATGACTGCGCTAACGACCCCACTTTACCTGATGATAGATAATCCAACACACATTTTGACGCTAAAGAATAATTGTTTTAAAATTACTTTATTTAGCTATATCGATTCTTAATTGTAATAATAAGAAACAAACCACATAATAGTAAATAATTTTTTTTGAAATATTCCACAGTTTAATAAGATACAAATAGATTCATAACTTTTGTAAAACTCAGTATACGTACCTATATAAAATTAAAATTTAAAATAGACAAATTGAGAAACGACACATTTGTCATTTATCGATTTTAGAGTTTAATTTTATATTCAAATACTGTGTTTACAAAAGTTTTGTATCTATTTATATCTTATTAAACGGTGGAATATTGCTGAATTAAATTATTTACTATGAAAAATAGATTCCACAAAGTAAGGATTGAAACAATAAAAGAAACCACATAATAATTCATATCAAGGTAGATTTTACTATTATAATATATTTACCTACTAAAATATGATTTTCCAAACGTATCAGGTACCTACGCCACTGCAATACGGGAGATTCGATAATTCTGACAGGTTTATTACTCCGCGCCAATAGTATACTGAGTATATATATGAGTTGCTTTAAGAAAATATATCCCTCCGAAAAAAATCACTTATTACAAATAAATCACATCTTACTTTGTCCTTTCAAATCTTACAATCGAACATGGACAAAACATAAATACTGTCATCACACCATAGAAACATAACAGATCTCAGAGTTTATGGAGTGGAAAGTAAGAGGTAATATTAATACACGATATAATGGAAGTACGTCGCGTTATCTAGTACCATTTTCTGAAAATAAGCAATTTGCCATCTTAGCCGATTCGTCATTCTTACCCCTCTTTCACTAGATTTGGGTCGAGTTTATAAGAAAATATTGCTTATAAGTTGTCATTACAATAAATCAAACATTAATTAATGAAGCGCTAATACCTAGTTATAGATAAAAACATTTTCGTCACTTGCCGAATTATTTTGACAAACGTTTTGAAAATGCTGTATCTAGGGAAAATGCTAACAATAACACCATCTAATTAATGTTTACGCTTGCTTTACAAAATTAAAAAATATATATTGTATGTAGCGACACATCTGACTGACAGAAATGCAATAAACCATAAATTAGACGGTATAAAAAAATTCATGATAGTTACAAGTACCAACTTAATAATAAATAAATCATCAAACTTTTCTTAAAAATTTTAAATAATGTTATTATAAAAAAAGTTTGGATTACATTTTCAAGCAGTTTTTTTCAAACCTAAGAATTTTAGTATTGATTCTTTACATAATTTGGAAAACTGTAACGACCTGAAATATCATTAAACAAAAATTTAAATATTGATCACTTTTCGGAATTGACGAAGCCCCGGAATTACGATTTAATGAAAAAACGCAGATAAAAAGCCACTTTAACTTTTGCAAAGAGTGATACGAAGATGAATTTGAAAGTGGTACACCTAACCACAAGGCGTTCCAAATTTCGAAAAAGTAATCAATAATTAAATTTTCGATTTAATCGATAAATATATGAGCTAGTCCAGTATTTGCTGTAACATAATGAGTCTTAACAAAATTCAGCTCAAAGTCATCCAACAGTTCACTTGCTTCAGGTAATTTCACTTTGCATGTATCAAGTTCAACTTTGAAATCAAATTCTACAGGATATACTGTGCTCGTATGTAATTGTTCCTTTAAAAAAACAATACAACACAAGTTCTTATAATAATAATAATAATAATAATAATAATAATGTGTTTATTTCCAACAGGTGACGCACACCTAATTACAGGAAATATAAAATAACAGAAAAATTACGTAAACAATAACAAAAGTCTAATCCAACTTCATAAAATGAAACAATAATAAATAACTTAACTTACATAATAGTATAACATATTCTTACTGATTAAAAACTAGATACAACCTTTTTCTAAAATCATTAAATGTATCAAAGTAGACGTCAGATACATTGGAACATTTATTGGCGTAAAAGCACATTAGACCGATAGGAGATCGAGCTGACACATTTGTGCGACTCATTGAAGTGTAAAAATCAATTGTTTTTCTGCTGGATGCTCTCGGTATATAAAGTGGTATTCTTTCCACCAAATACTGTGAATCTATGTTAAAGTTTAACAAATTATAACAAAACTGGACAATTAATGAATGCGTCTTTGGTTAAGGGACATTGTATCAAATCTTGAAAGAAGGCACTTGTAACTCCAATTTCTGAATGGATAAACATTATCACATCGGTACACTAACAGTTTTAAAAATCTTTTTGATTTTTTTCTAAATTGACTATATAGATGTTATATATAGGAAACCATACTAACGCTGCATATTCTAGCTTAGATCGTACCAAAGTATTAAACAACTTCATTAGTGTTTTAACAGAAATATATTTTGAGTTTCTAAACACAACTCCATACATTTTATATGCTGCAGAGATAACGTGATCAACGTGATAAGCAAAAGAAAATTTTTCATCAAATATAACTCCTAAATCTTTAATGGTTTTCAGCCGACTTAGAGTAACATCTTGAATTTTGTACGGGTAGTTTATGGTGTTTTGTTTTCTAGAGTATGTAATGATATGACACTTTTTAACATTTAGATAAAGACGATTATTAACACACCATCTACCTAGACAGTCAACACATTCTTGTAAGATACTACAGTCAGTCTCAGTATTTATCGTACGGAATATTTTTAAATCATCTGCAAAAGTAACTTTTCCACTTGTAAACAATCAACGATATCATTAATAAATATTAAAAAGAATAGTGGTCCTAAGTTTGATCCCTGAGGGGTACCAGAGGTAGGAACAAATGATGAAGACAAGTGATAGTTATATCTCACAAACAATTGACGATCATTCAGATAAGATTTAACCCAGTTTAATAGGGAGTCTGAGAAACCAATTAAGTTTAGCTTGAACAAGAGTACGTTGTGGTCGATTTGATCAAACGCTTTTTGGAAATCAGTGTAAATAACATCTACCTAGTTGTGCTCACCTAATGCTTCAGATACATACTGACTAAAAGAAGCTAAATTAGTAACAGTATAGCGCTTCTCCATGAATCCGTGTTGATAAGGCGTTATGAAAGATTTTACTTGAAAATAAATACGTTTATACAGTACGCTTTAACGAATAGAAATTGGTCGATAATTGTTAACAAGTTCTTATGTTTGGAATCAACGGATACCTTCAGATTCAACCTTCCTAACGACCAACTCGCAAATCATTAACATTCATTGATGTCATAATAAGAATAAAATAGACAAAAATTCAAAAAATGAAGTACGTAAGAATACAAAAATCGAGCCCAACGTTGGAATGCCACTATCGAAAAAACTAATCAATATTTAATTTTTTTTTCAACGATATTTTTGATCGTTACAAAAACGTAACACGAAATGCAAGTTTTAATTGTGTTTTGAAAATATACATTTGATAAATAATTTATATCTAGTATTGAATATGGTATATTCCCGCCGTAATTTTTTTAAATTACATTACTACTTCACGATCACTTTGTTATCCGGAGCCATCTTTTGACCGCAGTGGGTGTTAAAAAGTATAGTTGCCAAAATTGATTTGTCAAATCAACGTAGGTACCAAAATTAATTTGTAAATTAAATTACAGTGCAGAATTTACAATGGGTAAATAATAATTAACATTTAACAATTCTTATATAATTTTCAAAACTAATTTAGAAAAAAGCGACCATTTTTATCGCCGCAAGAAGCACATGAAACCTTTGATTGCACCCACAATTAGCGAAGTAAAAGAAGAATTGGGAGAGAATTTAGCTGAAGTGTGTTTTGCAACTTGTCCAGAATCCTTAAGATCGTTAGTAGGATTAGAACCGTTTTTAAACGGACCCACTGGCGATCTATGGATGTCTCCAAGTGACGTTTTAATAGGAAGAGTTTGTTTAACTCCTCCTTTAACCGAAAAATGTATGAAAGCTTTAACTCACCAAGGCATATTGTGTAAGTATTAGCAAATAAATTTTATTTTGTGCAAAAAAACATTTTCAGTAATAGGAGAAGATATTGAACAAAAGCTAAAGAACGAAACCGAATTAGACAGACAAAGGGGACTCTTCGATCAAGAAGAGATTTTATTGTTTTCTGCCGAAATGAAATCTAAGAAAGCTATCGAAGACGCAGTAAAAGCTGAGCAAGATAAATGCGCACAAGAAAAAGAAGAAATTGAAAGAGAGTGGTCAGATAAACTTATACACGAGCTTTGGCAGCTGGAGTTCAGATTGAAGAAAGAATTTTGAGAAAACTCTTAGAAAACAAGCACGTAATCTTAATAATCAATGGCAAAGATAAATTAGTTGAAGAGATTGATGCTGCTGTTACAAACCTTACTAAAACATTTATGAAAGAATTTGCTAAGCAAGAAGAAGAGTTGTACAAGAAATTTAATTTGGAATTAAAGTACGTTGTTTTATAGTTTGATTTATTGAAGAGTTACTAGAATTTTACAATGTCATTAATACATCAATGTTTTTTAAGGAAAGAAAAGTTAAAACACCAATTTGATTTACAAGAAGTTAGAAGAACTTGTCAAGAATCATTTGCACAATTAAAGCATCAACTCGAATGTAAAAAATATTGCCAATATAATGTACATTTTGTGCGCTGAACGTAGAAAATGTCGCGAAGAACGAACAATCACCGAACATTCTTATCAAAAAACGCATCGAACATTTACAAGATGTTGTTGCAAAATAAGGATGTTGAAATTATACGACTGAACCAAGAAATACACGAAAAATTGAAAGAGTTGGATAAACATGAACAGTGTTTGAAAGAACTTCTGTGTCAATATCAGAAGTTTATATACTTCGCATTACGCTCGTGCCCAACCCAAGCCGAATTTTTGTTAGATCCCGAAAAATTATTATTATTTGAACTGACGCATTACTTCCCGCAAATTATTTCAAAGCACGGAATTAAATTAGGTAAAGAAATACCCCATGGAAAACAGAGAGCAAGATTAACAAAGCACGAGAAAATGAAAGTATAGTAGCGATAGATTATCATAAATGCTACAATGAAATTGATCCTCCTATTAGCGAGACTAGCAGAAAATCTAACGATTATTTACCAGCGATGCATTACAATAAGCACATGTATGTAAGAGAGGAATTTAGAAACATGATGTCTTGTGGGTTGGAAGTATCTCCAAGCAATTTAATATGGAACGAGGATGTTGAACATTTAATGCACGTTTTGAAGCGAACAGGCGATGAATTCAAAGTTTCATCAGAGATATGTTCCTCGCGGGGATCTGTCGACAGTTCGTAAGTGTTGTTTTATTCACATTTTATTTTCTTAAGTATCTTCAATTTTGTTTAGATTTTTTTGCAAAATTTCTATTTAAATATGTTTTATAGTTTAAGCAGGTTATAATATTGTTGATAACAAGGTCTACAAAACGGGATTTACTTTAAGTTATTCTAATGAAATACATAAACCACAAACAATTCGAATATCAAAAAATTATGCAGTAGCGTATAGTGGGCCGCATCTGATATATCACAGCGAACTAATCCAATAAAATACGATGGTTAACTATTTGAGGTGTTTCAACGATCAGCCTCAAGATTCTCAATTAGAAACATGTTCCTTATTGGACATAAAGATGATCGTGACTTAAATGATTTGTAAAACACTGCTAAGTTAAGGAAAAAGAAAAAAATTGAGAAGGATGTAACTTTTTATCAACAAGAAACCAAAGTTGATAGGGTATAATGTCAGTTACCTGAGAAATAGAAAAATTATATTCTGCATATTGTGGCGATTTTCTTACTTTTCGAAAAGTGGATTTAAAATTGTTTACAAATTCTAGTCTAGTCCTGCCATCCCATCTTCTCCAGCGTCATCCTCACAGTCATCAGCTTATCTTCCAAGCCCTGTTCAAAGCTCTTCTATTTTGGAAGTGAAAAAAACAGCAATAGTAAGAGCAAAGGAGAAAGCCAGACAAAGTAGCAAATTCGTTTCAGCAGTTGAAGCAGTCTAGAGCGAAATGGAAAGAGAAAAAACGTTCGACATCCATTGAAGAACAAAAGTCATCTACAAACACTTCAGATGAAAGATCACATCCAGACACAACGAATAATTTTGATACGAGCCAACAGCACCGAAAGAAGCAACAACATGATCGTCAATCAGAGAAAGCTCATTCTTTTGATAATGAAAAGAACGCAAAGCTTAGCAAGAGTGCTATAAAGTCGAAGAGAAAGATGAATAACAAAGTCTAGTCGAAAAGATGAAGAAAAGAGTAGAAAGAAAGTGAAGCAGTCACAAAAGTCTCCTTCAGACCAAATATATTTTATCAGTAATTGATGAAATTATAGGAGGAAATATCTACCTGTCATCAAATATATTTTCTTCGTCTGCATTGTTTCTCACTCTGATGATGACTCTCCTGCAAGTTTGACTTACCAACCAGAGCAAAAATGAAGAAGTAATAGCAGCTTTAACAGACATCAGACGTTGGATGACTATACGAAAGCTATTTAGATGTTCGGAGAGATGAAGAAGCAGACGTTGTCTATGTTGTTTCAGAATAGAGCGGCGGTTTTTGAAAAATTGGCAAGGGATATGAAGTAAATGGATTGAATGAAGTGATTAAATTAATTGAATGACTAATAGAATGGTTGTTAATCTAGTTGGCCTATAGTAATAAGATAGTGTGCCCAAGCGCTGCAATTAAATGTAAAAGCTCTTCATATACGCTCCAAAGCTTATAAAATAACTGGCTTCTTAGACGAAGCTTTAGAGCACGTTTTTACAACGATCCTGTGAGAAAGCTGTGGAAACAGCGGAGTTCTCAAAATGGCAACGGCGTGGATGGAAATGATGCAATAGTAACGCCTTTTTAAAAAGTCGTCTGAGATTTACCCCAACTTTAAAACATGCTTTCTCCGTGTAACCCACCTACCTGGAAAAACCTGCAGAGGAAGAAATAAAGCAAGAAATGAAAAAGGACGCTAAGTTTGCTTCAGCTTTGAAGCGCGGCAAAAAATGGGTCAAGGAGAAAAGTACAGAATTTAGGACTATCTACGAGCAAGCCCGTCAGCGTCTGTGGGATCTACGAGTACAGGAAGTGGATCGGAAGTATAAAGAGAATTGTATTAAATAATCTAAGTTCTCAAAAATGAACTTCCCACAATGTGTATGATGTAACTTGAAATAAAAAAACAGAAAGATTCAACTAGTAAATACCTAAAGAATCTTATTTGTACTGATTGTAAACTTAAACAAAACTTACGTTATTATTATTGTTAATCTAACAAGTTATTCTTTTTTAAAAACAATTTTTCAGTTTTATTATTTATGCACGAAGTTTATCTATAAAGAATGATGTTGCTTAAACTGCATTTCATGTATGAAACATCTGCTTGCGTTAAGGGTATATCTGATCATATTGTGTTAATGGTACAAGTTCAAACACACTCTCGCTGTAGTCACAATGTTGTGGAATATACAGTAATTAAATACAAAGACGTTGAAACTGACTTAAAAATATCAACTTTGATGTGGTCTTAAACCCTCTGAATAACGTAACAGACATGTGGAATGTTTTTCTACAAATTATCAACAATATACTATTTACAAAAAATCGTTTATAAAAACTTCCAGAAAGAATCCTATTAAGCCTTGGATAAATAGTAAAATTATGTCACTTATTAACCATAAACATAACCTCTGGAGAAAATACAAATGGTCGAATACTAAGTAAGATTTTATTGCTCACAGAACTTGCTCAAACTTACTGAAATCCTCCATCAAGACCGCCAGACAGAAATGTGAAGAAAATATTGCATGTTAAGATAATCACAAAAAGTTCGATCAACTTTGTGCTCTAAAGTTAGTATTCTACGTCTGCGACAACTTGATGGATCCGTATGTTCAACTGATTTTGAAACTGCGGAAATTTTGGCAAATACATTTTCATCGGTTTTAACAAATGAACTTTCCAACAACATCTTTCCAGAAATTAAAGCAAATCGCATTCAAGATAGTCACGTTCAATATCAAGAAAGTGAAAGAAAACTACTTAGCCTCAAAAATAACTCTTCACCTGAGATCGATAGATTAAACACATTTTCTTAAAAACTTTGCTGACATACTTTGTACTCTTATTTGCAACATTATGAATCGCTCATTCGAAACATCGACGGTACCAGATCTGTGGAAAGTAGTATCCGTAACTGCTTATTATAAAAAGAGTGACAAAATGAACCCGACTAATTACCGTCCTATCAGCTTACTCACAATTCCATCATTGTAGCAGAGGCAATCTCTGATTTTCTTACAAAACACCATGTAATACCACTCGAACAACATGTATTTATAATAGGAACTACAAATTTTCTTACTTGCCTAAACGACTGGTCTCTGTCTCTTGATAATAAACTGCCAACCGATATAATATGTCTTGACTTTGCCAAGGCTTTCGACAGAGTTCCACTCCGTAGATTACAGTACAAACTTGAGTCATACGGCATTCGTGGTAATCTATTGCTTTGGATTAAACACTACCTATCCAACAGAAAATTTAGCGTTAGAATTGGACAACCTTTCTGGTCGGAAAAGTTTATGAAAAGTGGAGTTCCTCAGGGACCGATTCTCGGCCCTCTACTGTTCATTGCATACACTAGTCATTTACCACATCATATTCATTGCAGGAAAGCTTTTTATGCTGATGATACTAAAAATTATGGTAATCCATTACTAGAACATTATGCCTTACAAGAAGATCTGGACTCTATCAGCAAGTGGTGTTGTGATTGGTTACTTCCTTTAAACGTATTCAAATGTGTTGTTTTGCATCCCGGCAAAAATAGTCCGCCGTTTCAGTACTTTCTCCACGGCCAACTTCTTGGACCGGTATCGTCTTACGTGGATTTAGGTATTACAGTACGTCAGATTTAACTTAGTCAGAACATATTATAAAAACATGTAAACGTGCTAACTCTGTGTTATATCTCCTTCAAAAATCGTTTACAAAAATTTCATTTCAATCCTCAATCACCTTATATAAAACCTATGTTCGCCCTCTTCTTAAATACGCGGGTGTAGTGTAGTGTCCGGTCCTTAAGCGTGATCAAAACATGTTAGAGAATGTTCAGCGCCGGGCTACTAGACTATACGACCACCGTATTCTGAGAGAATAAAATCGGCGAACTTACTACATTTTTTCTGATCGACGCTTACGCGGTGACCTCATATTCACCTTTCACATAATTAAATTTAATTATGAAAATTTAAGTGAAATGTTTGTTCTCAACACCGATTCTCGTCTTTGTGAACATGGATTAAAACTAAAAAGGAACAATTCAAGTGCGTTCAAAGACAAACATTCCTTACAAATCGAGTGTTTCATTCATGGAATGACCAATTTTCAGTTAATGTTTTCAAAAATAGAATTGATGTTAACTTATTTTTATAATCACCTGTTAATGCTATTATGTTTACTTATTTATATTTTCTGTACATAGGCTGCCACAGGTTCAGTCCTCAGCCTTTATTCCTATGTAATAATAACAATAATTTTATTTCAGTGTGAAAGCACCACATACTACTCCAGAGAAAGACGAACAATCTTTAATTGTCAGTGATAAGTTTGAATGTCGGTCAAGCATTGCAAGCGAAGATATGTTATGTCCCGTATTTCAAAGTCCTCTAAATTCCTCGTAACCGAAACAAAATACCGTTTACAAGAACTATCGAGCGCTAAGCACCACAAATCGGATACTTCATTATTTCAAACAATTAAACCTTGCTGTACGCGATGTACTCAAACATACATTAAACGCCCGTGGCACAAACTAAATATTTCAGTAGAAGATCTTAGTCATTCGGTGGTGGACTATCCGTATCCAAAAGATTCATTAATTAAATATCGAATGTCTATGAAACAATGTCGTAAAGAAAAAGAAGAAGATATTACTCTGTCTAAATTAAGCCTAGCGAGAGATTCCATCATTGTGCACAAACATTCGTTGGTGGTTAAGCGCAAACAACGTGCCGTGGACGAATCTCACTTATGCAAAGAGAAGAAATTTCCCCATAGAATCGGAACCAATTTATCAAAATTATTACTAAGTAAAGATTCTCTTGAATTATTAAGATCTCAGTCAATGCTTACTAAGCGAAAAATAGAATCAAACGAAAGTATCGAAATTGAAAACGGAATTGTTGGGGGACACGTTCTAGAAGATTCTCGTCCCTTAAAAGTTTCTCATATGGAAATACTACCGTTAGATGAGAAACCGAAGAAGCAAAAAGCGTGCACTAGGGCCCCTGATAGTGATACATCGACCACTGATTCTCCGTGGTTGACTTACGCGTATAAAAACAAAGGTTATTTGATTTTTGATTACATTTTCTTAAAATATATAGATATTCTTGTAGACTTTGTCAAACAAGCCGAATTAGAGAAGTCGAATATAGCCAAAATAATGGAAATCGCGATATAAAGCTGCATATAGAAAACCAAGAAGATTTTACTTTACACAGAGCCTCCTCGATGTTAGCTATTTTTCATAAACATCCAAGCCTTATGAGAATGTTTACTTCTTGTACGAAGTGATTGCATTTACGTTCTTTGTTTCAGATTTAAAATAAATAATATGGTTTGAAAAAAAAGAAATTATTTTGTACATATAAGTTTGCACATATAATATAAGAGTGTACAAATTTTATAAATCCGCAATCATGCAGGACAATTTTCTCCTTATTTTGATAAATTTTCCTTATACCTAACAACGAAAAACTTTGCAATTAAAAGGCAATTCCTCCTAGAGAAATCCTTCCGAGATTCTTTATAAACTCTTCTAGATTTAGATTAAACCATTGTTTATGACTAACCGCTAGAAAACTGACTCCGAACAGATCTTCATCTGATAACCTATTTTACTTGCTGATTTTTTTCAACGGAAAACTTTGTAGTGCAGATTCTTACTACTGATTTTCATAACGTTCTTTCTGTATGATAAACAAATCCTCGTCTTCAGATTTGATTCTCAAAGCAAGATGTGTAGTACGGCTTTTCATTTATAAGATGTAACCTTTGTTGTTATTTTTCCCTTTTAAAATAATTGCTATGTCTTTATTACGAATATTTAAGTTACGTTGAATTTTATTTACGTGACCAGTTTGTTCAATTTCCTTATCTTGCATCGTTGCAAGTCGCAATCAGTTCGTTGACTTCACCTTGAAATAAAATAAATTTTTATTGTCTCATTGTATTTTTTTGATTTACTTCGAAATTTTATCACCTAGAAAGTTCTGTGAGCGTACGTACGCTAGAGATAATAAGAATGCCCCTTTATCATTTTCAGTCAGTAGATGATCGGCTCGCCTTGATTTTGTTACGTGCAACGTGAATAAATAAGTTTCGGGTTTGAAGTTAGTTAGGGGTGTTATTTCCCATTTTGCAAGTAGTCTTTGTTTTCATCGTCACAACAACCTCTGGTTTATTTCACCTAGCCCGGGTTTACAGTCAGTCAAGACCTCCAGGGCTTTGAACCTCATGATGTAAATTATAAATTGTCGCGTAGAAACACTATTTTCGTAATTACGTGAATATTGTTGTGAATATCGATCAAAAAGAATTTTCGGTTTGGAGACCATCGCGTAACTCCCAAGATGTGGCGTAAAAATAATGAGTAAGCTACAATACAGGGTGGCCCAATATTTTGTGTACATAGAGCTACTGTAGATTTCTGGGACTAAAATATGCCAATTTAACCCAAATTACCTTAGTCCAAAAGTTAATAGTTTCCGCAATACAGAGCGTCAATTTTTTATTAGTTTTTCATGGATAATTTTTTAATAGCTGTACTATTTGCACAAAATTTAATACTCGGTGGTTTTGTGTTACATTGCAGGGGCGCCACGTACATGGTGTCCTATTTTTGAAGTAATTGGGGGTTTCAGATATTTCGCGAATTGATAGAGAAAAACCGTGGTCAGGACCCTTGGCCCGATTTTTGAGACAAATTTAATGGTCTAAACAACACTTTGACATCTCGACTCGTTTGGGAGATACAGAGTGTTTTGCGTTTTATGCCATTTTTTAAAGCTTCATAACTTTATTGTTTGGGAATATTTATTAATTTAACTAAAACATTTTTTGTGCATTTTTTGATATGCAATTTAATTGCGTCGTCGAATTTATTCTAGTTTAATTTGTTTTTGAGTTACAGACCAAACATACATTTTTTTAAATAAAAACCATAGTTGCCTATGACTCCATTGATTAGAGATTTTTTTTTAGCTTTCTGAAAATATATAATTTTGTGTATACAGTGTGTCTACTTAAGTTGGACTCATATGGGAATCTTTTTTATTATTAGTTTTAGGGAAAAAAGTTATGCTTCATAAAAAGTTCTGCATTATCTAAAACCTAAAATGCAATCATTAGATATTTCTTATTTTAAGCCGTATACGAAGTTTGTCAAAAAATATTAATCTTTGGTGATTATTTACTATTCATTCCGTATTAATTATTCTTTACTCTAGAGTAAGATTAATATTTTTTAACAAACCTTGTATACGGCTTAAAATAAGAAATATCTGATGATTGCATTTTAGGTTTTAGATAATGCAGAACTTTTTATGAAGAATAACTTTTTTTCCTAAAACTAATAATAAAAAAGTTTCCCATATGAGTCCAACTTAAGTAGACACACTGTATATCTCAACAAATAAGGAAATTATAAACGATTTTTAAAAAGAACCCCTTGATTAAAGTCACCTATGAACCCTTGTTTACTGCGCGCATTCGTTACTAGTTTTTTGACACTTCACGCAGTTGTTTTGTATAAATAAATGGCCGAAACATACATAGATGTGATTAGATGTTTCAAAACTTTGCTTAAAATAATAATTAATTACTGAAATGAAAAAACATTTTGGTCATTTATTTATAAGAAACAACTGCTTGAAGTGTCAAAAAAACTAGCAACGAATAAGCGCAGTAAACAAAGGTTCACATGTGACTTTGATCAAGAGGTGTTCTTCAAAAAATCGTTTATAATTTTTTTATTTGCCGATATAAATATATGAAACCACATATTTTCAGAAAGCTTAAAAAATCTCTAATCAATGAAGTCATAGCCAACTATGGTTTCTATTTAAAAAAAAATGCATGTTTGGTATCTAACTCAAAAACAAATTAAGCTAGAATAATTTCGAGTACGCAATTGAATTGCATATAAAAAAAATGCACAAAAAATGTATAAGGTAAAATAAAAAATATTCACAAACAAAAAAGTTATGAAGCTTTAAAGAAAACGGCATAAAACGCAAAACACTCTGTATCACCTTAACGAGTCGAGATATCAAAGTGTTGTTTAAACTAGTAAATTTGTCTCAAAAATCGGGCCACGGTTTTTCCCTATCAATTCGCGAAATACCTGAGATCCCTTAATTGCATCGAAAATACGACACCCTGTACAACACTTTTTTTACTTTAAAATGTCCTAACATTGTGTGCTTTTTTCTCCAAATATTTTTATACTCCAACTTCTTCTGTCCCAAAAAAGGTATACTTAATAAATGTCTCTCCGAGCAACAGTTTCTGAGATAATTGGATTTTTGGCTTTATCTTCAATTAAATAGACAAATTCGCCATTGCCTCTTCACACTTTATCCAGACTTAGGACTGGTCCAAATTAATAATTAAGCATGTTTAAAGGCCACTAGAGTCAACGGACAACAACAATAATAATGTAAACAACATAACAATGTAACATAAATAATGTAAAATCAAACTGGCCAAAACGAAAAGATTAAGAAAAAGATAACCGTTTACCTTAAGTGGTTTTTGTTTCACAATAAATGTTCAATATGGGCACCACCATATTAAATATTAAATGTTAAATATCTATCAAAAAACGTCAAAAAATAAAGCAAAAATCCAATTATCTCAGAAACTGTTGCTCGGAGCGACATTTATTCATAATACCTTTTGGAACAGACGAAGTTAAGAGTATAAAAATATTTGAATGAAAATTTTATATAGCTGCTTACAGTGCTGTAAGTGGCGTCCCCTGCAATGTATCACAAAAATGAGAACGGATTTCATATTCTTATTCCAAAAAAAAAACAAGTATCAAATTTCGTGCAAGCTATTGAGAAAATTATCCAACAAAAACTAATAAAACATAATAATTTTGAAGCTCCGTATTTCGGAAACCATCAACTTTTGGACTAAGGTAATTTGGGTTAAATCGGCATATTTTAGTCCCAGAAATCTACAGTAGCTCTATGTACACGGAATATTAGGACACCCTGTATAGACCACAGTAATAAAGTTTGTCACAAGAATCTACAATTAATTCTTATCGATCACGTGATTCCTAATTTACAAAACAATTAATAATCTAAAATACTGAAAAGAATATTGTTTATATCTTTACATCCGTTACGATAATTTGATTTGCCAATAAGCATATAATTGACCTCGTACGGCGCAACATGAATTGCGTAAACAAAAAAATTCGATTCAATAGTTAAACGCCAAAGCACTTCATGTTACAAATTTACGCACGAAATAATCACTTCATTATGTCAACAAAATTACTTAAATTTAAAGTCTTTTTATACAATTTCAACAAGGTTTCAAGGTTGTTAATAAATTAAATCGATATTATAAATGCCTTGTACATATAAATCATTAATTCTTTTTAAGAAATGTGCCTAAAAAGGCGGTAATTCCTTTCGTTACTAAATGTCACGACAAAGAATAAAACCAAATTTATGTTAACAGAAGCGGAAAAAATTCTTTACCAAACCGCTTTTAATAGCAAAGTTCTGATCAACCGGACGATAATCTCAGCTATCTCGAGTTACATAGTATTCTGAATGAAGATCGTACAATAATCGCAAAAGCGAACTAGGGTAACTGACTCACTTAAACATACTTCAATAAGAATACATCGGAAATATTCCGACACAACAACGTGCTGTATGCACATGCTTACACTTTGAGAGCTTGACGACGAATGAATGAATACAGTAAGGGAATTTTCTTTTATGAGCACTGCACACACCGCGCACATAATACTTCGGCCAAAGAAAAAAATGGTGAATGAAATGCAATCATTTGTGCTAATTTTATTCAAGAAGGCAAAAATCTCCTGTGGATGTAGATTTTTCTATGTAACGAGTTATTTTTATTTATAATTTATTTTATTTTTTTGTGTGTTCAACATATTTGTGCCAATACTTTCTTAAGGCAAGTCAAATAAAAAATACCCTATGGAAAAGTTTTGAATGAATAAGCGCTGAAACTATTTAACGTCGTGATCTTAATTGGCGACCTACCGATCTTGATGAATTTATCGATTGTTTAATCAATTTTGCAACAATTACTACGTTTTACCATTTCAAGAAGACAAATCTTCAAGCAAAACACCTTCTCTCCTGAGCTAAGGAGCAGCCCCTGTTTATGTTACGTTTTCATTTCAAAATGATCGTTAACTTTTTTGCAAGTAACAAAGACCACAGGTTTTATTCTGCGCCCTTGCCACGTCAGTTAACAATTTAAAACCGGCTATTTAATAACTAACCGCTTAATTTACAGCCAACGTATCAAAACTTGGGTGAAACCGACAGTACCGAAACTACCTCTGTTATCAAACCAGCTTCTGTAACAACACCGTGTACAGTTCTGGTGACCGAAAAGCTTCGACGAGTACCGTATCTAGACAACGTACATTGCTGTTGTGTGAACACTTTCAATTCTATAAGCAGAGGGTATTTATTCACTCATCCGTAGTTATTCTACTAAGGAATACTTTTTCAATTCCTGGTTGAATATAATTATTTGTTAATTTTCAAGAAGACAATTGTGACAGTAAACTAAAACTTGATCTTAACTCATCACTGACTAACTCGCTGTTAGTAAAACTCTAAATAAACCATCCCTTGCAAAGTCGAACTTCACAAAACAAACAAGTGTTCTCTACTGTCAGAAGTTGTGTCAACACAACCGTCAACTTTTTGAAACTATCACAAGCAGTATTTAATATTTTATATTTTTGTTTTGTACCTATTGAGATAATAGATTGTTTGAACCCTAGAATTATTTTCTCTGAAAGAGCAATTTCAAATACAAAAAATTAAATTCTGTTTTGCCCCTGCACTTAATTAACCTTTAATAATTGTTAATTGGGCGGCACGTGCAGCACGCACGCACACGTAAGTACGCCCGCACGCGTCTCTCCCCTTGCTCTACGTTAAGATTGAAGTATTTGAAATTCGAACTAATAAGTTTTAGCGCCATCTTACATTTTGTTTTAAATTTCTTCTACAAATAAATTGATATTTAGGTACATATTTTATAAAATTTTCAACAAAATGTTTCTTCTTTTCCCTAAGCCCCTTACTCTTCCTCTTTTTGTAATATTTTCTCCATTCATCTCATTCCTTCTTTCTGATAATATCTCCCTTCTACCTGCTAACACTTTTCTTAGTTGGGAGCATCTTAAACTTATGTGTTCCACATTTTCCCATTCCCACACAACATTCACATTCTTCTACTGTCCTCCTACCAATAATCATTGTTCGCCCCTTTATTCTTACATCTAATGCTTATTATATTTTCTTTAGTTAACTTAATACATTTATTCATTACTAATCATAATATACTAAGTGACATAGAAAGTAGAACACCCAGTAATAAAGAATATTTCAACAGCTGTTTCGTTCCTTTAGGATTTTTAGAAGTGAGAGAACTCGCGTGTAAGTTCATTATTATTCAATATGCGCTAACTGTCGAATTATTGTCGTAAGAAGGATACATCATTTATTTCTTTTTAATAGATTATTTTTCCTTTTTAATGAGAGGGTATTTTAAAAAAAAAACACTTTTTTTTTTAATTTAAAAAAAATTTTTGAAGTTTTTAATTTTGTTTTTTTAACCAAAACCTTGGAAAAAAAAAAAAAAAAAATAAAAAATTTTATAAATACCGGGTGACCCAATAAGACTGTTCCTCGGCCATATCTCGGGAACCGTTCGTCGTATGACTTTGGTGTAAAAAAATATTAGGTAAATCGGCCATGAAGAATCGCAGGAAAATATTTTCAAGTTTTAAAATGACCACCAGAGGGCGTAACTGCCATCTTAAATTTTTAAATTGCATTTTCTATAAATTTCGCATAATAAACAAAAAATTTTTTCACATTTGTAAAGAGAACCAGTTTATCTATCATTTTTGTAAAACAAAAGTTCAGTTATTTCAAAAACAAAGATGGCAGGGGGTGTTCAATTGTTTTTGCAATAACCTGCTTTAACTTCTTAACGGTTTGACCGATTTTAACAAATTTGGTATCGTTGAAAAGAGCATTCCTTAAGCAATAAGAATCAATCAAAATATAGTTAATTTAGTTGAATCCTTCTCCGCCAGGGGGCTAGTTTTGACACCATGACCCAAATTAAAAAAAATCAAAAAATCAAATGGAATGATATGACTTTTCTTTATGATAAAGTAGCCAAATAACATCCAAATAGGCCAGTGAAAACCATTTTTCAAAATCTCGTTCCTAACCTCAAATATTGGGAAAATGAGAATAATGGATGTTTGAAGATCGAGGACCGCGCGGTAAATTTTCTAAAACTATTAAAAATTTAGCACAAAATGAATAAGATGTTAAAGAGACAATTGTGAGTCTAAATAGAATTCATTTAGGTATTATTTAAAAAAAAATATATCATCAGAACATTCATGTTGCTCCAAAGGGACTAAACGCATTTTGAACTTATTGTCACTTTAATATTACTCTCGTAATTCTAACCTTTAATTTAAAAAGTAAGCCTAAAAACCTAAATAGGTATACTATATCCGAATTCGAATATGTTAGACCATCTATTTTGGAACCATTTACAAAGATTTTAGTAGGTATAATATAGTTACTTTACGGAATTCTTTTTTATGAAATGGTCTGTGGTTCTAAAAGAACCGTTTTTAAATAAAACCCATAAAAGGAAAAAAAGGGATCTAATGGCGACCCAGGTGTTCAAAATGGCCTCCGTTATTTTGGATGCACATCTGAAGACGCTGATGTGTTGAAAGAACAGCATTCTCAATTTCAGCTCTTGGGATGTTCAAGATGGCATTCCTGATTCTTGCAATCATATCCTCGGGAAGTTGGCCTTGTTGCTAAGACTATATCCTTAATTCTTCCCCAGAGATAAAAATCAAGGCAGGTTAAATCGGGAGACCTTGAAATATTTAATAAGTTTTAATATGTGCGCAATTATAAACAGAATCATTCCAAAATGCAACATCCAAAGATTCTTGTGTTAAATACTGAAGCAATTTTACGGCGAATAACATTACAAAAACTTGCCTTGGAGGCCAAGGAAACAGGCTTCCTCTTCCGATCCAACGGTCAGGGAAGGTGGCATCTAAATACTGGCGAACAGCAAGGGCATAATGGGCGGGACAACCATCATGCTGGAAAAACATATTTTGGCGGACGTCCAGCGAAATGAATATCATCCATTAAAATTGGAAGAACATTTTCTAAGAAATGTAGGTATGTTCGACCATTTAATGCTTCGTCCAAAATAAACGGACCAACAACCCGCCCTCCAATTATCCTACACCAAACATTTACACTATATCTCCCTTGATGCTGGACTTCTCCAAACCAGCGCGGATTATTTCGGGCCCAAAAGTGCGCATTATGTAAGTTCAATTGCCCATTACTACCGAAAGTGGCTTCGTCAGTCCACAACACATTTGACAGAAATTGAGGATTTTCTGCTACCATGTTTAATAGCCAGTGGCAAAAATCTATCCTTCGGTCGAAATCCGGAGGAGTAAGGCCTTGGTGTAAGTTGATATGGTAGGGGTGTAGCCTAAAATAGCAAAAAATGTAAAAAAAAAACATGGGGGTTTATAATTTGAGTGTAAAATAGATTAAACTTTATAAAAAGAGGTATACCTCTTACATACCTCTGGGTTTGAATAATGCGATGAACCGTACTTTGAGGAATACCCAAGTCTCGAGAAATTTCTCTAGTACTAATTTGGGGATTAATTTCTATAGATGCCAGGACATTAATAACATTTTGTTTGTTATTTTGCCTATTTCTCCGATTCATGACAGGTCTACGGATGCTACCCGTTGTTAACAGGCGCTGGGCTAAACGCACAAACACGCGGCGATGGTATCGCGGTCGATTCGGATAGCGCAAATAGAAGGTGCGAGCAACGATAATCCCATTTTAAAACATTCAAAATAGATCGCCAGCATATTAAATGCTTCTTGGTTAGAAATAGTCATTTTAAAAAAGATTACAAATTCAAAAAAATGCACTTTCTGAATGTAAACACAACAAAATAATTTACAAAATTACGACTGTCTGTTGAGGTAGGATCACGAAAGATAAACTACTACTGTACTTTACAATTTTTAATATCAACTTAAACACCTTTCGTATTTGAACATAAAACGTTACTCACATTTTTAAAAGGTTTAACAACTTAAAATAATTTGTTATCATACTCCGAATTTGGTCGAGCAGAACCGAAATGAATTTTAAAGTTTTACAAAATTAAATAAAACATTCTTACAACTAACACACTGCCTTAATTTTGTAAACATACTAAAAATTATATACAATTACTATACAGGTTTATCTAATTAGTATTTACAAGACTGTCTCGAAACTTTTTGAATTTTATTGACAACAGTGGTTTGGTCAATATATCAGCAATTTGATTATCAGACGCACAGTGGCTCAATTGAAAAAGTTTCTCTACATATTTTTCCACTATAAAAAAGTACCGCACATCAATGTGCTTGCTTCTTCTATTAAATTTTCCTGCTTTTATTAGCGATATCGCACTAGTATTATCTACGTTTAGAATAACATTTAATTTATTATTTAACAATTCTTCTATCAAATTTTTAAGATATAGTACCTCTTTCACACTTTCAGCAGCGGCTATGAATTCAGCCTCTGTTGAAGATAGAGCTACTATCGGTTGTTTTCGAGAGCACCATGCTATCGGAGCTCCATTAAAAAGCAAACAAAACCAGTAGTGCTTCGACGTGTTGTTACATCATTTGCATAATCGCTGTCTGAATACACTGTTAAAGCATTTAGATCACCATTTACATTATAGGAGATCCCAAAATTTGCGGTTCCTTTTCAAATACCTTAAACTACGTTTAACATTTACAACATCATTATAAGTAGGGTTTTCAGTGAAACGAGCTTCATAGTTAACAGCGTAACTTATGTCGGGTCGCGTTTTTGTACTCAAATATAACAAACTACCAATGGCCTCCCTATAAGGAAATTTACACTCGGTTTGCTTTACATCTGTATCACTACAGATATTGTTACAAATTGGCGTGTCCGCCGATTTACATTCAGTCATATTAAATTTGGTAAGAATTTCTTTTGTGTAATTACTTTGAGATAAATGAATTCCATTGTTTCTATTTATTTCAATACCAATAAAAGTTTTGGATTTTTGTTCAGTTATCTCAAATAATTTCTCAAGATCTCTCAAAATTGAATTTAATTCATTTTCATCCTGCCCAAAGAGAATTCCATCATCTACATATATCGCTAAATACACCGAATTTTTTCATTTTTAAAAATACATGACTCCGTTTTTAATGGTACTAAACCTATTTTTAATAAAGAATTACTTAATGTTTGATTCCATCTCAGAGGGGCTTGTTTGAGACCATACAAGCTTTTATTCAGTTTACAAATCATTCCGTCTCTTTGTTCAAATCCCTCTGGGATGTACATAAACACTTTTTCGTCCAATTTTCCGTATAAGAAAGCGGTTTTTACATCGAATATTTTAATCGCAAAATTTTTCGAAGATGCAATTGCTAACAACACGCGAAGAGACGTCATATTTACGACAGGGCTATACGTTTCATCAAAATCTACTCCTTTTACTTGTTGAAATCCTCTTACTACTAAACGCGCTTTATAAATACCGCTATCTTTGATTTTAAACACCCATTTGCTTGTTAAAATTTTATGACCTTCAGCATCGTCATATTTTACAATTTCCCAAGTTTTATTTTTACAAAGAGAATATTTTTCTTCGTTTATGGCTTCCAACCATTTGCTTTTATCACTACCAGATATAACATCATTAAATGTGAGCATAGCAACGTCATCATCTAATGATGTCATTCGAAGACGATCTGGCTGTCGAATCTGATCACGATTTCTCAATTTATAAGAATGTTTAACATTTGGAACATCTAATTCTGTTGGAGAAATGTAATCATCAGATTCGTTACAGTTATTCGTACAATGCTCATCCATTGGTTTATGATTGAACCAATCTAAATTAACATTAACGACTTTTTCTGGTTTATTAATGTTTTCTGACGTTTCTAAAAATTTAACGTCCCGTGAAATAATTATTTTTCGTCTTGACTCATCCCACAATCTAAAACCATTGGAAGCATATCCGACAAATTTTACTTTAACTGAACGCTCATCTAATTTCCTGATATAATTAAGCTTTTTTGCAAACGCGTCAGAACCAAAAATTTTTAATTTACTTAAATCAGGCCTCGATTTTGTCCAAAGCTCTATGGGAGTAACGCTTCGAGTAGCAGAAGGACTTCTATTTGTCACATAACATGCTACTAGAATTGCCTCGCCCCACATCTCATTTTTCATTCCAGAATCAAACAAAAAGCTCTCATTTTTTTCACACAACGTTCTATTTAATCTTTCGGCTTTTCCGTTTAATTGAGGACTATATGGCACAGTATAATCAATTACTATGCCTTTAATTTTACACCACTCATTTAATGGTAAATACTCGCGACCATTATCACATTTTAGTTTTACTATTTTTTTATCTTTTAAGTTTTCTACACGATTGATGTAGCTTTTTACTATATCTGAAACTTCCGACTTATTTTTAATGAGACGAACTTCACAATAACCCGAATAGTCATCTAAAAATGAAACAAAATATTTTTTACCGTCGTAAGTTTCAGTATCAAATGGACCACATACGTCCGAATGTACAATTTCAATTTCTCTACTAGCTTTAGGAAGCTCACCGCTAAAAGGGCTTCTCGCGAGCTTAGCTTTATACAAACTTCACATAGAAAATTTTCACATTCTTTATCGCTGAAATTTAATCCGTATGAAATGTTTTTTAAATTTTTTAGATTATTTATACCCAAATGACCTAATTTTCTATGCCAAGTTTTTACATCTACCAGGAGAGCTGACTCTTGGTTAGCATTACCGAGATCTACTACATATAGGCCATTGGTTTTTTATTACCTGTTAAAATGCGTTGATTTTCTTTAAATATTACGACCTCATCTTTATTAAATGTTACTGTGCCACCGTTTTCAGTAACGCGATTTACCGATAATAAGTTACTACTTAACTCTGGTACGAAAGCAACGTCATTCAGATTACATTTATCTGCTACAATATTTCCAACAACTTGTCCGTCCATTTTGTCATTATTTGCGATTGTGATAGAAGTAACTTGTGATTTTATATCGGTTAACACTGCTTTCGTATTTGTCATATGACAGCTCGCTCCACTATCAACAACAAATTTCGAACCTGAAACACAATTATTTGATAAAATGCAACATTACTATTATTAGTTTTAATCTTATTTCTAAAGAAACAATTTTTCTCTAAATGATTAGATTTCTTACAAATACCGCAAGCGAGATTGTTAAAACAATTTTGAGTAGTATGACTTCCATATTTTTGCATTTGCAACAATACTTTTGTTTTCTTTTACACTGTTGAGCAACGTGACCCATTTCATGACAAATATAGCATTTGTAATTTTTATAGTTATTATTTTCGCACGGATTTGATGTAGTTTTAAATGCAATACTTCCCTCTGTGACGTCAGCCGCTGATTTGGTTTCTTCGGTAGTCAAACGGGCAATCATGTTCGTCAGGGTTCTCTCATCCTTATTAGCCGATTCCCAAGCGCTGGCAAAGTGTTTGTAATTATCTGGTAAAACGGATAACACTTTTGCGATGATCATCGATTCTGTTATGCTTTCTTCTAATGTATTTAATCGAAAGGATATGTTTTGTAACTCTGCAACATTTTCCGCTACGGATATAGAATTATTAAATTTAAAATTGTAGAACTTTGTTAGTAGGGAACACTTCTGTTGATCACTATCACGCTCAAACAACGTTTTTAATTTATTGTACATTTGCATCGCATTTTCACATGTCATTAAATGAATTAGAACACTTTTATCTACCGTTACTACAATATATTTTGAACTCGAGCATCAAATTTTTGCCATTCCGCAACTTTTTTATCTTCCTTTTCTTTTACGAATGTACCATCTACGATACCATACAAACCGACACTTTTCAATAAGATATCAATTTGAAATTTCCAAAGTTGATAACTTTCAACGTCTTTAAGTTTTTCAATAGCAGATAATTCATTCTCCGACATTTTTATATTTGTATTTTTATCGATAATTTTTTTTTAAATTTTACTTGTTTTTATTTTATAATTTTTACGAACCACGCTCTGCTACCATGTTGAGGTAGGATCACGAAAGATAAACTACTACTGTACTTTACAATTTTTAATATCAACTTAAACACCTTTCGTATTTGAACATAAAACGTTACTCACATTTTTAAAAGGTTTAACAACTTAAAATAATTTGTTATCATACTCCGAATTTGGTCGAGCAGAACCGAAATGAATTTTAAAGTTTTACAAAATTAAATAAAACATTCTTACAACTAACACTGTCATTTTATAATGCATCGTGTTCCATTTGTTTAATTTTCCAAGGTCTAAAGTGTAGGGTGCTTTTACTCTACTTTAAAACCAACCCAAGACTTACCTTGTTTTTCATTATTGCGATTAAAAAGTTATACCTTATACTTTTTAATTTTCAAATATATATATTTTTTTGGCAAAGATGAACTGAACTACCTACCTATCTTTCTTTTTCCAAGACCACACACCATATTGCGAAAAAAATAGCTTAAAACTTTACGCAAAGTACTAGATTTGGGGCATCAAATTTTACAAAGAATCTTTGTAAATGGTTCCAAAATATATGGGCTAACATATTCGAATTCGGATATAGTATACCTATTTAGGATTTTGGGCTTACATTTTAAATTAAAGGTTAGAATTACGAGAGTAATTTTAAAGTGACAATAAGTTCAAAATGCGTTTAGTCCCTTTGAAGCAACATGAATGTTCTGATGATATATATTTTTAAATAATACCTAAATAAATTCTATTTAGACTCACAATTGTATCTTTAACATCCTATTAATTTTGTGCTAAATTTTAAATAGTTTTAGAAAATTTACCGCGCGGTCCTCGATCTTCAAACATCTATTATTCTCATTTTCCCAATGTTTGAAGTTAGGAACGATTTTAAAAATGGTTTTCACTGGCCTATTTAGATGTTATTTGGCTACTTTATCATAAAGAAAAAGTCATATCATTCTATTGGATTTTTTTGATTTTTTTTTAATTTGAGCCATGGTGTCAAAACTAACCCCCTGGCGGAGAATAATTCAACTAAATTAACTTTATTTTGATTGATTCTTATTGCTTAAGCAATGTTCTTTTCAACGATACCAAATTTGTTAAAATCGGTCAAATCGTTAAGAAGTTAAAGCAGGTTATTGCAAAAACAATTAAACACCCCCCCCGCCATCTTTGTTTTTGAAATGACAATTTTTTTGTTTTTACAAAAATGATAGATAAACTGGTTCTCTTTACAAATGTTAAAAAAATTTTTTGTTTATTATGCGAAATTTATAGAAAATGCAATTTAAAAATTTAAGAAGGCAGTTACGCCCTCTGGTGGTCATTTTTAAAACTTGAAAATATTTTCCTGCGATTCTTCATGTTCGATTTACCTAATATTTTTTTACACCAAAGTCATACGACTAACGGTTCCCGAGATATGGCCGAGGAACAGTCTTATTGGGTCACCCGGTACATAACTTACTACATTACAAAATTATAACTAATTAGGAAAGAAAATTACTTACTTGCTTGATGTAAAACAAGACTTGTCATGCATAAGATACGAGCAAATGTTAATAGTACACTTATAAAACTTGTAATTTAAGTAATATTCTTTCCTAATTAGTTATAATTTTGTGATGTAGTAAGTTATGTATATCATATTGTTAATTGTTTTCTAATTATCACCAAAGCCTGATGAAGGACGCAGCAATTAAAAAAGCTTCCGAAACGTTGCTCAAATTGAACGAAAAAATAAGCGTTTTTTTTTAAATAATCCTCTCCATAAAGAAGGAAAAATAATCTATTAAAAAGAATTAAATATTGAAATTTTTTGAGAAACATTTTAAAGAATACATCATATACCACTAATAAGATGTTGCAGCATCTAGTATCGCTCATGCTAACTTAGTAGGTCCAAAATGTGATTTGACCTAAAACAACGTTGCCAACAAATGTGTAAGCAGTTACAAAAAACAGATTCTTCGATTATCATCGCCAACTAAGCGTTCGCATAAAAACAATCTCGAATCGCCTGGTGTAAATTGGTAATGTCGACACATTTCGGACCAGCGGCACTTGATATTTTAAATTTGAATAAAAACATTCCTTATACTTAACTTCTGCAATTGGATCATGTAGAAAATCAAATATTTATTATTCAAAGTGTAACAAATTATTTTGAGAGTGTCTGAGTAAATATTCCTATATCGTGAAACAGTAATCTACATGAATTTTATAATAAGCATACCTACATTTTTACGATCGTTTTTAGTTGTAATTATTGCATAAATGTTTATAAATGAAAATAAAATACAAAAGTAATGCATTAATAACCAAAACTGATAAAGAACAGAAGGGAAAGGGATGATTATTTCCAAAATAATTATAGATAAGTGAATTGTCTTCGTCACTTTGGATTATCTTCCATCTAATTTATTTTCATTTATAATTATTTTTCTTTCCATTACTTGTAAATTATACTCAGATTTGTGTATTAAGCTCTAATTAGTCATATCCTTATTACCAACACTACAGTTTTATTTGTTTACATAGATAGAAAACCATAGGTATATTTCCAGTCAAAATAACGTGTATACTTGGTTTGATAAAATAATTATATTTTGGATTATGATACATTATTCAAACACCAATGGTAATTGTACAGTCCCACCATAAACGGCACGGAGTTTAACGTCTACGTTTTCTTTATTTCGAATTCATTCAAACCGTATATCATGTAGGTTAATAAGTGCTGCAAACTGAAATTATTTTCAAATATACAGGGTTGTTAAAAAAAGAGTGGCGCGTCAAAGTTATGTTTTTCTTATGAAACACCCTGTATTTGATGAGGATTTCGAAAATAAGAGCCAGTTTCTTTAAAGATCCCTGTACCTAGCCATTACCGTTACACTAATATTTTGATTTTTTGAAAATGTGAGTCGAATAATAATAATAACAACATCATAAAAGTATGGATAATGTAAAGACAACTGCACTTGAGTAAGGAAACCCTAGTACCATATGAAACCAACAAAATACAGGGTGTTCTATTTGAGATAAACAAGATAATTTACTTTGAATATATTGGTAATGTCACTTGAATATTTGAAAACCCTGTGAAGTATTCTGAAATTTTGAATCCAGTGGTTGATGAAGTGATTAATAGGAAACCAGTGGGTTTTTCCTTGCATGGAAAAATAATTTTTTTTTTAAAATAACACATTTATCAAAAAAATCAAAATATCTGACGAACTGTAATAACTAGGTATAAGGAACTCTTAAAGAAACTGGTTCTTATTTTTTCCGCAGAATTTGAAGTACTCAACAAATACAGAGTGTTCCATAAGACAAAACATAACTTTGATACACCACTCTATTTAGAACCATCTTGTAATTCAATTTTTTATAATTCGTTTTTTCAATCTAGTAGGTTTAAAGAAAATAAATAAATGAGTTTTGTATTTAGGAGTTCTCAATGTTACTAGTTAGATCATACAATTATAATATTAGAAGGTGACTGGACATTCATTAGCTCTTTATTTTTACTTTTACTTTTTTATTCCATACGTTTTTTTCCCAAGCCTACTAAATCAAAACGACAAATTCACAAAAAATTGAATTTTAATCTTGTTGTTTAAAATAAATATCAAGTATGCTATATTTTTATGTAGCTAAAATTTAAAAAATTATATTCTAAAATAATATACCGGGTGTTCCAAAAAAAGATAAGTTTACTTTATATCTCATAAACTATGTAAGATAATTTAAGTAGACGATTACATTCTACGTAAAAAAAATCTATATAATCCATTTTATATCTTTTCGATATGTTAAAGAATAACAGTGATACAGGAGATAATCGAAAAGTTAAAATTTTCAATTTTATCTTGTATTTCTTAAACCAAGAATTCTATGGAAATTTGGTTGGTCCCATCTTTCGATTCTCAAAAAAGTGGCCCAGGTTTGCAAAAACCGCAACCTTCTATCTTTACTAACAACGGAAGCCTGAGTTAAAGTATCAAGCGTGCTATATCGTTGAACTCAGAATGGAATGGTGCATTCGAAAATCTAAAAATATACAGGTGTTCCATTTAAAAATATACAAGTTGCATTAATAAGTTTGCAGATGATTCGCTTTGTTTTTCAATATGTGTAAAAAAACTTGTATGCGAACCCTAGATGTCAGTTTTGTCTTATCCTTCTATCTTCTAAACTTCCAGAGTTACCTTGATTTGCTATGTGATCACGTTCCTTGAAACGCACTGTATTTTATTAAGAATAGTAAACATAGTCATAAAAATGTGAAATAAATAATACATAAGAAAACAGTAGTTAATACAAAAGTTTTTTTTAAATTAACGATTAAGTGTATTTGAAAGATCAACGTTTCCACATTTTATACTTCAAATAATGCTCTTATTTTGTACGATAAGTGCTACTAAAACTTCTGATGTAAAATTCAATTGCATTTATATCATTGCGAAGTCCATGATTTACGTCGCTAATACAAATATTTCTACTTTTTATTCACATATATTATATCCAAGTTGTCTGCCTTCTTATTTATTATTGCAAGTTTCTTTACACTAAGAAAGTCAACGCACAATAGCATAATAAATAATACGTTATGTTCTCATACCCCATTAAAATAATGAAATTAGCTCTGCTTGTATTTTAGATTTAGGACTTGAATTACTTTCATACAACTGGCAAGTTGTCGTCATTTTTCTAACATCAAATAAAAGCAAATTACAGGAGTTTGAAGAACACTGAAAATAAATATTTTTCTTTTATTCTCAACATCACCCTTCTTTTAATTGAATATCTAATTAACAACATTAATACTGATATATAGATCGTAGACAAAATTTCAATTTCGTCTTACTCAGAAGTAAGAACCACAGCTTGAAACTCATCGTACATAATGGGAATTAACTTGAGATGAAGCTTTACTATCAGATGCTTAGTTACGTAGTTTGTAGTTACTTTATATTGTATAAACATATCAGTTTCACTAATGCGATATACAAACCATTACAAACAAGAGTTAATTAATTTTTCAAATATCAAATTATGTTACACTGTGTGAATGACGTACGAAATTTACTGCAATATGTATGGCTATTTTCTACTAATGTAAGTAATAGTTCAAAATGCGTGACAAAAAAATTTCTTTTTAAATACACTCTGCATTATAATTTTAATGTGATTTACAAAAATAATGAACAAATATGTACTTCGTAAGGACCGATATGTTCCAGAACTATTAGTATGAACTGTCTAGTAAGCTGTCACTAACTGTTTTATTTTTATTGTGTCACAACAAAAACTATACCTATTTTGTAAAATAACTCTTGATCAGTCAATGTTTCCTTTGTTTGGATGAGAAAAGCAAATTTTGTTGAATCAAGATTTATTATATATAAATTATTTACGCTTACAATCCAATATTAGTTACTTGTTTATCATTTATTTATTGACTATAGTTTCAACTCAAAAATTATTGTGAGTCATCTTCAGAATACAAAATATTTTTTATACAAACGTTAAATATGACATTTGGTTTTCATGGAAATTTAGAAAACATAAATTGGTTTGTAATAAAAGGTTTTTTTTTTTAAAAATATAAACTAGGTATGTAAAATGTTTGAATTTGGAGTTAATTAAATTAATATTAAGGACATAAAATTCTGTTTGATAATTTAATGTAAGATCGTCAAAATTTGTATATTATTTCTAATTTATCTAAAATTTGTCTATTATAATTAGTTATTTTAAAAAGGATGTATGAGTGAATGATTTAAACATGGTTGTTTAAACAACCAGGAAAATATTCTTATAATTTAGATACAATTAAATCAACTTTCGCTAAACACATTATCCAAAACAAACATAAACATTTAAATCATTCACTCATACATCCTTTTAAAATAATAGCCGGAAACCGTTTTTTTCTAAGGAATTAGGAAAACGAATTAGTTAAATATGTTCTAGCCATGGAACAATGCTTTTTATGAGTATGAGGTCAGGCAATATTAAGAGAATGGCATTCTCATCTATTTAACGGAGTCAGTAAATCAGCTGGGAAAAAATGGCTGTAGTTATTTTTGAAGCGACACTCAGAACTCTTGATGAGAACATCCCAAGGCATATCTGCTGCTCGTATAAAATCTTTCACTCCCCGAAAAAAGTCTCATCGTTTTTTGACCTCTATGAGTCAGAATATTCCATGCTTCAAGAACCTTCCCAAAGCGTGTTCAATGTCGACGAAACGGGCATTACGATAGTCCAACATAAGCATAGTGAGGTTTTTATCACTGAAGGGGAAAAAACAGGTTTCAACGTTAACTTCCGCAAAAAGAGGTAAACTAATCACCTTGATAACCTGTATGAATGCTGCAGGAGTTTATGTACCGCCATTATTAATGTTTCCACGCAAAAACATAAAATCAGAACTAATGCTTGGAGCTTCTGCTAGAGCGCTAGCTGAGATAAAGAATTGGCTCCAATTAAGTTCTGTATCTCCATACGCCGTTGCTTCTATATTTTGCAAAGCTTACAATAGAGCTGCCACTATGGAAATATCGTGTAATAGATTCAGAAAAACGGGATTAGTGCCTTTAAACCGAAACATTTTTAGAGATTCTAATTTTGGTGTGCATGCCATGGAAAACAAAACAGGTATTCAAGAACAACACCTCTTGGAAGAATCAATACAGCAGTAAGCTCAACTGGAGTACCAAAATCAAAGTGAAGTGATGCCTGTCTCAACGAAGGACAGAAATGAACAAACACCAAATCCACCCTCAGCAAATCAGTCTTAAAGAGACTATTTTTCTCCTACGGATATTCGTCCTCTGCCTGAATACAAAAATCGAGAAACTAAGGCAAATATTAGGGCTGGAAAAGCATCAATAATCACTCTTACTCCTTACAAAAACAAACAAAACTTCCGCAAAAAGAGGTAAACTAATCACCTTGATAACCTGTATGAATGCTGCAGGAGTTTATGTACCGCCATTATTAATGTTTCCACGCAAAAACATAAAATCAGAACTAATGCTTGGAGCTTCTGCTAGAGCGCTAGCTGAGATAAAGAATTGGCTCCAATTAAGTTCTGTATCTCCATACGCCGTTGCTTCTATATTTTGCAAAGCTTACAATAGAGCTGCCACTATGGAAATATCGTGTAATAGATTCAGAAAAACGGGATTAGTGCCTTTAAACCGAAACATTTTTAGAGATTCTAATT
>JALBCR010001185.1:0-171749 GCA_030710515.1 Abscondita cerata
TCATTGTACTTCGTTCAGTTACGTATTGCTAAGGTTATTTACATATAAACACAAAAATATTTGCCTTTTTAAACATTTTAGTCACAAGTGAATAATAGCCTATTTTAGTCACTAAAATTAGTGACTAAAATTCATCCAAACTGCTGGTATAAGATAAAATATTATCTTTGCAATCTTTTTTAAAACTGTCGAGTTTTGTTAAGTCTTGGGAACTTATAATTGCTTACCCTTAATAATTTCTTGGGTGTCTCTCAAAACCTAATGTCTTTCTCTGGCGGACAAAGAGCGATAAGGAGTGTAAGCAAATCGATAACCTGCCCCATATTTCTCAAGCATGTTTACATGGGGAATATTTATCTAACATGGATCTTGTAGAGAAAGAACTGCTCTACAATTTTTTTTCTATATGTTTTTTTGCTCACGCTAATACTTTTCGAGATAATCGAACCAAATGCTCATTTTTGCCTTCGCGCTAAAAACTATCCTTATTTTCCAAAGTCATTTTTGAATGTTGGGTGCGAGATGCACAAAAAAATTATAATTTTTGTGGAGAATTTAATGTTGAATCTAAAAAGCTCTATAACTTTTTCTCGTCATAGTTACAGTTTCCGCGCAAAACGCAAAAGACCATTGTGAAATTACGTTTGGAGGTGGTTTTTTAGCAAAGAGGATGAAGCTCCCCCGGAAGAGTAGAAAAGCTTCGGATCTGTATTTGGGTTCTTACTGGGAATTCACAACCCAAATTTCAAAACTTTATACTACTGTGATCAAAAAGTAAGATGAAATGGTCATTGAAAACTCCCGGGCATTAGGAAGGCAGGTACATTTTTTTTTCCTAGGTTGGTAGACTGCCTATAACAATTGACAAGAATCTGTTTGTCAAAAGGTTTAATTATCTCCAAGTTACACGTGTATTTGTAAACAACCAAAAATGAATTTTTCGATTTCTACAATGGGTGATTTTGTTTGCGGAACGAATATTCTTGTGCAGATACGTTGAACATGTTACGGGAAGGCCTTTGGTGATCAAACTATGGCACAAAAAAAACGTTTATAAGTGGTACAACCACGGCCGAGAACGCGTTGAAGACGAACCACGCTCTGGACAACCATCAACGTCTACCGACGAGGGACACGTCAAAAATCAAAGATTTGATGCAAACTGTCAACAAAGAATATTATTTGAGCGTTATGCGTCAGTTGCGTGAAGCTATTCGTCTGACACGGCCGGAATTATGGACGGAACAACTCTTGCTTCCTTCATCACGATAATGCACCTGCATTGGTTCTTCGCCACTTTTTGCCTAAAATTTGGCTAATATCGTTTCGCAACCACCGTATTCGCCTGATTTGGCCCCGTCCGACTTCTGGCTATTCAGCAAACTCAAAAGGCCAATGCGGGACGTCGTTTTGACACGATTGAAGAGATAAAACCGAATCGAAGAAGGTCTTGAAGGCTATACCGGAAAAAGACTTTTCCGACTGGAAAAACCGTTGGAAAAAGTGCGTTTTATCGGACGAGGATTACTTTGAAGGGGATGAAATTGACTCGGAAGAATAAATAAAGAATTTACAGTTTATAAACAATTTCACCTTACTTTTTGATCACAGTATTACATTTTTTCTTCTAAAAAGTCTAATTTGCCTACACTATAAGTGGAATATTGAGGGCAGAAAGAAAGCATTTTGTGGTCCTAAAGCGGTTGAAGTTCGAACGATAGCGAGGACAGCGTAAGGTTAAATATGAGCAAATGCCTTTACCTACACCACTGTTTTAAATTTTGTGGCCTACACGGTTTTTCAATTTACTTTTTAGCCTCTATAAAGCTCTCACAGGTTTGGGCGAAACGCCGGCCATACATGTAATTTGAGATCGTTATTTTCAACTCTACCTCCACCTACTAGTAGAAGGATAAAGAACTTTAAATCATAATACAATTGGAAGAAAAAATACTCTCACAACAACATTAATATTTCTTCATTGAAGAAATTAATCGCTTTCTTGAGAAAAACAGAAAAACGTTGGATATCGTGCAAGATAATCTAGGGTGCTCATCAGAGACGATGTGGTGAAATTCTTACATAAACCTCTAAATCAAATTTATTTAGTAATGAAGATAAACAATAAATTTTAGTCAACACCAATATCTAAATTACTTATCTATGTTTTAGGCGGTAATGATAATAGGAGAGGCACTTCGGCGTGAGGAAAATAATGCAGGTAATAACGAAGGACATCGACGATAAAGGTTCCGTCATTGTCATAGCAAGCCTATTTTTCACTACTTTGGAAATATTTCAGACTGAAAACTGCTTCATCGTCAAGATTTTTCCTAGGATAGGAAAATGCGCAAGGTCGTACGTATAGAAACTATCGGAAACCACCATAAAGATTGGGCAATTTTTAAACGCACAAAACTTTACTAAACACGCATTTATCATAGTTAACTTCGCTGACAAAGACCCAGATATACTTGACATTAAAAGACATGGTGGGTGGAAATCCACAGCGGTAGCAGAAGGCTACTAGAAAATAATTTACAAAATAATTTCCAACCAAATTTTACACAAACCGAAATATTACCATGATTCATCAGAAAATTAAACATTGCAACGTTAACATCATCCACTCAACATCACGCAGCCAGCCATCCAGCAACAGCAACATAAAACATGAATTCAGATTACTGGGCAATACTAACCTACATCATTACAAACATTAGGTACTGTCGGTGTTGAGGCGTTAAGTGGTAATACAAGATGTAAGTAAACGATTCGAAGAGTTAGTTCCACTAACACTCGTGACGTAATAAGAATCACGAAAAACAGAAATGTTGAAGCCGTTACTGTCAAGTTTTGTATAAGTGTGATGTGTGATTATAAGAATTATAATTCATGTAATTACTTAAATTGTGGAGACGTCAGAGATAAATCGCAATAAGGTTAATTAATTAAAAACAAATAAAATTTAACGTAACATGGATTTATTCGTGAATGAGAAAGAAATCATGTAAATTTTATTTCAGCACTCAATATTACTAAATACGTCAGCCAGCCTCAGGACAGCTTTGTGCTATCTACAAATTCTAATTCGTCGAAGTAAAAAAATGTGTTCAAAATTTTCGATTTTCAAAAGTCATTGCATTTGTGATTTGTTTTAAATCGTGTTAAGTAAAAAACATTTCCATTCTTATACGTAGGTTCATACATCAACAACAGATACTAAAGAACAATTTAATTTCTACAAAAATAAGTGAGACTCATTTATATTTTTCTCTCATCAGTCACTGGGAGATAATAGCCTGGACTGTTAAGTTGTTAATTATGGTAATTAATGAAACAATCGTGAAAAGCTAAATAAATATTTAAAAAACGGGCACTGTCTTCTGGGATATTACGTAGGTCCATCTAACAACAACAACAGCTTCTTAATGAAACTATTTAATTCTTATTCTGGATTAAGGTTTACGCAAACAAAATTAAACCGGTTAGGTCAATATTTGTATTTCCTGTGCCTCATTATAATGCAACAGTGTATCTCTTTTTGTTTCAAAATAATTCAGTACTTTTAAATTTTTTTTTCTGAATTTTTACTATTCATATTCTGATTCAAATCACTTCATTGTAAATCAAAGCTAAACTGTAATTATGATTATGTACGTTAACCCTATAAAAAATAATTGTCTTATTGTAGAGAAAACTAGTGACAATAGCACGTGTTATCTATGAATTAGATCATAGATCATAATTATAGACGAAAGTCAGCAATTTTAGATAGTAGTAAACAAGTTGCAAAGGGTAGAATACTTTATAATCAATGGTAGAAGGAACAAAAATGAAATTTATTTCATAATACCACGATGCTAAATTGCTTTGTAATCTCTCGACAATTGGAGAGATTCTAGTATCATTAAATTTTGTACCGATATTACATTTCAAAAGAATTAAATAGAAATTCAATGAGAATATCAATACGTATTTCCAACAGCAATGAAATAGTGATAATGATTATTTATGATTGCAAAATCAAGAATCTTAAAATTCCGTTACTAATCTCGGCAAATTAAAGTAAATGTCGATATTATGTATAAGGCGATACAATTTTGAACAAATCTTGTTTTTAGAGCGTTTTGATAATAATGGAAATTCCAGGAATTCCAGATACTTTCAAAGCAACAATGAAAACATATCTAACATTTCTGAAGAAATATCATAAGAAAAAATATTCTTGCAATTAGATTTAATTAAATTAGAAATGTATTGAAAAATGTTCTATTAATTTGTTAACTATTCGTTTCTTTTAAATCTTGACGATCGGTCAACAATAGCATAACTTCCTCACCTTGACTTATAAATATACTATTTTGATTTTACTTTTCTTGTTTTTTACTTACTGTTCATTGGTTTCGTATATCAAAAAAGGAAAGTATACAATCCATGTCAACATATTCTTTGCGTGTCACGATCTCAAGAAACGAAAAACGCAGTCTTAACAATTGGTTTACCTGTACGCATGTATGTATCTAATCAACTTTCAGAGAAAACCATAAGTCCTGTCTATACCAAATCTTAAACATCAAATCAAAACTGTTTCACAACGAGACAACAAGGTAAGGGCACTGTAGTAGTCACTTTTAGTTATTAACCTCTTGGGAGTAAAATAATTATGTGTGCTAGTCGAGAAAGTGTGTGTGTTCTTCGGGCCGATGGAAGAGATGGACTCAGCCGAAGCCAGCTACTTCAAGATCCCCGGAATAGTATATTTTGTAACAAGTTTGGAATACGGCATATTCCGCACGAGGCCCATACATCGTGTGTTTACAATAACTTATTTTTATGTTAGCAAATACTTGATGAAGTGCGCAATTTATCATAATGTGAGAAGTCGATGCTTGCTTTATGTTGATGGTTACTCGCACGATAGAATAAGCTTTCCATTAAGTAGATAACTTTATCTTTTTGAAAGCGCACTAAAGTAAGTTGGAATAACAGTTTCGGAGAAAGAATTTACACGAAATAGTAAAAACCAACTCACTGACAAAAATCTTCATCAACAAATTGTTTAACCTTAGAAAAGAATAAATTTATTTGAAATCAGTATAAAACTTTGTACGTCAGTGTATTTCTTTAAATAAAATAACTAAAATAAACATATATTTAACAAAAAACGGAATTCTTCTAAAAAATAACTCTGTGATACATATCTAAGTTATGCATTAATATGTTAATAAACTGAAAGAAGAAATACGTACAAAACTTCTCTATTCCGTAAGGTAAAGATAATGCATTCTCGATGGACACCATCTCCTTAGTTTTGAAAGTGTGCAATCAAAGGAATAACTTTTCATTTGGATGCCTATGTTCAACCTGGGGTAAGGGGCTTTACTTGTCTAGCTTCAAAGCGTGACAAATATAATTACTGTTAGAAGAAAGAGTGAGCAGTGATACAGGATTGAGAAAATTACTTGTAAAATTGTTGTTTTTGCTAATGAATGTGAAGTTACTGGGCTTATTTCAATAAGCTTTCATTCATGACAAATGGCCTTTTAAAGATTTTTCAATTCTTGAAGACTTGTTCTGATGAAGTCGCTTATTCCTTCCAAAGTCTCGCTAACTAACCTCAGGGTATAACATTACCCTATGCTGCAGTTTCTTTAATACCTATTGTGTTTTATCAGTTTAAATCTTATATGTACTGGACATGGCTGTAAATGTGTGGTGTATTAACATTATCATCATTGTCTCTAATTGTGGGTCCTTTATATTTCATAGATGCATCATCGTAATACTAATATCTTCATCCGTTGTTACCATGTTGAAAGAAATTATGAGACTACCCCTCAAAGAACAATTTATGGCTTTTTGTTGTTTTAACAAACAAGCCCATTTAATTTCCCGATGATTTAAGAAACATTTCTCATTTTTAACCACAACATCAGTAATAAAGATAAACTTCGACTTACTAAAGGTAGTGAACAACACACGAACTTCTTAAGTTGAAGACTCTGTTCATACATTAAATATTATAGTTTTATTGTTCATAATCATGGTAACAAAGATATTTGTTTAACCTTCGTCAGACATAGAAAGCATAGGTTCGTGTTATGTAGATTGAGATACTTCCATCAGCGAATAAAAATCTGACATTAAACAAAACAAATTTTGTATTTGTATGGTTACAATAAACTACAATTTGTACTTTCAAGTATTTGGAGATTAAATTTTTTGGAAGTTAATTTTACGTTTATATTTATTTAATTTAATCGTATGGTACATTTTAAATATTGTATTGTGATGTAAGTGTTATGTATGGTGTCCCAGAAGATCAGTATAAACCTGTACAGTGTGGTGACGAAACCGTGTGCAATTGTGGATTGGTTCATCTTGGCAAAGCATTTACTTCAAGGTTTAGGAAAACCACTAAAACCTAAACATGCCAACCCTTACCCACCCTAGTACTCATATGTAATAATATTAATTAAGTGTGTAATGTCATTGTGTTTTGTGAAATTGTGTTGTAAATTTTTTCCTAATTATCCGGGAGGGTCTTGATGACCAGGTCCGGAAACCAAAGTGATGATTCTCAGGAACAACATGTTTTTCTTGTTGGCCATGGAGTACTGTAGGTACTGATCACCTTCCATATTTTATATTTGCACCAAAACCCCTAAAAACACACACACGAAAACAACTCTAAAGAAAATTGACGTACGTTTTGACGTTAAATTTTGCCTTTCAAAATAAGTTACACTAGAACTTAAAAATTAAATTGTATCATTTATACCTGATATTACCACAATTAAGCATCGTTAATGAAATTTTTGGTAATAATTGTCCACATGTTACCAACCACGAGATGGCTGTACCTGTAATCATTCCGTAACAAGTGCGAGAATATTCTCGCACGATGTTTTGGAATCTAACTATTCTGTAATTGAAAATTAATCCAGACTTTAGTATTCTAGAATAAAAGTAGAAAAACGCTTTCTCGGCGAGGTACACACAATATTTTTTATGCGCCTCAGCCGTCCGTTTTTCCATCGGCCCGAAAAACACACACTTTCTCGACTAGATACACAAATAAGTATTGTTGACAGTCGATATCTAGTGGTGGCTGCCGGTGTATCTTTTCTCGGCTAGCCGTGCACAATACAATACTATCTAAGGTTATTTGCTTACCAACAATTATTTTATTTTTTTCCTGTTAATAATAATATTTATTTAGTTAGATATACTGACTGTCAAACTGTCTGAAATGCCTAAAAATGTAAAAAGGTGTAATAAATAAAGACAAACATTTGCGCAGAACTTCACACCATACCGATACTAAGAAACGTGTAAAGCATGCAACGAGATAAAATATTTTTGCACGAAAGATTGAATAAACGTCTTAGAACACACTAAGTTCGCGCAAAACCAATACAATATGGGTTTAAATGGTAAATTGTATTTACTTTGTTCAAAAAAGAGGAAAAAGAAAATTGTGTTTTAGAAAAAAAACTTTCTCCAATAACTTTTTAGTGTAATTATTTTGGTGAAATAAATACCACGTGAGATCGACCCAACTCGATGCGGTTATTAAACAGCGGATCAAAAAAGTTCTGTATAATTATATTAGTAACAACTTTTATTTGACAAAAAAATGTGTATAAGTAATATTTTGAAAATATCGTACATAAACCGAAAGTTCCCTTTTGGCTATTCAGCTTATACCCAAAATCTAATCAAACCTCCGGTATTATAAAAATGTATGTACCAAGTTTCATTATAATCAAACCAGTGGTTTCCTTGATATTGTGTTTCCATACGAACGACCGACCTTCGGACAGAATGTTTTTGCTTTGTGATTAGTTACTCCAATTCATTGGAAAAGAGATAAAAAAAAGAAGTGTTAAAATTTTCGGTTTGGACCCCATCTTATTTATAAGAAATGGAGTAAAAACAGAAACTTCAGTATAGAATTAGTTTGTTCATTTCTATATGACAGAAGAAAAACTGAGTGAACTTCAGAGGGTGCATATCCAATGTAGTACGTTCTGAAAATATATTTGATAAATAAAATAACAAACACGCTACAAGGGTCTGCATGTGAGAAACGAAATGCATTTCGCATTTAATACCTCCGAATCACGACAATATATCGCAATTAGAGTGAAGCATGCACGACATAAACCATTATATTATTTGTATTTAAACGTGCAGAGCAATTGAGAGGAATCATAGGTCATCTTTTCCAATGAATCAATTTTAATTTATCCTAATAGATTACGTATTTCCGTCGTTGTCTCGTACATTAGATGCAGAGAAATAGTTTACATTCCATTAAGTTTGTATAATTATAGGTCGCAAAAAGTACTTTTACGTGATAATAATGTTATATGAATAAGCATAGCCCCTTTTCGCTTGGATACCTTTTAAAAATATTCAATAACATTGTCAAAAACTTCGTGAAGGATGAAAAATTTAATCATAATCATAATTGCTAATCATCACACGCTGCATGATGTGAAGCGTTCGATTAAAACACCATGCTTTCAACCAATTTACAATGTCATTAAATGTCAAAATAGTGATAAAAGGCCAATCTTTTCAAATTTTAGATTGACACGCTCAAAATTGGTTAAAATCTTTAAAATTAGTTTGACGTTCTGTTTGACATTTCGTTCAATTAGGTAATATCCAGTTCAGACAAGAGAAGTGACAGATGAGTCAATTTTTTCTTCGAACGTGTATACGTTGTAGTGCAGGAATAATAAAGATTGCTCATAACACCCATGTATACGAGCGCTTGCGCCATTAAAAGCACCCGCTTGTGTGTCACTTAATATAAGTATGTAACGCGGCACTAGCAACCCGCTTACACGCGCGTCATACAGGTTAATCAACCCGTATTCAAACGCGCCCTACAACAGCCGACGAAGTACATCCACCCTCTACACGAGGGCGTCAACGGTACCGGTCGGAAACAGGCATTCGATGAAGACCACTTATAACAGTCAAGAAGCTTAACCGATGGCATCCTACCATCGGCATCGCTAAGAGTAGGAGTATCCAAACGCATCTCTCGGGGATCACCTGCGGTACTCTAAATCTTACGTTTACGAACGTAGCCAGGCGTGTATTCTGTCTGTAATAAACATTTATATCTGTTGTTAGACGAGAATAATAAACGTTTGATCCAATCGCCGGTCAAATTGTGTTTTATTACGGGGTAAAACGTTGTATTTAGTGTGTAACCCCGACACGTCCCCAACAAGTGGCGCCCAACTAGAGGCCGAAACCACGCCAAAGGCCGACGCAGAAGATCGTAACGGATCATCAACGAAGCACCACTGATCACCGACCAGTCACCAGAGCCTACCGACGGAAGACGACCATGCCCAACGCGGAAGCTGCGCCACAACCCATACAGCTTACAATGGAACAGCTGAACCAGTTATTGGCCAACTTTGGATACCAAGCAGCACAAAGCAATGGGTCCTTCACGAAATGCACGGCAAGGTACGACGGTGGCGAAGAGGTGCAAGCTTTCATCAATGCGATCCAAGTGTACAAGGAGTGTGAGCGCATCAGCGAGCAGAACGCCCTTAAAGGACTGCCAATGCTCCTAGAGAAGGAGGCAGCAACATGGTGGCAGGGAGTTAAGGATACCATCGCCACATGGGAAGAGGCGATGGAACACCTACGCAAAGCCTTTGGACCCACCAAAGCACCCCACCAGATCCTTAAAGATATATTCGCAACGGAGCAGAGACAGAGACCACGGCAACAGAAAGATTTATCTGTGAGAAAAGGGCTCTCCTCGCGAAACTACCAGAAGACCGCAAGATGCCGCTACCCCTTCAATTGGACACCGTCTACGGACTGTTACACCGACGGGTCCGCAAGAAACTGACAAGGTCACAATTTGATTCCTTCGAGACCCTGATTAACGAACTCAGGAAATTCGAAGAAGAAACAACAGATCCAGCACCCAGGACGAAGCCAGTAAAAACAGATCTGCCGCCCAAGAGAAAATGCAACTATTGCAAGAATCTGGGCACACAGTCGACGAGTGCCGGAAGAGGAAGAGGGCCGACATACTAAACCCATCCACCTCTGCCGGCAGCAGCTCGCAAATTTCCTGCTTCGGATGCCAGACTCCAGGGGTCATCAGAAGTCAGTGCCCAAAGTGCAACGAAAACCAAGCTGCACTAGCCCAGCTGACCTTCTACTAAGCAGAGAAAAAAAAACTCCTCTCCACTACCAGCCAGCACATCAACGTGGGCACAGACAAGGGCTGTGCATACGTCGACACGGGTGCCCGCCAGTGCATTGCAGGACACACTCTGTATGAATCCCTCAAACGCCAGGGAGCGCAATTTCGACGCCACCGGATCAATCTGGTTTTGGCAGACGGGCAAGATAGGCCCCAAAACATCTTAACCACGCGGGTTGCTATAGAGCTCAGAGGAAGAACAATTCCGACGGAATTTATACTCCTTTATCGAAGATGCTGGCCTCATCCTGGACCTGTCCTCAAGACGATGGTGGTTTAGGGATCAGCCCGAAGCTCAACATCCTTTGACTCCGAAGGAACACCCAGCCAATCGTGGAAGCTGGTACCCGTACAAGATCGCCCTCTGTATCATGGCACGTCATACACCTTCGCGGCGCCTATCGACCCCGGTCCAAAACCGTGCAGATGAACGCGCTATTCGGTCCTGATGATGAATACCCAGAGGACGATGAATACTCGTTCCAGAACCAATACCACGCCTTCGCGACTAGTACCGAAGACATCACGCCCGAACCGGATCTTTTCCCCATTCACCCCGAAGAAAGACGCAGCGAGTGGAAATTCTGATGGCTGACATGGAAGACGTAAGGCTACGCCCGGACGAGGAGATGGAGGATATGGAGATTAAATCAATTTGATTTTTGCAAATTTGTAAGTTTACATAAAAACTATGCTCTTTCAAATAAAAATATAATGGTCATTGTACAACTTCCTGATATACCGGAAGTGGACAATAACTTTGTTATTTTAAACGGAACACCATATATTTTATTTAAATATTATACTCAGTATAAAATTCTGTGATGATGATACCAAATTTGCCTATTCCAAGTCTAACTGTTTTGCGTTATTTAATTTTTCTAACTTTTAGTCGCCTGTAGAAAATTTCTTAAAGTCGCCTATTTCAAAATTATTTGTAAAAATTATATATTTTAGACTTGAAAAACTTATTTATTCTAAATAGAACACCCTGTATATTTTTATATCATTTTATTCAGAAAATTATTCTGCACAAATCTATATTAGCATTCCCTATCTCTTGTCAGTTTAGTGCAAATTGAAATTAAAATATTAAATGCTTATATAATATTATTTTCATTTTATTTTACATTTTTTTATGCCAGGAAATGAACTAAACAATAACCTTTCGAAATAATTGAATTATTGTATTAAAGAAAACAAAGATAAATAATTTACATACTAACTAAAGAATTTTACTTAAAACAAACTGAAATTAAACAAAAAGTGCGAAATTCATTTAATAAACTAGATGATGAGATGTACGTCACCACTACACATGTTCAAAAGAGATGGTTGAAATAGCTAATGCTAGAATGCTAATGCAGATAGATGCAGAATAATTTGCTCAGTAAAATGACATAAAAATATACAGGGTGTTCTATTTAAAATAAATTATTTTTTCAAGTTTAATATATGTATATCATTTTAAAAATAATTTTGAAACACCATACAACAAACGATTTAAATGTGCATGTCTTAAAATTTCTAGTATCTGATTAGAATAGTACCTGAGATAGTCGACTTTAAGAAATTGTCTAACGAAAAACAGTTTGACTTGGAATAAGCAAATATGGTATCATCGTTTACAGAATATTATGCTGAATATAGAATTTAAATAATATATAGGGTGTTTCGTTTAAAATAACGAAGTGAATAACCGGAAGTTGTACAATGACCACATTATTTTTATTAGAAAGAGCATAGTTTTTATGTAAATCTACAAATTTGCAAAAAATCAAATTTTAAATTTAAAGCATAGTAATTATTTGTCTCTATAATGTTCATTTTGCTTATAAGTACACTTATTGTTTTACAGAATAATTTGTCTGAGCTCTTGAAGAATGTGTTAAATAATACGCAAAAGATGTAAGTAAAATTATTATGGGATGTTTCTGAACCGCTAACCAAATTACATTTAAGGAATTTGATATTGATGATGGTTCCAAATCAAATCAGACTGCAAATCAAGTTATGCATAGAGTTCCTCAAGGATATGTTCCTGGACCAATTGCATGTCTATTATTCATGAATGATTTGACAAATTTGAATATCCAAGGCAAAGTCACATTGAAATAGCGTAAGATTAAATGCAATAAATACCAAAGAAGATTACATCAAATAGTGTTGGATGAAAATAAGATATACTTTTTAATCTGACAAGTTTTGGTCGATCAGTGAGTTGTTAGGAAAACTAAGCGCAATATTTTTAATTTATAAATAATCGGCAATATATTCGAAACAAAAATTTAGATTTTAGATTTTTAGATTTTTCCGTATCAAAATTTTGAATTTTATTTCCGCCACGAAAATAAAAAGTGGTCAAGAGCGACGATTATTTGGATGGAAAATAGCGTCAAAAACAGTAATTTGCGTTTTCCCTTTGATGTGGGCCGTCGATTCCTGGAATCTCCCTCGTTGCAAGTGAGACAATTTTCTCACATAAGGTAGAAAAAGTCACTAAATGAACGTTCTTCATGGATTACATATACTCCTTAAAGGGAAAAACATATTCGCCTCAGTGCAAAGACATACGTCTATAGTTTTTGTTTAGTCAATAATTAAGTTTAAAATGTGTCAGTTTCAACTGGCACACCCTGTATTCTAAATTCTTATCGGAAAATAGGTAAATAATTGCAAAAGATTTACTGCTATAATTAAGTTAATTTTGTGGGACGTAAGAGTACAAATTTTTAATATAAAAAATATAAAAATCAAAAAGTACTTAATTATTATGTTTTAGACTAATATATAAAACGTAAATTAAATTTATCCTGAAAAGAAGACGATCCACGAACACTGGTCCGCTGGTTTAAAAATCAAAGCAAAATACCTAAAATAACTAAGCAAGTACCTATTATGGTTCCTAAACCTAATTTGAAATTTTCCAGTGACGGAGTTAAATTTATTCGTTTGTAAAAACAATGTTGCTATAATGTCAACAATCGTATGGGAGTTAGTTAAATTTTCTGTAATTTTGCCTATGACATTGCAATTATGTTTGACAAGACAATAACAAGAAATTAACTAAATGCTTACAGAGTAGTCTTGCTGTCAGTTAAAAATTAACTGATAGTGAATTCAGCTCTCAGGAAAAAAATTAATTATAATGGGCTAATTTTACTCATGATAGTGAGTTGCGGTAGCTAAATTTCTTATGTTCTAAAGACAAAACTTTGTAATTAGCCATTCAAATTTTCAGATAGACGATATTTACTTTAAAATTATTATAATATTACTAAAATTATTATAATATTACTCAGCTCAATAAAACATATATTATTATTATTATTATTATTATATATCTAAAAATTTGACGTTTATGCCGTATAAATATTATAAAAGTGCTTGCCGCAAAAAAATAATATCTAAGTAATTTCCTCAGAGAGTAAAAATAACTAGGTAATCATTGTATTTGTTTCTTGAATTGTCACACCTGTTTGGACTCCTCAAAGAAAAACGCAAATTTCTGTTTCGGGCCTTATTGTTTGTCAAATTTAAAAATTAAATTTGTTATCAATTAATTATCCTTCACTAGCGCCCTTGAACCGATTTAAATTTTTTTAAATAATAACAAAGTTATTGTTGTTATTTTCTTTACCGAACGAAGTAAAAAAATGTGCAATGTTGGCGAAAAATTTAAATGAAACAAATTCAGTTAAAAAATTACACAAATCGGTTAAATACATAAACGCTATAAAATTTCCCATAACTTTGTCTTTGTCGCACACTTGGTCGTCTCGCGTCGTCCCATTTAGCCTTAACCAGTTTTCTAAAATAATAATAATAATTATAATAATAGTAATAATAATAATAATAATAGCTTTTATTGTCCTACGTACTACACAGAACAATCATATTATAACAGAAAGTTTCTATATACTAGTAACTATTAACTACATCTATAGAAAAAGAAAATAAAAATACAATTACCGAAAGAAAACTGAACTTAGAAATCATTACTTAGATAAGTATATGAACATACTATAATTTATGAAAAATAATTATTTAATACATGGTGAAACTGTGCTAACGAATTAGAAACTCATGTTATTATATATTCTACACATTTGTAATATAGGTGAGTTGTAATGCTGATTAGTGTAAGCAATAGGTATATAGAATGTACTCGCGTTTCGAAAATTATGAACGTTACAATTAAAATACATTTCTCAATAGCTCAAAATCAGAGTAGATATGATTAACTAATTTATATAAGAACGTTAAGAAAGAACCAAGGTTTTTAGATTGAATTCAGTTAATAAGTTATTATAAGGATAATGTCTTATTAGCCAGTTATTATGTTTTTATAATATAAGTGCTTTAAGAATCTATTCTGTACGGTTTCTAGGTTTTTTTATGTGAAGCATAGTGAGGGCTCTAGACAATTGAGTTATATTCAAGTATACTTCTAACAAACGAGTAGTATAGTTTCTTTAGAATTAATATTGACTTAAAGTCTTTACAGGAACGTATAATGAATCCTAAACTTTTACAGCAGAATTACTAATCACTTGCACATGAGTTTTAAAATTTAAATTACAATCAAATGTAACACCTAAATCTAAGTATTTCTTACTCTCGAAATAGAAGTATTATTGATGTCATAATCAAATTTAATCACTGTTAGTTTATTTGTGAATGACATAGTTTTAGCATCATCTGCATATAACAAGATGTTGCAATCAATGTCATAACAATATCGTTTAGAATATAGTAAATAAAAGTGGACCTAGATTAGATCCCTGAGGTACCCCTTTTTTTAGTGCAAAACAACTTTGATTTGGTATATGCTTATTCAACATAATTTTCTCTATTGTTTAAGTATGAATTAAACAGATTTAACAACTTAATTGATAATCCAAAATTACCCAGTTTTTTTAGTAAAATGTTATGATTCACTAAATCAAAGGCTTTAGTCAAATCTGTATATACTACGTCTACTTGTCTTCCTTCGTTCAGTGCACTAGATACAGTGTGAGTAAAGTTGCAAAGATGGTAGTAGTGGATTTACCATTAACAAAACCATGCTGAAATTCACTGATAGAATTTGAAAAATGATTTTGTAGATACTGGGAAAGCTCCATTTCAAAGACTTAGCAAAATTCAAAATAATTGAAATTGGTCTATAATTATCAATTAGAGACTTGGAGCCCTTTTGTGAACTGGTATAATTTTGGAGATTTTCCACACATCCAGGAAAGTCATCGTTTTTAGAATATTGTTAAAAATAATAATAAGTGGGTAACTAAAGGCGTTAGAGCAATCTCTAATTAGGAATGAGGGTATATCATCAGGACCAGAAGTTAATTTCTGTTTCAATTTACTCGAAATAGAAAAAGTAGTAATATCTGGTACATACAAATTTCCTGTGTGCTCTGTACGTTCTGAGTAATAAACTGCGCAAAGTGATCATCAAAAGCATTTACTATATTCTGAGGAGATGTTAAAACATTAGAGTTATAATTCATAACGCCAGTCAAACAGTCAAAATTTGCACAAAATGCGTTATTTTGAAATGTGGATAGTTTCGTATTTAATCCCCTAACATTTTGATAATACACTGAGAAATTGTTGACTGTAGTACGTTGGACACTTATTAGTTTTTTTAACTATATTGGGAAAATTAATGACATATTTTATGACGATGTCCAATTCTCCAATAGCGATGCGATCATTGTATTCTTTCATCACTCTCTGCTGCTGCTGCTCTCATCACATTGATACGTTATCAAAGAAGTCATCTTCCAGATGCTAAGCACTAAAAACTAGAAAACTAAATTGAAGCGCCGCTAGAAGATGTATTTTCATACACTTTTGAGATATTCATTGCCGCTTTGGGGTGCATGTAGTCAAGGAAGATTTGTTATGACATTAAATCACAAAAAGTACTACCACATATCCTTTAAGACTAAAAAACAGTGATCCGATATCAATTATGTTTGAAACTGTTAGCTTTATTTAAAAAGTTTATATAATATTAGAAACTCCTGTTCTTACAACCTTACCTTAGATACCATACATTTAATTTTTTTCAAACAGACATTTCATAGAAAAAAAATTTTAAAACCATATAGAATGTACCAATAGTATTAAGCATAATTTCAGAATTAAAAAAATGTAAAATACTATTCAAATTCTAATTAGTGTATCACATATTTTTTAAATTTCTCTGCTAAATAAATTTTACATCATTATATTCTTAAAAAATATGTTTGTTTGATTGCTTCACAATAGTTTAAAAATAATAATTATAAAAATGTTTTAATAAAAAACATACTACGACTGTATGTTAAGCATATTTAATTAAAATTCTTTATTTACTATTTACGATAATATTTTTCTTAAAACAAACCTTTACTATTTTATTACGACCGGAATAATTCGCAACAATTATCTCATTTTTTTATCGTTATCGTTGACCAAAATACCTAGGAAAATAATGAAACTGTCAGTTTGTAATGACAAATCACTAGACAAATTTCAATATGGACAAGATATCAATCACTGAATAAAATATATTAATTTACCAGTTCTTATACATATTTTTATTTCTGAAGTAAATTTGGTTGTAGAAACATTTGCTATAGAACTCTGTTCTTCTGTTACAAGTTTTAGCTTCGTAAATAAAATCAAACTTTACTGCCTTGACAAACATATAAGAGTAATTAAGTCGTTTTAAACTTTAAAAAGATCTCCATTTTTTCGTAATAAATATCTCTCTAATCTACACAAATTTCCCCACTTCTTCAAATCTAAAATCTAAAATAAATATTTAATGCGTCGAATGGTCTCAAGTACCTATCAAATTGATTCAAATTTTCAAGTTATCAACAGTGTTCTGATTGAAATTGCAAGAAATAAGAAGGGACTTTGTCGTGGTTGTAGTAAAATTTGATTTTGTATTTATTTCTATTAAAATTGTGGTATTAAATATGCTATAAAATGTACAAATTCAAACATAAAAAACAAAAGTAAGCATTTTGAAAAAAGTAATACTACAGTGACAACGCCCCAAGTTTTGTCTTTCATTGCACATTAAGTTTTACTTCAAACATTTAAAATTAAAAGCTGTTTAAGGGTACTTATAGTGCATGTTTAGCAATGGCGCTCTGCTAGTACGTATTCCTCTTAACAGGAAAATTAATCCCTAATTACTAAAAATTAATAAATCATTGTATAAATAATAAATACTAGTAATAGATAGTGGTTGTGGTTAACAATATTAAAAATAATAGAAGAACAAAAATAATAAATATGTGTAAATAAAAATATTATCGTAAAAGTAACTTTGTCGACACCTAGTTGGCTATGATAATTGAACGATCGACTATGTAACTGCTAACACATCTTTCGACAAAGTTACCTTTAATGCAAATTGCATTTTCGTACGTGTTACATTACACGAGTCGACACCTAGGTGTCGCAACACTTATTGTTTATACACACAGGGTGAACCATTAGTGCGTGGAAGGTGGATATCTCGGAAAATATTGGGTCTAGAAAAAAACTTTCATAATTTCATAATGAAAATTGGGCAGATCAATGAGCTGCACATTTTAAAATTATTGTGGTTTATACAGGGTATTCCATAAAAGCACGACATACCAAAGTTATGTTTTTTAAATGAAACCACCCATTTTTATTGCTAATTAGAATTTGTTGGGTAATTCTAATGTGACTCTATGCATTATACGAAGTGTTTAAAATTGAGGGTTTTCGCATTATTTCACTTTTCCGGAAAATTGACGTTTCGAAAAATTAAATAACTCAGTTATCCTAGGATTTATCCATCTGCGATTTCGCAGCTTTAATATGCATTACATGTGCTAACTAAAGCTTATTGTTCACCTTTCCAACATTGCTAAGTTTTAAGTAATAAATTATTTAAATTGAATTCAAGGGTAACTTGATTTTTTTCAAATGGCACCACCTTATTTTTGCCGTTGAACGTAGAATTTTATAAACTGTCTAATGATAAGGTTGTAGGTATCTAACTCTTACGGATTTTTGAGTAAGAGTTAGAAAGCTACAAGCTTATCATTAGAGAGCTTATGAGAATCTACGTTCAACGGCACATAAAAAAATACGTGTTGCCATTTGAAAAATCAAGTTATCCATGAATTTATAATTTCAATTTAAATAACTGATTACTCAAAACGTAGTGGATTGGAAATGTGAACAACTAGCTGTAGTTAGCACATGTAATGCATATTAAAGCTGCAAAATCGCAGTTGGATAAATTTCAGGATAACTGAGTTATTTAATTTTCGAAACGTCAATTTTTCTGGAAAAAGTGAAATAATGCGAAAACCCTCCATTTTAGACACTATGTACAATGCATAAGTCACATTAGAATTTCCCAAGGAATCAAATTTGTAATAAAATGGGTAGTTCCATTTAAAAAACATAACTTTGGTATGTCGCGCTTTATGGAACACCCTATATAAACGAAAATAATTTTAAAATGTTCATCTCATTGATCTGCGCAACTTTCATTGCGAAAGTTTTTTTCTAACCTCAATATTTTCCGAAATATCCACCTCCCTATCAAGGTCGAACTGACTATTTACAAAACTTTGATCTGTGCCACGAGTTGTAAACCGAGTGTACCTTTAAATATAAATATTTCCCAAAACATTCTTGCACACTCTCAAGATGAGAAGACTGGCAATTAAAGATAGCAAACTAAACAAAAGAGAAGTATATATTACCTATTAGAAGCCCCAGATATTTTAAAGATATTTGAACAATTGGATTAATATGTGCATTGAAGTTAGTTGTGATCAAAAATAATTACTAGATTTTTCACTGATTGACTTCATAGAAAAAGTAAAAAAAAATATACGATACAATTAATATAAATGTTTTAACAACGGCAAGATCGCTGCTTGCTCGTTCTCCCATTAAACCTTTTAAGACCTAAATTCTAAATTTGTCTCGGAAAAGAGAAAAAAGAAAATTGCGTTTTAGAAAGAAATAGTTCAAATAAAAGTTATAGAAGTGGTGTTTTTGTCCAATGAAACACCTACGAAATCAAGTCAAAAATTCGAAAGAAGGTCATCAATCAATAAAATTAATATTTTTATAAATATCTCAAGAATAAGAAAATCTATGTAGATTAAGAGCAATTTTCTTGATGTCGTGTTTACATACGGACCGATGACCAGTTACCAGACAGAATTTTTGTGCTTCATTATATTCTACTAACTCCAATTGATCCGAAAAAGTTAAAAAAATAGGTGTCCAAAATTTTTGATAAAATCAATTGCATCAATTCGTGATAAATCGTTTAATTCATTCAACTGAAGTGATGAAAATCCTCATTTATAATAACCTCCATTAGAATCTACAAAAGCAACAAGTTTACTCTAAGAAGTACATAATGACTCATAAACATCTGACATATGCGCGCATATACCAGCTTCTGAGCAGTGGGTGTAGTAATTTCTTAAAGATACTCATTATAAATTAGTAAGTATGATTTGTTAGAAAACAAATAACCTTTGTTTAAAGATTTATCTTGTACTTAGTGTTAACAAGTTTACTTATTTAAATATTTGTTCTGAAAAGAACACCTCTAATAAAGAAATACGAAAATGTGAAATAAACAGAGGAAATAAGTGCTACTGAAGATAGTAAACTTCCATAAAATGCTTATAATATACTCGTCCTACGAAAACTCGTTTCTGCACATTGTGTACTTCTTAGAGTAAATGATCTATAGTAGTCTTTTTTTTTCTTTAATTTTTAAGGATATTCTAAATGGTACGTTCTTTTGATTCAAATGATATTCCAATAGAATCGATGTATATTTTTTGAAAAACACTTCAAAACTTGAATACAGTATTTTTATCATAAATCTTATAAAAGAAGAAATTCCAATGAAAACTAGTATGTGCGTTTACTGTTTAATGTATTCGCAATCGTTACATTTTGGTCACGTTTCAAAGAACTTTATTTATGCTTATATAAGTTTTTTTGTTTGTCCACGTACTGACCTTAGAACAATTACGCATCGTTATTATGGTTCGGCTATTGTAACAAGGTTGTTTGCAAACTAAATAAATGATATATATCTTGAACCATTTTCAATAAAGATCAACGATAGATGTAATCAATACAACTATCTGAAATCGTCTATACAAAGTCGTAATAATTGTAATCATTCGTCTATTGCTGTACTTTTTCAATAGTAGGTACATTCAAGAGCATAAAAATTATCAAACATCCCATAATAGACCAGGAACCAGCCGATTTCATATGGAATTTTTTTAAACAAGATCGATCTTCTTGAAAATTGGTATGAAGGTAGTATTTATAACCTTCTTTAAAATCTACCCTGTGTCGATGTGTGCTTTTGACCTGGGGAGAAAGCCACCCCTTTTTGGGGTGAAAATTTTATATCATCGTAGATTGATAGATTAACTAATTCTAAGCAACTTTTATTCTATAAAGTTTTTTTCTAAAGTTGGTACTTTTAGATTTATTAACGATTGAAACTGCGCACTTTTTCTGAAAAACGCATGTTTTTTAACGTTTTTCATGAATAATTTAAAAAGCTCTGGTTTTATCAGAAAAATCATTAAGAACAAAATGTAGCTAATAAAAAAATAAAGAGATTCGTTTTTTTAAGGACCTCTGTAAACCTAATATTAACTGAGTTTTTGCTCGTTGAAGGAAGGCTATTTTTGGGAAAACCCGAAATTGAAAACCTTTAACCCCATATAAGTCAAAACTGATGAAAATTTTTGAAAAAACTCAAGAGATCTTTTTCAAAGTACATAAGAAAACCTTTAAAATGAGCACTGTTAAAAGTCTTTTGCATAAGAATTGATTGATTTATAACAAAAATAAGATTTCTTTTTTTTCTTGTTTGAAAAAATTTAATAATTGTACCCTCGCCATTTCCATCCTAATTGACATTAATCGTAATCCACTTGCAATTAACTTTATTTAGGTATTATTGATATGATCCATGTGATTTGGCCGGTTTTGAATGCTTATTTTAGAAAAAATAATTGATTAAACTGAACACTGCATTTACGAAATCTTGAAAAAAAATTGCATTTTTCTTAAATAGACAAAAAACTATCCATGTTGTGAGTAAATGTTTCAAATATTAATTATAGAGTTTTCTTAACAAACATTTTGAGCTTTTATAATTCTATTTGCTCACAGCTTTACTGGTTGTGACTCTACTTCCGCCTTTTTTCAATAAAGGGGAAAAAATTCATTGACATCTTAGAAAAGCAATCTGACGTAAGAGAGAAGGCGAAGATTTTTTATAATACTAGTGCAACTCTTGAGGATATTCTGGAAGCAGGTAGATATTGTACCATTGTATTATTCGGAACAAGTAAAGACAGTGCTGTAAATAAATTAAAAAAGTGTAACAAATTTGTCCGAATACTTGGAACAAATCAGGTACAACTCTTTTGTTAATTTAACTACAAAAAAAAGGCTGTTAAACTGTCATCACTTGCACCGACAGTTGGTGCATTAGATGAACATTTGAAGAGAGTATACCTTCAGACTCAGATGTGGCTGGAGAACAAAATATTAATCCGGTTGATTGGGGTTGGGTTAAACTAGAAGGCACTTTAATGCCCATAAAAAGGCCTAATCAACCCGCACCTAAAAATTATATTTTGCCATTGCAAAAAAGGGTGCGGATCGACATGCGGGTGCCGACGGGTAGAACTTTATTGTAATAGTGCTTGCCCTAATTGCTCGGAAGAGTCTTGTCTCAATAGACCACCTATTTTCGACACTGAAGAAGACGGTGATAGCGACGAGGAAGTAGGGCAAGTGGATGAACGACAAGAGGAAGAAGATACAAGTGATGATGAAATTAAGTATTGAAATTTGTTTTTATATTATTTTCTAAATAAAAAAATTTTATTGATTTTAAAAATGTTTTGTATAAAGTTTGCTCTTCTCGAGCCCTTCTAGGTGGAGGTGAATGAACAACAAACTCAATATGTTGTCAGCACGACGTTTCGCCCCCTATGCGTAGGGCTTTATCAAGGCTCATAACAAATAAGAGTTGGTAGTCTTAATTACCATCAATTGATGGAAACGTCACATATGGATTAATTGATCAATTGATGGTAATTAAGACTACCAACTCTTATTTGTTATGAGCCTTTGTAAAGCCCCTACGCATAGGGAAGAAACGTCGGCGTTGACAACATATTGAGTTTGTTGTTTCATTCACCTCCACCTAGAAGGGCTCGAGAAGAGCAAACTTATACAAAACTTATAATTTTGGAGGAATACTCACCTGATTTAAAAATGTTTTTATTTTATTGCATTATTTGTGTAAAAAAATTTTAACTGCAATTTTGAAATTCTTGGTCATTGAGGTGAGTTTCATAAGGGTTGAAATATTTAAAAAGCAACATTACTTAAAAATACTGACGAAATATTCTCAATTCAATATAAATACATTTTAATAATTTTTAATTATAAAAGAATCTTTTAGATTATTTTTTAACTGTTCATATAATTAGGGGATGATTTGGAGGGGTTGCATGAATTTGATTGACCATAAAAATCTTTGAGAATGTCAACAGAAGTACGAATAATACATTTAAACTTCATTTTACCCGAAACGTGCATAAAATCTGAGATTTAAGATTTTTTTGCAATAAGGGGTAGTTTACACCCCCAAACATATAAAAAGCCCGGTTTGGCACAGAGACGATTTCGTAGAGGAGGGTAAGTAGACCTTGAGTTCAAATTTTCATGGAAATCGAGATTATAAGTGTCTTGAAAAAAATCTTTCAAATTACTACCCTATTATCCCTAAGAGGATGGTCTTTGAAGGGGTTGCACAAGTCCCATTAATCACAAACTTGTTCGAGAATGTCATCAGATCTACGAATAATTCATTTAAACTGTATTTTACTGAATAATGCTAAAATCGAAGATTTTTCAATTTTTTACGATAAGGGGTAGTTTTCACCCCTAAAAAATGAAAAGCACACTTCGGCACAGGGTAGATTTTGAATAAGGGCTTAAGTAGAGCTTAAATCCAAATTTTCATAAAAATCGACAATTCTAACGTTTTTTACCGCTGGTTCCTGGTCTATAAGTTTAAAAATAGGTAACAGTGATTTAAAACTTGAGATTTAGACTTCTGGTCATTTAATTCATTGTGTTTCTGAAATAGGCTACGATTGAATTTAACAAACCTTCATGAGATGTAAATTATTCAGCCATACCGGATATTGAATCTGTTTTTCAATTAGGTACATTTCTCGTTCTGATGGTTCTCGTAATAAAATAGCCCAAAAGGGTTAACAACTAATATAATTAGATTAATATATTTTTAATACCAATAAGTACATATCCTTGGCATCAACGGTGCATATAGAGGATCATAGAAAACGGTACATATGATTGATCTGAAAATTTGGATGGTGCTATCAAGGCACGACCCGTATGTCTAAAATATTTTCATTTTATGAATAAATATAATATTGGATTGCTCAAAGAATAAATAGTTTATATATAAAATATTTTCATTTTGGCGGTGTTGCCCTTTCTACTCGAAAGTACTAACAACTTTTTTTTTGTTTTATAGGGACGCCCTGTATATTATTTTGTTATCATTTTGGTTTCCTATACGTATCTACACCGGTTTTCCAGATAATAATTATTTTAGTCATTTAGATCTTGCGCATGAATATAAATATTTAGCAGTGATTGCCAATAATAAGTTAAAATTTGGTTCACACGTTATTTATGTTACTAAGAAAATTACAAAAAAAGAAGAATTTCTAGACAGAATTGCTTATAAATTGGCTTATTTTCCAAGAAACACCTTGTATAATTGTATAATGCCTCATTTCAAGTGCTGTAACTCTGCATTATTTCTACTTACATATTGTACCCAACCTTTGCAGAATAAAGCAATTACAATTATTTTTAAATGTAATGTATATATACACCTTGTAAAATAATGTCTTAACCGAGTTTATGTTAGAAATAGATTATATTATTTTTATATTTAATTTTGTGAATGAATAATATGTCAGAGATACCTGTATATTTAAATGAAATCATTCGTAAACACAGTGATATTTTGAAAAACACTCGATCTATTTTTGAAAATAAAATATTTATAAAATCCTTGAACTATCCACTTATAACATTTGCATGAAACACTTGTATCCAAAAAGTTTTTATTCAACATGAATTACAAAATAAATTTTAACAAAATGCAACAACCATTTAAAAAGAAAGTAGGTTTGTCGTCATTAAACAATGAAACAAAAGTCGAATAATAAACACGTACCTACTTCAAATTTGAATCGCGTATTTTCTAGTTTGTAATTTCAAATTTAAATACTTTTTTGATTTTGTTCAAGTTATTTGCATAACTTGTGTATAAATGCATAATTATCAAAAGCTGAACTTCTTGACATGGTTAGTTTTTGGGAGAGACAAGGAGAAATTCACAAAAGCTCGTAGAATTTATAGGAGAAAATGACCAAATCATCAGCAATCAAGTATTTTTAGAAGACTATATAAACGTTTGTTGGAGAGTTTTTATCTAACAATTGGTAAGAATAGATTACGTCGAACCACTGCATTTGAAGAATCTCTGCTTAATATTATTGAAGATGAACCATGGACGAGCACACGAGTTATAGCAAACAGATTAGATGTAAACCACGTGATGGTTTAAGAAGGAACAAGATTTCCATCCATTTTTTAGACAAAAAGTCGCCCAAGCTTTAGGACCTAAAGATTGTCGTTGGTTTCTTGAACGTTGCAACCTTCAGAGCCATTAGAAAAGTTTATTTTATTTAAAAACAAAGCTTGTTTCCCAAAGAACGGTGTATTTAGCTCTCACAAAAAAACACCTGTAGTATCATGACACATTCAATCGTGGATAATGATCTAATTTAATCTAATACATTCATTTATATTTCATTCTGAACCAAATTCAAACTATACTATACTAACCTTTATAAATATGTTTTGATATTTGGGCCGGCATATGGAAATTTCGGATGTTTGTTTCTTCTAAAAATTTAAATTTTGTTTACTTTCATTACATTACTTAATGGAAACCGCACAATTGTTATTAACGTGGCAATTTTATGCCTTTCTTTACATTTTTATATTGGAGTATCGATGATCGTCTTTCAACCGAAATTGTTTTATTTAGACTTGATGTTGACCAGTCAGATATTCATTCACGAGAATTTTTATTATTTCATGTTGACTCGTTGGTGGATTAAAAATCAGTTCATATTGACTCCTTGACTTTGAAACTAAGAGTCTTCTAAAATATTGAGCCGTCCGATGTTCATTGATTAAAATTCAATTCAAAATAAAAAAAATATTATTTAAAAATAACTCTTTCAGCGCAATATGTATGCTCTCATTTGATTAAATCGATAAATATTCATTATCCATTATTTTGTGGCACATGTCTACAACGTTTATACAATGTACGTCACTTCCAGAACCATTTTTGTTTGTCATTTTTACGGTGTTATTTCTTTTGGAAACATGGTGGTGGTGAGGAATGTGACAGGTTTGTTATCTTGCCCCTTCACGGCAGAAACCATCGCCTTACATTCGAATTGAAATTCGGTGCGATTTATTTTATCCTTTTTTCACATTATTTCGGGCAAATATTTTCTGTGACTTCTTACGGTTCCAACAGCATAAATTCCTTTCTTTTGAAGTTTTCTCAACAACGGAACCGATGTGGAAAAATTATTGAAGCTACTATTAATTTCTTATTTATCAAATTCTCAGTCAATTTTACCACCACTTTTTTCCCTCATAGTCTTCTTTTTATTCAGCGGCACTTTTACAAGTGTAGAAAACCAGTCTGAATCATCAGGAATCCTCGACAGACACTTCAGCAAAATAGTCATGAACAGAACGACATTTATCATTTAGATAGTCTATCGTTGGTCTGAGTTAATAAAGCTTATCATAATTCGAAGATCCTCGGCGAGGACAGTATTCATTACAATGAAAACCTTTAGTAATTTTTTTTTAACGTTTTGAGTTCATTACAGTAGAAACATCTGACATTCAACAATTGATCGCTGCTCCAATAACTTTCAAGCCTTAGAAATTGTTAATGTCCATTAGAATAAGACATCCAATATACGCTACTAGTTCTCAAACGCTCATCGGGTTCCAACCTTTAAGTAATTTTTGCTGCGCATACAAATTAATTTGGTCTACAATCAAGGAAAACAGATTATTATCACAAATCTTATTAAAAAGTGAATTTTCCTTAGTAATTCCTGCAGATGTATGAACACGCTGACAAATTTGAGAAGTACTCAGGGTCTTTTTCGTCTACTCTAAATGATCAAAATTATTATCATCTTTTTCTCTTCCTTCTCCGGCATCTTCTTGTCTGTTTCTCTCCTTTTCTTTATTTTGAGGTAGTACTGCCAAGTTGCAAGAGTTTAGTTCTAAATTTCTTTCACATGCTTCAATGTGGCTTGTACTCTGCCGTGACAGGTGAACCTGAGTAAATAATTTAAATGTACACTATTATTTGATTCTTTATCTAAACCGTTCAATCCCTCTTCAGCATCAGAATCAGCTTCGGCTTCTGAATCATATTAAGACGTAGACAAGCTATCTATTTTTAATGCATAAGTTCATTGGGTTGTTGATAATGCAAATATTGATACAAAAAAGTTTATGCTTTTTCAAAAGTTGTACCAATTACATTGTAAAAATTGCATGTTGTCGGCAAAAAAAGCTGATGAATTTAGAGTATGGTTGCAGAAAAAACTATAATTTCCAATAAAAACAAAAAAGCTTTCTACCGTCCTTTATTTGCCAAACTCACTACTAGATGTCGCATACCTACATACAAAATAGTCAAAAACGGTTAACTATAAGATAAAATAATTTAGGTTATATAAACTCAGAATTATATGGCCAATCGACCCATGTAAAAGGAATTATAGGTTTGTATTTAAAACAAAAAAGTTGATAGCAACGTTTGGCACACCCTGTACAGCTGAAGGTCTGAAAATATTTTACGTAGAACAAAAATTATGGGCGTGTACCAAATTTGAAGTTTCTGATTTATCTGCAAACTTTGAATGCACGCTCTACGCAGATCACCCTGTAGATGTACAAAGTTTGGTTGAGACAATATATAAGTAGATACCTAACAAAAAAAATAGTGATTGTCATTCAAAAAATTGGATGATGATGTCACAGTATAAATCACTTAGTATAAAAGTTATGGATTTTGTCCCAAAATCACATAGTATAAATAAACTAGCAAAGTGAGCATGCTACGCATGAACAATAATTGGCCTTAGCACTTACATTAATATTCATCAGTTGACTAATTAATATGAATGCAGAGTACATGGAATTCGTAAAATGAATCGAAAGTATTCTTAAAATGAATCGAGTAGGTGTCGCACAAGTCACAACATAACATAAGATATAAAAGAGCACAACTTTTTACTGTACATCTTATAAAAAAGATGGAGGGTTATGCAACACCCTTTTTTTCACTATTTCCAATGAATTAGAGTTAGTACGTTACAATGAAGCAAAATAAATGTTTGTTCGATGGCGGGCTGGCCGGCCGTCCGTCCGTATGTAAACAAGATTCAGGAAAACCGCCGGTCAGATTTTTATAAAACTTTGCATATGTCCATTATTTATAATTGTGCAGATCTGATTAGATTTTAAACATAATCTATTAAGCCAAAAAGGCCGTTAACCTACATAGATTTATTTACAAAAATTTACACATTTTTCTTCAAATAAAAGTTGTTTATAATTTAATTATACAACAACTTTTGTTTCGATACGATCCGATATGACTATCACGTGCTATTAATTCTTTTTACAATATTAATTATATAAAAAATTATGAAAGAAATTTCATTGTGTATAGCTTTTGTTTGAACTATTTTTTAAATCGCAATTTTCAGAGAACGGTACCTCGTTTTGTCCCGACGTAGGAATGGTACACAGTAGGTAGCAGTAGCATTTTCAAATTGCTTCGCGGTGCACTTTTCTTCCTTCTTAAACGGTGATTTTTCCTACAACGAATCGTTTTTTTTTCACTTTTCTATCAAAATTACCCTTTTACATGTTTGTTATTATTAGAACGATTTGGAGTTCTGCGCGAAACGTTTGTTTTTATTCCTTTCGAACTATAATTTTGCATGAAAGGTGAGTATTTGAAGAAACTACAAGTTTTAATGTAGCTGAACGTTAAAGAATTTAATTACCGACCTAAATATGAACCTCGTGTTCCTCCAAACACGAAAACTCTTTCATTTGAAAGACCAGATAAACCATACACTAAATAGAATGTCTGATAACTTATGTTCTATGCCATTAATAATTGATTTTGTTCTAGTTGGGTAACTGACGGTTCAAAAACTCTTACGGTTAAACAAACCGCAGCATCCAATAAAACAACTCGTTAATGATTTGCAACTATGAACTATCTCCGTATGAAAATAGTGAGAGCTCACTATATCTATCAAAGTGCTATTGACATGACAACTAAATTTCCTCTAATGACACACTTCACTATACAACAACAGGACGTAATTAAGGCAAATTAAATATATCAAATGTAAAAAACTATTCAGTGTTTGTCCCACAGCATACATTTTTAAAGGTCTTTGACAGTAATCCACGAAGATAAAATTTTTCCGCCAATAAGGGTAACGCTCCTTTCAAGATGAATGCGCCCTGTCAAGTGAATATTTAATAATAAGGGATTAGCAGTCCACATTTATTTATGAAATTCTAATTTGCGAATTTTTCTTCAGGTTTCATGAAGGGAAAATTTGAATCTGTTGCTGTCAATAAGAACTATTTTGCGACTACTAGACCGCGAAAGTTATGATTAAAAAAATATGATTTAAAAATTGTAAATTGGCACTGTTTGTTAATTCGAATAAAATAATGAATAATACCTTCGCGAAGATGAGTTTTGTTCAGAGGTTATACTTACGTTGACTGTGACCAACCGCCTAATACGTTTTACATGAAAGTTTTGGTTTTACGGCAAAAGCAATTTAAATTAAACGAGTTCATTTGCCGCAATGAATAATAACGGCAAAATCGGACTGCGTGAAAATTGTAAATTCTGTTTAGCATTTGATTATCGCAAATCGCGAAAACAACTCCATCAAACAGTGCATTCACGTGCATGCATGCATCCATCCAGCAACAAAATTTAAATTCCAGATTCCGTGGTAAGCACCTTGAACGCAAAGTTTATTTGGTAGAGGATAGAATGCTGAACCAGATATTGAATCCAATTTTATTAGATGACAGATGCTTTTGAAATGAAAAATTGCGAAATGACACACGATTTTTCGTACGGGTATGATTCAAATCTTCATCGACCGGAGTAGTTGCAATGACGTCAACTCCGGGTCCAATCCTGCGCCATAACAAACCCCACTTCAAACTTCTGAACGTAAAACCGGCAAAACGCACGGGAAAACTCTATACCATTATACAACCTTGGTGTGTGTGTGTGTTAATAAGAAAACTCTGTTCGATACGTTCGCTTTGTGCAGTTGTGTTGTGATCGTAAAATTTTGTTTGTGCAACATCTTTTGGATTTTGTTTTCAAAAAAAAATATAAAAGGATTATTATTTATTTAATAATTAAATAATCAGGTAGGATTTAATTTTTTTGGTTTAAGAATAAATCTATTTTATTATAAGGTAAACCCGTTAAAACAGTAAAATTTTTATTGGAGTAAATTGAACAGCAGTTGCGGAAAAGAAAACAAAGACCATAACAGTTAATTTATTGCTTTGATACAAGAATTGCTTTTTAACAACATTCTATTCACAAATTGCTGATTAAAGTCAGTATTTCAATGTATGTGGTCCTTCGATTTCAATTCTTACCGAGAACACAGAAAATGAATAAATAAAACGCGACGATAATAAAAGTATGGTAATTTGACACTTGCACCTTTTAAAATGTGGTTTTGTCAATTTAAGATTCGCGTTACACGTTTTAATCAATGGTTTAATCTTAATTTGTTTATTAACTGCTGCAACGTTAGTTACGCAAGTGTGTGCAGAATATTGCGCAATTTACATACAGGTGGTAAATGTAATGGGCATAGAAATACACTGACCCAAAATTTACATATTCGTGCTTCCCGCGCGTATTTCACCTACAAATTAAATTCTTTCAACCGATAAAATAGTTGGACCCCGACGAGTTAAAAAAAAACGTTTTTAATTATCTCAACATTGCGTACCTACATATTAATGTCAACGTAATTGCATTTTCCTATCATATCCGTTAAACAATGAAGGCGCCATTGCTCTTCATGTTTCCTGTACACAGATACCCTCTGACCTTGAATCGGGAAAAATAAGGTCGTTATTCAATGGAGTTTATGAATGAGAGATAATTAATAAGCAAATTGATTGAAAAAGCAAAAAAAAAATAATCGTCAGTTTTGTTCAATTAAACCCATGATCTTTTTCCCAAGACCGTATCATTAAATAACGCCAATTAAGCAAGATATCTGACTTACTTGAACGTATAGAAAAACGTCTGTATGAGGGTTTTAAACTTATGTAACACCAACATTGCGGCAAATTACGTATGATTCTGTTATTTAAAACTGCAATCTGTAAAATCTATAATATACTGCGCAATTAAATGCGGTCTTTAAAAATTATCAATGCCTTTAAATGCTATATTTATGAAGTGCTTAACATTAACAAATAGGAAGATAAAAATTAATGTTTCCGTGTCTTGCCCAAAATTTATTATACACTCGTAATATGCTCGAGTGATGTTCAACGCAAATATTTTGAAAAAACCGAATATAAATAATAATACAATAATATGGTCCAAAAGCTGCCCTTTTACTATACAGGGTGTTGCAAATTAGTAGGTGAAGCCATTAACAACACATTTTTGAACTAAAATAATTGGACTTTCCTGATGCCACTTTTAATTTGGGAGTGTCATTTTCGAAATACAGGGTGTCAAAATAAAATTTGAATAATTGATTTTATTAATAACTCCCGTAATTCTACACATATTTATTTGCAATTGGTACAGATGTTTCTTTTAAGTCGACACACTTTCTGTATAATTTTAGTGAAGATAGTTCGGCGGTAAGTGACCCCCAATCTTTTTCTACGCACGCCTATGGTACCATAATATTTTTGTTTTAAATTTAGTTACCTAACTTTCTTCTCTCTTGTAAAATTTTGATTCGAGGCTTGGTTTACAAGATATTACAACTTTATTACAGAGCGGTTATAACAAAATGCATTAACATAATTGACAAGAAATATGCAGTAAAGAATATCAGAGATACACTCCCCAATTAAAAGTGGCATCAGGAAAGTCCAATTATTTTAGCTCAAAAAATGTGTGGATAATGGCTTGACCTACTAATTTGCAACACCCTGTATATTAAATGAAAAGTAATAAATTGTGGTATCTGTTAGCCATGTCTAGAGAGTTTGCGTTGTTTTACCACAATTACCAATACAAAAAAAACAGTGGCGGAACTACCAGTGTTCTGAAGGGAGAATTTTTAAGCTCCATCAATAAACCGATACTCAAATACGGATAAAAAAATAAATGTTGCACTACATATCGTTGACAAACTTGGACCCTTTGTTAATCTATGCGACCATCTGGGGCCGGCATTTGCTATGTCCCACGTAAAATTTAAAGGCTGCAGTTTACTTAGATTTAATTTTTTCGGAGTAAAATAAATGCAATAGCGAACAAAACATTAGCAATATTCTCCAAACCCAGATTGCTTTCTTAGAATTTTGGGTTAATGAAACATTGAAAGTAATCGGAAAGTAATAAACCGTAATAAACATTTAAAATTGTGAGCTATATTTGTAGTACTAAGAGCGTCCCAATTCGTTATCTTTATTCAGAAATGCACATTTTTTGTGTATTGTTTTTCTTGTATTTATAAAATTGTTAATGTTATTTTTAAATAAATGTACTCTATCCGTAAATCTACGGGTTATCAAAAGTTTTAACAACTATAATTTATAATTTTAGGTCAATTTTATTTCTTTGGATACCATCATTTAACGTCAAAACTGCACCAAAAACTTGACTCGGACACGTGTTTCAACAGCTAAGCTGTTATCATCAGCGATACCGATACTAAAAATAAAAACAACGGGAAGCTTATATATACTATCTGCTTATCACGCATCGTTAAACTTAATTGATTCTTAGATAAGCTTGAATAATTCCGAAAATCCTAATGGGCCGTTATCATCATAATTCATAAGCAAATTTCTGTTTTTAAAATTTCTAAACTTTCATAAGAATCAAGTTCGTTTTATTATCTACCCTCTTAATTAATTCAATGTCGCCTACTCTATGGCCATTTTCAATAAGCTTCCCGTTGTTTTTATTTTTAGTATCGGTATCGCTGATGATAACAGCTTAGCTGTTGAAACACGTGTCCGAAGTCAAGTTTTGGTGCAGTTTTTGGTGTTTTCTGTTGGTTAAATAGACGCTGCAGTTGGTGTTCCTTTCCTTTGATCATTTAACGTTTTATTATTTGCTTTTGACATTATTATTTTCGTTAATTTGTTGTGAGTGGAAGGGTCCAAGAAGATCCTCCGATTACGGGCTCATTCGGACATTGTTACGCTAGTGACAAACACAGAATCAGTTACAAATGAACTTCCAAATTTTTACAAATTTTATTTTGGTATGATGAATCGACTTTTTTTTAATGAACTTAATGAATTTTTAGCTCGGTCGCTTTAGCCCCCAAATAGTTTTTTGACGTTTGCACAGGAAAGAGAACAGCTAGCACAGGCTAGCACAATTTTCCCAGGCTAGCACACCTTTAATAACAGAGTTATTAAGTTTGAATGGGGGGGCTAATGACCTCAAAATATCGAATTTTGATGTTTACACACAAAAGAGAACAGCTAGCACAACTTTGCTCAACGCTAGCACACCTTTAATAACGGAGTTATAGAGGGTTTAATGTATGAAGGCAGCCCTCCCGTAAAAAAATATCGAACTTTTAACGTTTAAACATTAAAGTGCTAGCACAACTAAAATAATGTTAGCACACGTTTAATAACAAGGTTATTGAGGAGGGGCTAAGGCGACCTCACCCTCTAACAAAAAATGTCGAATTGTTGATGTTTGCACACGAAAGAGAATAGCTACATAGGCTAGCACAACTTTGCTCAACGTTAGCACACCTTCAATAAAGGAGTTATGAGGGCTGGCTTCGTAGATTCACCCCGCAATAACTCCGTTATTAACGGTGTGCTAGCGTTAAGCAAAGTTGTGCTAGCCTGTGTTGTTATTCTTCCGTGTGCAAACATCATAACCTCAATAACTCCGGCAGTAAAACTGTGCTAGCGTTGTGCAAAGTTGTGCTAGCTGTTCTCTTTCGTGTGCAAACGTTAAAAAAGCGAATTCTTTTTGTGGGGGGCTAAGGCGACCGAGCTGAAATTTTGGCTATTCCTTTAAAATAGTTCCCGCAAAGATATAAAAGAAATGTGATTAGTTAACATTAAATGATCTGTGAAGTTGTCACAACCGACACCCAATGTGAACTTTTTGGGAAAAAAAAGCATTCGTTTGCTTATATTTGTCCAGGGAAAATTTTTTTACCCATCCTCCAAAAAATTTTCACGTAAAAAAACATGTTTTGGTGAAAAAATGCAAAATTAACTTTTTTTCATCGTTTGTACAGGAAAAATTTTCGTTTGCCCTCTTTCCAAAAATGTTTGCTATTTGTTTGCCCCAGCTTTGTCATATCGAGCAACGTTGCAAAGATTTCATCACAAATAAAACATGATCTGAAGTCAATCTTATCAATTCGTTTGTGTGTATTTTCCATTGTAATATATGGAGATAGGAAGTAAACAATGAGCAAATAAATAAGAGAAGCGATTAAATCATCTTTTGTTATATATACAGGGTGAATCACAACCAACGGGACGGAGATTTATAGCAAAACGGTAAAAGTTTTACATATTTTGCCCTTTTAGTAGCTTGCAGGTTGATAAATTTTACATTCTCAAATTATTTAGAAATACAGTATGCCTCAAAAAAGTGTGGCACATCAAAGTTATATTTTTTCTTATGGGACACCCTTTATTCTATTGCGTACCATAAAAAGGTAATAAAATAAGAGGTGTCCCATAAGAAAAAATATAACTTTAATGCGGCACACTTTTTGGGACATACTGTTTATTACAAAATAATTTTAAAATGTAAAATTTATCAACCTGCAAGCTACTAAGAAAACAAAACTTGTAAACCTTTTACCGTTTCGCTATAAATCTCCGTCCCGTTGGTGGTGATTCACCCTGTATAGTGAACGTAGTTTTTTCGTTTTATTATTTTTTAATTATCTTACAATGAAAGTAAAGACTGGGCAATCAAATTCGAGAGATAGGCAAATAATATGGCGTGAAAAAAGTGTAATCTTTAATTTTTGGGTTTTCGCCAAAAAAACGTGTGTTCATCGTGAATAGAGTTTTTTTTTCATTCCATTATTTTTTAATTATTCTTACAAGGAAAGTAAATGATGGGCAATCAAATGCGAGAGATGGACAAACGATATCGCGTGAAAAAAGTTTAGTTTTTGATTTTTGCTTATCGCAAGAAAATTTTTTTTTCATGCAGATATAAAACGAAATGTGATTAGAAATCTACTTAACATTAAAATATCTGTAAAGTTGGCACTCACTTGTGATTTTTTCGAAAAAATACGGCACTCATTTGCCCTTGTTTACTCAAGAGAAAAGTTTTATTTGACCACCCTCCAAAAATTTTTTATGTGAAAAAACATGTTTTGGTGAAAAAAAATTAAAATCAACTTTTCTTCACGCTATATCGTTTGTCCATGTTTGCCCAGAACAAAATTTCGTTTGCCGATTCTCCAAAAAACTTTTCTGACGCTATATGCCTATCTTCCGAATTTGATTGTCCACCCATTACTTTCATTGTAAGATTAATTAAAAAATAATAAAATGTAAAAAACTTCATTCATGTCGTATAGGTGAATACATGAGAGACTGTATGTTTATTCAATGGTGTTTTTTAATTTTATAACGGTTATTTCCTTCTTGATTTTGATTGCCCGCTCTTCAATTTTTTTAAGAATATTTGAAAATAATTAACAGAAAAATCACTATGGATATGAATTTTATCGTGGATGGATAGCGAATTTTTTAGCTACTACGTCTTTTTCGAGCTCGTGTTCAGATTTTTTACCCAACCTAATCTTTTGAGCGCTGTCTAAACTATACGTAAGCTTTATATCGCATTTAGTTGTTTTTATGCGAGTACCTACGATATTAAGGAAATTATTAGAATTACCGCCATTTTTTTTTTTTTCAGCTTCGCATATCTAGCAACGTTGCACATATTTCAACACAACGAAAACATGCTATAGACTGAATGTCAGTCTGTTTGATTTATTTGTCCATGCTTTATTCACACTAAGAAAAATTTTGTAAATAGTATAATATATTTTCCATTTTAATATTGTTTAAATAATCTGGAAATAGAAGTAAAGAATAGGCAAATAAATAAGAAACCACATATTGTTATAAACATATAGTGTCCATGTTTTCACCTATAGGAGTTTTTGTATTTTATTATTTCTTAATTATTCTTACAATAAAAGTAAAGGGTGAACAATCAAATTCGAGAGATGGGCAAATGGTATAGCACCAAAGTGGTAATATCAATGGTCGAAAACAAGTAAATATTCAATACATTGTGTGTCTCAATAGGAACTTGAAGATTTAAAAGTCACATTATTTCCAAATAAGGTAACTTTCTATGGATCTCAACAATGCCAAGCAAACTCTAAATTTACCTGCAGGAGAAATTTCCTGGTCGTGTGATTCCTTGATATGGTAAAGTGGATTGAGGTGCAAGGTCCTGCGAATTAACACGCATGGCTTTTTTCCTTTTGGTTTCGTTAACGATATAGTCTTTACAAATAATCCACATAAAGTTGATGAATTAAAAAATAATATTCGTGCGAGTTACTGCATTTGCGTGATAGTCATCAAATATTAAAAAAAAACATCGCTGTGTGCAGTAGGAGTCGCGGTGGACATTTATTCGTTATCTTGTTCCACACATAATTTTAAGTTTCTACTTTATGTTTAAGTTCCTATTGGGATACCAAGTATTAAAAATTCCTGAATACTTCCATCACCTTAAGTAGGCCACTTCAAAATCCTTTAGTTTAAAGGATTATAAACTTTTCGTGTTATATTTTTGCAACAACTATACAGCGTGTCCAAAATTGTCCATTTGATAGGGTACATCTGATATGAGTTTTACCAAACTTTTTGAGAGCAATCAATTGGTGAAACGTACCTCTTTCCGTTTAAGAGAGAACACAAATTTTTAATTGTTTCTCTTTTCATTTTTTTCAATTTACAACTTACAGATGTGAATTTTAAAATGTATATTTATGGGTTTTTCATACAGTATTTGATGAGGACATTTGATTTTTATTATACCTACTGGATTTTGAACTTGTTATTTCAAGTGAGTGTCGATGACATAATCTCCTAAGATTTTTTTCAGCATTCCAAAAATCTATTGTTTAGATTACAGATACTTAACATACAATAATCGTAATTAAAATTAAAAATCTAGCTATCTATGATTTATTCAAAATAAAAAAAAACAATGACAACAAATTTTTGTGCTTTGCTTCTTTGAATAAGTACTGAGCCTCTAAATTTGGAACTGTTATTGTCAACTTAAAAACATAAAATATATATTTTTGAAAATCCTGGAAAAATGCTGTTTAATCATGGCATACTGTGGTTCTCATTTAAAATAGCATTTGATAAAATTCACTTCCGAAAATAAGTTAAAAACACATATTAGCGTTCCTTCTAAAACATAAAAATACAGAAAATTCTAGTTTTCACTAATGTCAAAATCCATTTCGAAGTCTTGGCTCAAGTCTATGACATCCTATGGAATGAACCAATTTCACTCTGTACAGGGGGTATAATTTCAAGAGCTCGTATTTTCATAATTTAAGTTAATTCTTTTTAAAGGTAAATTTTATAGCTCGACAGTAACTACATAATAAAATTAATGTTACTAATAAAAGTAAATTAAATGTACCAGAAAATTATCTGATAGTATCGTAAAATGTAGCAAAATACTTGCAAATTACTTTTGATTTATGAAAACAACCTTGAATTGAATTCTCAGACATTTTTTGTTTTTGTCCAAAACTACACATTCTGCTTTTTCTGTTATTTATGACCGTTAATTTTTATATTAATCAATTGATCAAGAATCAACGTAAAATTAATGTATCCTTGGTTCAGTTTTCAAATAATTGGAACAATCTGCAGTTCTATTTTTTAATAAATTATCAATTGGTAATGATAAGCCGTTTCGTTAAGTAATTGCATCACCTGCTAATTTTGTTTGTAGTTTACGCTCATTATTCCATAGTCAAGTGGGTTATCGAAGGACATACAAATAATAATTATTATAATTGATACGATTCCAGTACGTATATGCGCCACTCCCAACAAAAAGACCAACCTTAAAAAGTGGAACGTTTTCAGAATGTCCCGTCGTGGTAGTATTTTGAAAAAAATTTGAGACCATATTGATTCCTTAGTTGATTCAGGAGTTTACGAGATATGCCTAAACAAACATTTGTGTATAAAACTTAATGACACATTACAATTCGTAAGTAAGGTTTTCAATGTTTAATTTCACATAGTATTCAAAGTGTGAAAATGTTCGGTATTTTTGTTATTTTAAAGAGTTAAAATAATTCGTTTTCGTCGGTCTGCATGAAACATCACGAAAACCACTTACATATTCTTTTGTTAATGCCCTTCACTTGTCTAGGGCAAGCGGATCTTTGGGAACAATTTTTATTTTCAATAGTAAACTATTTTTATATGAAAAATCTCCCGCATGAAGAATTTCGATAAGTTTAAAATAACAAATCAAAACATACACAATACCTTTTGTGTTTGCGGCAACTACGATACTACGTCTAATCTCACAAGATCAATATTCTTAATTCTTTCTTGTAGTGAGGGTTGCAAAAATAATGTAGTTACTAAACGCAGTCTTCGGACCTTGATTTCCCAATATGAATTCTAGACCAAAAAACTATCACTTGAGTTCTCGTTCGAAATATACTATTTTAAACACTAGATACCACGTGGCAGAAAATGTGCCACATTTTTTGAGTCGTTATTTTATATCACCCGACTTTTATCTCAAAATTTATGGAATTATAATGATGAATCAACTTCACTATAAGGTAAGGTTGTTCTTCCTAATGTTTTAACATTTTGTTGCCAATTAGCATGACAAAATGTATCGAGAAAATTTGTCTATTATAGGATATGGATCGCCGCAGAACATATAGTCAACGAATGAAACTTTGGAAATAAATGTGTAGCTTCATAATGATATTATTATTTGTGATTTAGAAAGTGAATCTAAAATTCTAAATGATAATAATATAATAACAAAACGACAGCAAAATTTTTACCAATATTATTTACAGGATGCAGCAGTTATATCTAAAAAAACCCAAACCTGTTTCTTTCAAACAACTCAATGAATTTAAATCTAATTTTGATTTTTTATAATGTGAATGCTATGAAAACGAAAAAAATTAGGTTTCTCTTTGAAATGCCCCTATCTTGATCCCTTTGAATTCTTTGATCCTCTCTTCTTTTGCTTCCTTTTTAACTAAATCTTCGTAATGATTGGGTTATTGTGTCCGCTGACACTAGTTGGTTTTACATTGTCACGTTAAGTGGCATTGCATTCGGTCTACTGGGGTATACATATCAGAATTTTGACCACCTTGCAGTATATCCTATGATTGTCGACAATGCTGCAATGTAATGGAGTTTGCAGCAATTTTCTTCGTATGAGAATAATCCTTATATTGGAACAAAACCAGTTTACGTCCATACTGTATAAAGCTTTAGGAAACATTAAGTACTAAATTTCCTTCAAATGTGTAACTTTGTCAACAGTTGTGTAAGCAGTTATAAGAGTGGATTCTTCAATTATTAAAGCCACCTAAGTGTTCACTAAAAACAAATTCGTAAGAGATTGTACAATTATAAACAAACACCGAGAATCGCTCGCCAGGTGTTTCCTTTCTTTGGGACTCTTCAGGAGTTCAATCACTCCTGATCCGATCGAAACAGCTGTCGAGTGAATCGCGGTGTTTGTTTGCAAAACAAAATTACCGCAGACTGTTTTTAAGCATTATGAGTGGTCTTTAGGTATGCTGTTAGAAACTGCATAAATGGTGTGAGTAATCTGTTAATAAATTTTTAGCTCTACTTTTCAACAAATATTTGTACGAAACAGACAGTGTTCCTTTTTTATTAATTTCGTAATTCTGTAACGCTTTTAATATTCTGTACAGGGTTTAAAATAATAAAATATTCCGGAGATGTAAATAAATCTTTGAAACACCGAGAAGGTGCAATCTGAGATCGATACGTCAAAATCATGAGTTAATTGATTGATCATCCAGATAAATAAACGGGAAAGGGACTGTCATAAAAAGGGAACTGAAGAAATACGATTGATTTATGTTGTACGTAAAGACCTTGTCACTGAACAAAGGTTAAAAAGCGAACGTCGCGTCTTTCAAATTTTCATTGCGCAACTTCTTACTGAATTGAGCGTATTATAAATTTTGATATTGATCAATTTTATTTTACTGTACATGCACATGCACGCAACCAGGAGTAACAAAAACTGGTGCAACTAAATACTATACCGTTACAGTCATTTTTCACCGCATTTATACATAAAATTCTTTCCCGTATACAATATTATGGTTTTGTACTAGTATCAGTTTTGATTTATTTCCGTTGGCACAATTATTAACCATACATGGTTTACTTACATACGTAATTGTGTTTCTAATTGGAATGCTGCCACAATTATCATTAGTGCAATTTTCTATGTTAAAATTTAAAAAAAACAAGCGTAAGTAATTTGAAAGAGAATTATTTTAAGTAAGCGCCTTGGGTGAAATTAGATGATTCATCAAAAAAAACACCACGAAAAGAAAGCTGTTGTAATCCATTGTCCAATCCTTAAATAAGTACACTGCAGTACTTAATTGTTTTAATAAAGTACGTTGATCCAATAAAAAAACTTAGTAATGAATGTTGCAATTATGGATTTAATTAAGCAAAAACCTCCACATATTTAGTACATCCACTCTCGGTGTGTAATTAGAGTGTATTGTCGTGACTTCCGCAGGTTTTACAGTTTTAATGACAGCACAATATTCAGGTAGAAAATGTGGAAACTAGATGTAATTAAACGGGGATTCATCAGCTTTTATATAAGGATATAAATTCAACTTTTTTTTTCTATCCGTTTGCACCCTTATTTATCAATGGTTACAGCTGCCTCGGACATCTGCCTGAAGTTTGTAACTTTGTACAAAGGTTCTTTTCAAGTAGGTTAAGCCTCTTTCTACCACAACAAACCTCGAATTTATTGGAAGCTTTGGTTGTTTATATTTTCTATTTTTGGAATTAATTGTTTCTAATAGTCGTACATAAGAAAATATGTAAATAGTATACCCACACCTGCATTAAGCTCGAAGTAGAGATTATAAGTATTTCTGGCATCTGTTAATAATAACAAATTTGAATTTACACACAATGGAAGTCGTTATTATTGTTAATATCTATCAGTATTAAGTAATCGTTGGTATTGGTCGTTAACCGCTTATAATTTCCTCGTAACGCGTGCCTCTTACAACGTTTATTTCCTTGTTTGCAATTAAACTTAAGAACTAGGTGAAATCTAGAGAAATATAGTCATAAATGACGCAACTGACAACAAAACTTCTACATATTCATGCCGCATATACATTAGTACATCCATATTTGGTGAAACGCCTTTTCAAAACTTGTTCTTTATTTATTCAACATCTTATGATGTAGAGCTCAAATATCAACAAAGCCAAGTTCAGAAAGTTTAAATCGAAAACCATAATCGTCAGTTTAATTGCCATCAGTGCAACCAACTATTACATAAAAATATTTGTAAATAAACATTTCGCCGCGTTCTAAATTCGTCTATAATAATCTTAAGTGTACGTGATTAAATCAAATTTGAAATAGGGTACGGGTCGAAATAATTGAAAGGTTAATTAACTTCGACAAGTATGCAATAACATTAGTTAAATTGATGGTTCGTAATTTTTTTTTATTGCGAGCGAACATCACTCGAAACTCACCACTCAAGACAGATTATGTCGTAACTCGTAGCGGTTACTACAGGAAGTCTTTTTAACGTAAATTAGGACCTTTGTACAATACTGAGTCGGGGTCATCGTCTATAAAAGAACTATTCTTTTAAATAACTGAATGGGTGGTAAAAATAGAATTATGATCACAAAAAGAATTGAAATGCCGAGAACCATTTTAATTTCGAAACAAAGCATAAAAATATATGTGATTTCAAGGCGACTAAAACCGAACTAAAACAAACATTCTGGTAACGACTTCTTTAATGGATTAGTTCTTCACGAGTTTATTTAAATCTGAAGTTACTTTGTATATTCAAATGTGGAAGATTAGCACTCAGTTACTTCCACGAGTATTATTTGAAAAAACATAAAGTGAGTGATATTGAAAGTTGTAAAGTTATGCCCTTTTATGGATATAATAAACATACATTTTTGAAATAACTACAGACTATAGAACTCGAGCATGTTTCTGTATGGTAATCAATGAGAGGGTATCGTATCACCAGTGAGTATAAAGTGTATCGCGCACTTTCACAGTCATTAATTTCCCTTTAAGGGGAAATTCGTGCTCAATTCTAAACGTTTTACATAAACAAGTCAATAAGTGCTTAGATTTTGCAAAGTTAGTTATGCAATTACAAAATTTGTATTCTTATGAATAAATTGAAATAATTATCGTGTCTCCGCTGCAGTAAAAGTTATCATCCGGCGTGTTTAAAATGTCAAAATTTACAATTACGTGAATTTTAATGTATAAATACAATTTATGAACACTCAACCAAAACGGCCATGAACGCGCGTCCAAAAATAATAATGATTTGAGTTTTTATAGCAATTAAAAGATGTGGACACAGGTCCCAGGATTATGAAATTTGAGGTTTTATCAACAATGATCGATTTTTTTACTTTGTCTTTATCGTGCGCCTCACTGCAATGTAGACATGATAATATAGAACTGCGGTCAGGACACTTAATAGACTGTTACTATCTATCGATATAGTATTTCACCACAACGTAAGTTCGACAAGCTTTGGGAAAAATTTTAAATCGGTTACAACGAGATATAAATAGAATTGTTGAGCGTGATTGTATAAAAAATTCGCAGTTGGTTTACCAAGTTCAAGTTCATTGCCCAACAACAACAGAAAAAACTAATAAAAAGGTTTTTGCTTTGACGGATATGTAACCTTGTCCTTCAAAAGAGATTCATCAAGTTTGACAAGTGACGAGGGAGTATAATTAGACCGCTCTTATATCTTTTCTTTTAATTAGACTCGTAAAACAAAAAGACCTGGGTTGTTAATTAAAAGTTCAACAAATTTTTATTCATATTTCGCCCTGCCCTTCCCCGACAGTGTCGTCTAACACCATCTTCAAGAAAGGTGCGCCGTTGCTATTTGAATTCTAATTAGTAGAGATAATAACATGCACGTCTTAAACTTCATGTGTAAATATGACATTGAACTAATTTTTTGCATACATCGCGTGCGTGTTCAACACATGCCGATTACACTGTGCCAAAATAGAGTTGCACGATTATGCAAATATTCATTAAAAGATTACCTACATACAGAATGCTGTTGTATGTTTCAACGGCAATCAGGCATTCACCTTCTGGCTTCTTGTTTAATTCCTACATCAATTTAAAGAGAATTCTTTAGTTTTTGGGTAATTGATTGGTTTGTTAAGGAACGGCTTCCGTTTTTTTTCTAAATACGTCGAAACGTAACTTGGTCCAATAATCTCTTCGACCTTGCATCGTACTGCACTTTTAACAAACGTTTAGCGTCCCAAAATATTTTTTATAAAGAGGTTCACCTTCATCTCGGCGACCGTTACAGGTAGAGCTGAAGACTGAAGTCGCATACCTTCGATTAAATTCATATCTTAAAACAGATACCTCTTACTTTTTTTAAATAATTACATATATAAGCTCGAACAAAAGAAATAATTTAGTCGAAAACCACTTAAACAGAAAAAGTTAAACAATGCATCAACAGTTATACAAAGTTCAACATCCTTTAACACTCATATTGTGTACAAGATGTCAATCAAAGTGCATAAGCTGCTGTAACGGAAAAAATACCTGCGCTTATAATGTATTTAAATAAACCACAAATACATCAACACCAAAAGCATTTGACCCTTTGGCGCCGCTAATTGAAGTTAAGGCTTAATAAAAATTTTTAGTTTGGCGCCTCCGCAACATAAAAATCATTCTAATCTATCAATGAGAATCTTTGAATCAAATTACTACCATCACCGTTATCTGTTTTTTGCATTAGCAGGTTTATCTACTTTTGGGTTAATGGGAAAACTGAATGCTATTGCCGAAACTGGTTTTCTTCAGATCGCGAAATTCGTTTTTCCGCGATCACTTTCTAAATACGATATACTAAATAAAACCAAACATTGATTCTCTCGAACGCGTCGAGGGTCGAAAAAGATTGCACCTGGGATGAGTTGCTTGGCAACGATGCATTTTACCGCAGGGGAAAAGTTACCTGACCATAAATAATTTATTAATTTTTGATCGATTTCATTCGAGTCAGAAATTGTTAAACAGAGTCTTTATCACGTACCCGACATTAATTATGACTTTTGAGCGAATTAATATAAGGGAGGCGGAAGAGATGGAAATTTAATTTCTCCCTTACGTTGTACTATGCACAGTTGACAACGGAAAACTAAGAATTAAATAAATTTTAATACAACTGTTAAATTGATACGCAAAAATAAAGGCTCATTTATTGATTGGGAGAAGTATATTTACGGAAACGGTCTCTTTAATTTCTAAATTAATTTGTTTATTAGAGCATAATTTGAACGCACGGACGAGTCGCATTTTTTCCCACCAATCTTGTGGACGCGATACCTAACCAATATGAATTAATTAATGCGATGAATTGCAAAATTCAAAACGCACATTCTCGTCTATTAAGATCAAAATGTAAGCATGTTACAAGGACAACCATCAATCGCCTTTTAAACAATGAAATATAACTAACTGAATATTCATTATTATTGTAAACGATCAATTTTAAGAGTATGCTTTTCTTTGTTAATGTCAGACTGACGCCTCGAACTTGATTAACAGCGGTTTACGCATAGTTTTGGAAGTGCAATGCAAATTCTATTGTTCTTACTCACAAGCGAAATAATTTTTAGTTTGCGCAAAATAAGCATTTCCACCGTTACAAACTGAGTCATATCCTGATTAAGTTAAAACACCGGTATAAAAATATGGCGAACCTCATTATTTAGCTCTTGGGGATTGTGGTTTTCGTCGAGCATCCCTCAAATTATAAATTAAGGTCGTTATATAACTTTATAATTAACAGATTTTACGCAAGAAATGACTTTGACCCCCGGTTTTTCGCATTAATTGATTGTCATGGTACAGTTCTGAGGCAAGGTCGACTACTGCTACTATTACGTATATGTTACAGATACCCATTTTCTATATCTTATTAAATTACCGCTTTTTTGTATTCGGGGTCGCGGAGCTGCAAAAAAACTTTATCATCGATTTGTTGTTTAAAAGTTTATTTTAATTCGGTCGATGAGTAAATAATCTTATTCAAATCGCATGTAGATCAGTAAAAAATACCTACTTATCAATATGCGCACTGTTTTATTTAAAAACCTCATTCATCATCTAACAGTGGTTCCCATACTTTTTTTTTCTCATAGACCACTTTAAACATTTTGCTGGATCTGGTGGACCCCCTGCAGCTATTACATTTACTAACTTACTTCCAAAACCCGAAAAAGTATATGTCTATGTAAATCTGTGTTGTGGCTATTTTTCAATCAACTATGAGTTGAAAGTTTTCGAAAAAAGGTGAGAATTTATATTGCTTTGATTATGCTGTGAGTATTGTCATTCAAGCTAAGTTTCAAAGCCAGTCTAAAAGCGTCTTCATCCAACAGTTGGATTCCTACTTTACTTTTTGTATTCTAAGATTGACTCACAGTACAAGAAACCAATAATCTCCCACTTCGGAGTGGTAAAAGTAAAAATAAATATTTTCTTGTTTTGTAGCTATTTATTCAAACACAAAAATTACTACACTTTTAATTATGTTGTTATAACAGTCTTAGTAGAATCAAAATTTAACATCAAAACTAATAATCATTATTAGTTTTGATGTTACAATTGTAATCTGAGATAAAAGTTATAATTTTAATGGGAGGGATGTACTTGGTGAATTGACAGCAAATTATCAATATTTGGCTTGAGTTTAGTTAAGTATAACCGTAAATCTCCTCGCTCTGTAATATTTAATCTGCTCCGTTTTTTGTCAACAAGTTTGTTACGGCACTAAAACTGCGTTCGACAAGATATGACGAAGGAAACGCTATGAGAAATTTTTGCACAATTCCCCACAGTCCTGGATATTTTTCAGGTATTTGTGCCTGCAGCCAAAATGATTGATACCCTCTTTTGAATGCTACTTTGAGCTCCTCATTAGTGCTAAGCTCGAGTAGCTCTTCTTGCAGTACCACATTTTCCACTTCAGTTTCATCATATGGATTTATTATCCATGGTGGTATATCCATCGACAGAATGTCTTCAAATCTGATTTTAAAATCATCATACAGGGCAATCAAATGTTGAACATACGTCTGAATATCTTCGTCGAGGCATTCTACCTGCGATAAATTTGGAAACTGGGAAAATTCACGTCGACCAATATTTTGCTTCATAAGTTTCAGTTTACCAAGAAAAGCTGAAATTTCACTCTTTGTTTTTATCAAATTGAGGCTGTCCCCTTGTAACTGTAGGTTGAGGTCATTGAATTTTTGAACAAATCTGTCAAATACGCAATGTCTGCTTTGAAATTCATGAGGTTTTCTTTTAAAACAGGATCTTTAGTGTTCAGAAACTCTAAAACAGAGTCGAAAAGCAAATAGAATCTTGATAGACATGCACCTTTCGACAACCAGCGTACTTCGGTATGTAGCAGCAATCGTTGGAAGTCCTCATCATTTTCTTCGCACAACTGTGCAAATAAGCGCGTATTTAATGCATTGCTTCTTATTTTGTTAACTGCATTAATCACAAATTGAAGCGCTTGGTGCAATCTATCACTCAATTTTTCGCTACTAGATGTTGTCGGTGGATGACACAGTGAATTGCAATTACCTCTGGTATAATCCTTTTAAGATGACTTATAAACCCACGATATCGCCCGACCATGGCAGGAGCTCCATCTGTTGCCACCGAAATAATGTTTGTGAATGCAATTGATTTTTCCGTAAAAAATCATTCAGAACATTAAAAATTGATTCACCTTTAGTGTCAGTCTTCAAAGTTTTCGCGAATAGTAACTCTTCAAACATTTGTTCGCCTTTGATAAATCGAACATATGCCAATAATAATGCTTCATTGCCAGGTAAAGTTGACTCGTCCAGTTGAATAGAAAAATGAGTTGTTTGCAGATAATTACACAAGAAACTTTCAACATCAGAGCTCATTTCATCAATACGTCTTTGTACAGTGTTGTTACTCAAAGGAATTCTTTTAAGTATGTCAAATGAAGATTTGTGCAGGACAGTTTTAAGACCTCTTCAACAGCAGGCAAAATTAACTCCTCTCCAATGGTATGCGGTTTCCCAGATTTTGCTATAAGTAATGAGATATTGTAAGATGCCCGCAAGCCATCGTCGTTGCTTTCAGACGTTGAAGCGAACATACTATGCACGGTGGGTCTCTTTTCATACTTTTCCTTCAATGTTTGGAAATATTTCAAATCCTTACCTATTTTGTCAGGATGACACCTTCTTAGATGATCTTCCAGCTTCGATGGTTTCATAGAGTCATTGCTCAAGACTTTGTTGCATAAAAGACACATGGGCAATCGCTTGTCTGTATTTGATGGAAGAAAACCAAATTTCAAATATTCAACACTGTACTGTCGACACTTCTTCTTAGATTCAGCCATGTTTCGTATCAATTACTTACCTGTAAATATGAAAAAAATGTTTGTTAAGTAATCTTAAAATGATTTAACAAACATAATAGAAGTGGCTTTTAAGATACAAGTTGCTAACAAATAGATAGGTAGGTACTTACTTTTCCAACACTGGCAAACAATAATATCAATTCACTTTAATTTTCAAAAGTCTGAAAACTACTTCCGTCACTGGTGAACACTTATATAGGTACACTTTCTTTTTGAAATTCCGGAAACAACTGAGTAATGTTTATCATTCGTCATTTATATTAAAGAAAAATCCAACAAGTTCATGCAAGTTCAGACACGACTTTAACTAGGCGGGCGGGCGGCGCGGCATCGGCGAGTCTTGACACGCTCTTTCTGAATATGGAATATGCAAGTTCTTACAAAAACAATTGCTGAGCTTCTTATAATATTGTCTTCCTATATTCATAGGAGAAGTCAAGCTTCTTATAATATTGTCTGCCTATATATATTATTGTCTCCCTTATTCATAGGAGAAGTCAAGTCGGGTCACCTAATACATTTTTATAGACCCCCGTTAACGAGTTGTGGACCCCCATTTTTTTCCACGCAAGCGTAGACCCTATCGGGCTCCCGTGGACCCTGGGGGTCCACCTGGACCACTTTGGGAATCTAAGGATCTAAACGCACAAATAAAGATGTGTATTATAACGAGAACTAGTAAGTATTTTTTTTCTTATTAAATGTCAATACGTTTTCATTAACTTAAAGCGCTTAATTAAGTGTTTTCGCGCGGAAAATAATTGCCTGTAAACACCAATTTGTAAAAATTGGAGCAACAATTTAATATTAAACCAAGGTCTTCCATAACAGCCATATAATTAACATTAATTGATGAGAGTCCAAAAATTTTCATTTAATATGAAGTAATTGTTAAAATAGTCACACACCCACACGTGGACCCCATTACAAGCTACGTGGTATATAACTTGGATTATTAATGAGCTGTTTTTATATATAGTTAATGGTTTTAAATGCATCTTACAAAAAAAATGTTGAAACGAGCGACGTGTGATGATGACCGAAACGGTTTCCAATTTTTACACCGATTACTTCTGCACGATCGAAGGCATAATTACCGCAGATTTGATTACAGATTATAGACTGTTGTAAACGTTCCACTTAACTCCTGAAAGTTGTAAATTACAAATCAAATTATGAGCTGTTTAATCCTTCGATCTTTTACGTTATTTCCAAGAACTTGCATGTGTTTATTATAATTTATTAAGTAAGAGAAGGTATCGGTCGGCACGGCGGGACATCTTGATAGACGTATACATTCCCTCGGGAAAAACAATGTAATTGTTTATATAACACCTACGTTCTTGTTGATTCGTTCGTTCATCAATTGCACAACAAGCAACCGCATGCAATTAAGGATGCAATTAAACACACAAGTACCTTTAATAAATGCAATTACTCATATCGATATCTCAATATCGTCTTTGTTAGTATGCAAGTCTCGTTTCAGAGTACACATACACGTTATGAAACTGGAGAATTTTTTGCAGTTTTAATTCAAACTTCCTTCATAACCATATTTTCTTTGATGAAAGGTCGTACTGGTCGAAAGCTTCCTCATGCGTCACTAATCCATTTTAAAACACATAAATTAGTTCATTACCGTAACAGAACGTGGAAACCTTTTACCAATTTCTTCCGCGCCGTATCTTTCAAAAAGCAAATATCTCGAATTTTCGAACGAATTCCTTTGTTCGGCGAATTGAATTGAACTTGTACGAATTCACAATGTGAAGTCTTTCATTTAGTCCACAACCGGTTCCCATTGAAAATGGAGATTTATATGATTAGTACTTTTATGTACGCCCTCGCGTCCTATAAATATAAAACATGTCGTGCACATCCCAACACCTACATTTAATTTTTATAGAAGTTAATTTTCGAACCATTTTTGGTTTTAATCCATTGTCGATACAAGCGCACACAAAAAAATTAGACAGCATAAATTACCTAATAACACGTTATTAGTACAGTTCGGATTTTTTTTAGAATACATTGTTGGCATGTTAAAAACTTTTGCCTCAAAGCTTAAAAAAAAGTACAATTTCCACGAGAGTTTCCTTATTCGATCTTGATTGTGATAACGTAACCATGCATTTGCACAAATATGCAATTACAATGTAATTATCGCAATGGAGAAAATTCCAAAGCGTTCTTAACGGGTAACAGGACTTTTTAATGCACTTTTTTTTTAGGAAGAAAATAATTTTAACACCTTACAATTGAATGGTAGTATCGATTTACTACAAAAAAATGTATTCCTTTTGTGACATTCTTTCACGTTTTACTTCAGTTTTTGAAGTGACTGTATTGTGTTTGCAAACGCGCGTGCTGAACTATAAAGAACATGCGAGAATAAATATGTTTTCCCCGTTTTCCACTTCATTAAGTTTCTTTAATCTCGACCACTCGTCGTTCTACTAGAATTCATTCGCAATTACTTAGTGAGTGTAATAATTCCAGCAATTTATGTGATACGGTTAAATATTCGGTTTTTAATTAAATTTATATAGTCTTGAGACATTCCGTTTCCTGTTGTCATTTTATCGATACAAAAGTTACAGTACGAAATAATTACGATGTAAACTAAGCAAAGGTAAGCAGCGCAAAATACTTTAGACATGCAGTTATGTAGGGGGTTGCGGCCCCTTGAGGAAGCATGTTTATGATTGCAAAGTTGGGGGGTTGTCATGGTAACAACTTGGCTGTAGTAATATCGGACTTTTAACAGACATCCGTGCAATAAGCTTTACTTTATTGTTAATGAGATTAGACTTTAATCAATTCGATTCTGTAACCATTTTGGAATAATCGCATATCGCGACGTCGCCAAGTCGTAATTGGCACTGATAATGTTGTGGGGGTAATTGGATCAAATTTAGACCTTCTTGGAATTCACAGATTTAACCAGTAGTTTTGTTGACACAAATGTTACTAAAAAGCTTGTTTGTTAAAGTATGCTCACTCCATATACAGTTCAAAGTATAATAAATACAAATTCAATGGAGAAAAACATAATGGTGGTGATAAACAATAACCACTTATTAAAATGTCATTGCTTGTTTATAAATCATTAGTGTAACTAGCTCAAATGCTACGTTTAATTGAATTTAGAACAGTTTATTTTAACTGTACGCATAATTAAATTTACAAAGTTCATGTCGGTTATTCAAATTATCATAACAAGTAGTACCTACATACATGTTAGTAACAACAGTTAATTTTTGTGAACGTTTGGTAATGTAACCTCTTGTAATTCCAAGACTAGTTTGTGTCAGTTTTACCTGTTTGATATACCTTACTAGAAAATTCTTGTGGTTATTATGTTTTCTTTAGCTTACATAATCGTAAGATATTTGATGTAGGTCAGATATCGTAAGTCCATGACTTTAACTTTCTTCACTGACTAATAATCATGAAGTTTTGATTTCATCGTACCAATTAATTTTATAAAACCGAAGTCTGCAAAACCTTGCTCTAATGACCGTTTATAAATAAGAATGTAAAATAATGCATAAAATTATTTTCCTTCGGTTATTTTAAAACGTGACGCCGTTGAAACTGTCATTCTAAAGGTAATAAAAAATGTTACACATCCAGCTTTTTCGAAAAAGCAAGAACCTCGAACGAAGTGACATCATCATCGTGAGGTTAACAACCACGTTCTTCGGTGTTTACAAGTAATTTTCGCAATGCACTTGATGGAGGGAACACGTGTTTCAATTATTAAACGAAAAAATAATTCATTTTTATTGCAACTTCAAAAGTGAAAGAATTTAATTCATTAAGACACTTGGCTACGTCTAAACATGCAGACTAATTTTCATTATCGCACATCGTCTCCCATCTTTATAATTATATATTGAGAAGAATTTTAATTAGTCCCATGTTTCGATTAAAAAACATGGTACGGTTTTTTTGCGGATCGGATTGGAACACCACGGAAAATAACCTAGACACAAAACGAAGGTTGATAACATTTCGTTTACAATTTGAAAAACTGGTTTTTAACTATGACATCATCCAGTCACATTCGAAAATGGGTTAGTTAACAATTCTTTAGAGATTCGAACAACTGGTTGATTATGTAATCGTAATTTTTAAATTTGTTCAAATGTGTACGAAAAAAATACGGACACGAGAACGTCAAATCTGAAACTGCTGCTTGTATAATTCAATTTAAAATTCTGTTAATTGAGAGGGATGAGCGACAAAGCGCTGCTCAATGATGTTATCCTAACCGAAAGGATAGTAGTCTCGTCAAAGCTTTGTTTATCGCTCGGACGCAATTAAACCTCTAAACAGATTGTTGAAAGACCACAGTTATTTTAATTTGCATCTATTTGATATGCTCCATTAACAAGCATCTCCTTATTTTCAGATATGGGGAAAGCTCTAATATTCATGCTCGTCACTTGTGCTTTCATCCAAAGTGGATTTTGCGAACCACCTGTATTAATCCTCGCCGAAAATCTACTTCAAGTAGTAACATCAAGCACGTTACAGTGGGTTGCGTTTAATAGCAAACTACCCGGAAACTTACAAGACGCGGTGGTCGGAGCTTATCAAAATACACAAGGTACGTGGCACCTTCTTTCCTCCACTAAATTTTAAGTACAGCTTTGACGATTGTTACAGATGAAGATGAAGGAAACAGCGCGCTTGGAGAAATTTCCAGCGAACCCGTTTATATATGCCGAGCCAAACAAAACGGAATTTGGGTGCCGGGGCAGTTGAGGCCGGATAATACGAAGTGCATAGCATCTTTGCGGGGTTCGGTGGAACAATTCGACCGGTACGAGGTCCTAATCAATTCCGAAGGAGCCGCCAATCTTACTTGGGTCTCGCGCGATAAGTACACTTTGGATCCCCAAGGCGCGGTCACAGGCGGCGACGAACCTTTTCGAACGTTCATTGCTCGCCGAAAAGCAAACAGTCATCACAAAGAAGGTTCGTTGACATACTTCTTAGGAAAGTTCGATCCTTCTGAAAATTTTGGAAAATACACTTTAGTCGACCAGAATAATAAACAACTAGACTTTGAAGATGGAGAAATTTTGGTCGAGACCGAACCTATCGCATACGAGCTGCATGGGGTTAAATTAGATTATTTACGTAAACGCGTCAGCCAACAACCCATCGTTTTGGGACACGTTATTTTGAAGAATGAGTATGAATCCAGCGATGTTGTACGGGTCGACACCGTTATCAGTTATAAATATAACTATTCGTTGTATTGGGGCCACGGACACGGCCTTTTAACTGGTCTACCACTTGTTGTACGCTTTCCCAATGGGACCAATATTAACGGCCAATGGGGACTTGCTGAGGTATCTGAGAAGTTAGAAACTCGTAAAATTGAAGGATTTTTGGCTCCCGGAACGGCCGTTAACGTAACATTACGTGCAGAGTACGGCGAATGGGACACTCCGTACACCGCTGTTATCATATCCATATATAAAGGAGGGGAAAAAACCGAGAGATTAATAAAAGATAACCAAAGAGAGCATAATATGCGAGACGTGTTACCTGATTTTGGACCTGTATACTTCCTACACAACAACAGCTTTGTACCAACAACGACCACGACGACTACCACAACAACAACTATCCGAACCACGACCACCTCTAAATCTACCACCACCGAACACGTAGTTCCAATAACTTCTCCTGACATTTTTGACCAAAGTAACAATCGTGTTCAGGAAATACATGGTAATATGATAGATAATAACAATAATAATAATAATGAAAATAATATTATGATAGCAGACCAAGGAGGGGCGCAGTCTTTAAAGAACAAAGATGCTAAAGATGGGCACGATTTTGGAGTTAGTTTAACGTCGAGTTTTACGGTTATATTAGTGGCGGTGTTATGTGCGCGTACCTTAACGTAAAATATATGTGCTAAGTGATTCCAAAGGGCGATTTCGCTTCAAGGCTTGTATCTATAGTGTGCGTGATGAATGAAAAGAGTGTATATAACTCAGCTTCATTATACCCTATACCCAAGTTATTTTTAGTCTACATTCCCACCTTTAATCAGCATTCCAAGTGTATAAACTGAAAACAAGTGTGTATATAACCAGTGTAAATATAATTTTAGGAAGATTATAGACCGAATACGTCGAAAAGTACCTATAGTGAAACAGCAGTGATCCGTACGTCCAAATGTTCGCATGTAAGGTAGTGAAGATGTATTATTAATAAAAAAAATCGTATTTTTGCAAATAATATAGGGTATCACTGGTTACCGAGTGAGTTTGAGGGATAAAATTGGACAAAGTGTTTTTTTTGTTAAAGTTTACATTTAAGTACTAGATCACTATATTTATATTTCAGTTTCATTTAAGTTCCTTCTTTTGATATCAATGCATTATTTCTTAAGTTGAACGCATACGGAGTTCTGAAAAATCAAAATTTAATGGACAATCGTGTAATAAAATTTGTCCATCATTTTGCAAATTTTACGTGTTCATTTTAAATTTAAATAATCTATAATGGACTGTGAATTAAGCTGTCTTTAAGAGTATATTTTGATATATGTATGTGCAATGCGTAACGGGACTGTGCCTCAAGCCTCAAATTACGACAAATTGAAAAATCAATTCTGGCTTCGTCATAGTATTTGCGGCTTACCGCACAAAATAAGAGCAGCTTCTTTTCAAAACTATGTATAGCCAGAGTATTAAAATATCATTATCAATTACTGTTATCAATTTAAAATTAATTCGAATATATTACAAGTTCAGGTAATGTACTAATCAATTTGTGCGCTGAAATTATTTTCCAATATGAATATTGCATGACCTGATTATAATATTTGACTGATAATGTAAAAAAAATATGTGTATTTCATGTAAATGTAGATATCTAAATACTTACATAAACAACGTTCTATGATAGTTTTATTTATACCCTTGCGTTACAGGCCAATTTACTTTCGTTGATTTATGTAATACTTTCTCTTATATGAGGTCGATATGAATTTTTTTAGGCCGATAAATTTATTGACCAATAAACATTGCGTATGCAAGCAAAAAACATAAACGTCGAGTTCTTAACAAGCACAATTGAATGAGTAATGATACAAAAAAATTATTAAATAATGTCCCCCTTAAACACCTTCACCATACAAGATCTACTGCTTCAACAATGACATAGTTTAACAATGAGAGAATAATGTATGATATCACACATCAAATACACGATTGTATAGTCTGTGATTTAAATGTCAGCAAAACAGATATATGTATGTACATTCAATTTTACGAAGAATTCCACTTGACACGATTTTACACCAAAACAATAGCGAGATTTTCATAAAACGTATTCAGCAGGTAATTATATATCAGCAAATTTTTCTACAACTTGCGCAGTTTTAAAAAAAAATTACGATTCAAGAGTACACAAAGTAAGATTCTTCGAATTCAATGCCATTGAAACAACTTGTACAAAGGCGAACTTAGACCAACTTACAATACAACAATAGGTGTACTTCGATTGTTATCAAATTAATTACATGGCCGATTTCTTATCATTCCCAATTAAATTAGAAAGCTTTTAAGTCGACACAAGACTTGATTTTGATTGATTTACTTGCCTTTTACCTTCGCTTTAACCTGGACTTTAATTTTTCCGACGTTTAATATTTGACAAGATATTTAATAGTAGTACATTTTTAAAAAAATGAAACTAATCCTTGATTACGGTGATACCGAGTAACAAAAATGTTAAACCTGTAATGACAAGTCCGAAAAGCGTCTGGACCCATGTCCGACGTGTTATCCGTATTAAGAAGGATTATAAGTAGTTATAACAATTACTTTCTTTAAATTACACTCATAATAACAATTTCAAAAACAAACTTTTTTTCACGTTAATTTGTTTTAATAAATTTTTTTTAATTTTCTGAAATTATTACCAAATTCTGAAGCCTTCTGAATTAAAACTGTTAATTTATAACAGAAGTAAAAAATAATTGATCACAACAACAAGTCTAAATCCTTGGATGCCTTCCAAACTGTCGCCTTGTTTCAGTGGCGGCTTGTCCATATGGTCATTTGGTCAATGACCTCCCAAAAATTTTGACAATATATAAAAAATATTCATTATTACGTGTTTTATTAAAATAGGTAATTAAGTCGCAAGTACAATAACTTAAAATTTATCGGCCGTCGTTCGTAATTCATCCTCTTCAACCTTGGGCTGGCGGTGCGAATTGTCCTCATTGAATTAGATCTACCCGAAAAACTCGAAAAACGTGCAGCGCCCGAATAAACGCGAACGTCCGAAACAATAATCAACTTTGGGTCATGAGCCGGATCCCGCAGTTTACGTTGACTTCGTATAGGGTGTACAACTACGCTCGATTTTTGATTCGATTTTCGCGTGTTTTAAATCAATTTAAGAATTTATATTGATATGTTTTACTGTTGTTGTGTTGTTTTGTAAAAATACTATTTTTGATTCGCGTGTGCATGCGCTATAATAGAAAATGTCGGTAGTGCAGAAAATTAAACAACTAAAAGTGCTAACAAACTTAATTTTACAAAATTAGTTGAGTTCAAGGCAAATGGTCGTCCTTTGCCAGAACTAAGTTTACGACAAACTAGCAAAGACAAAAATAAAGATGTTCATCGAAACTTTCGCAAGGTAATGTACGATTTAGCTAACTGGATATGTGGTTGTGAAGTATCAAATGTATTTTACTGTTTTGTTTGTTTATTATTTTCTAAAGACTCGTCAGACTTGCTATAGTGCAAATCCGGTGTAAGAGATTTAAAACATTTAAAAGGGGAAATAAAAAACATGCTTCGTCTGCAGAACACATGAAATGCTCGGTAAATTTTGCAACCGTAGGAAATGTTGATATTCGTACACAGCTAGACAATGCTTACAGAAAATCCCTTAGAGATTTTAGTGAGAATGTTTCGAAAAATCGCTATATTTTGAACAGAATTGTAGATTGTATAAAATTTTGCGGTGCATTTGAGTTATTTATATTTTTTTAAGTATGTCTATTTTTTAAATTAATTTTTGACCTCCCAGTATGATTGACCACGAGCCGCCACTGCTTGTACATGATTCCATACTAGAGTCCTGCTACGGATCTAAAAAACTTTTTTCTATTTCGCAATTTCTATAGCTTTGTTTCAGATAGTACACGATACGGAAATAGAAGCACTTTCCGTACCGTTTTAGGATTTTATAAATTTTAGTGTATAACCAAATAATTTACAGTTTTAATTTTGACGTAAGAAAATTAAGCGAGGTTTTGTTTGGTTAGTTCTTATTAAGTAGATTTTAATATTCAAAGAAAATTTAATGTTAATTTATGAAACAAAACATAACAAACAATATTCTTCCATCGACCGCGCATTTATGACGTAATTAATGTAAACAAAATTGATTTTAGTATAGGCAACTATACATACATATTGCCGTTTTATCTTCAATCAACTACAACATGAAAGTATAAATAAAAAAATCTGTCGTAATTTGTAGCAAAGGAAATTTTAATAATAACAAATCGACATTAATCTACAATTGTAATAAATCTTGAATTTATTCACAGTGATTTTAAGACATGTTTGTACTGTATGCAACATTCCAATGATAACGTTTAATAACATGTTAAGGGTGTTCAGGTCATCTATTTTACAAACTATTTTCTCACGTAGTTCTTCAATATTATTTACTCATTGTTCAAAAGTTAGATTTTTAAGTAAGGCTGTAAGAAAAATCAAAACTATAAAAAAGTAAACATTCCGACTTCTGAAAAGATCTTTTGGAGGTGAAGCGGAACCACTTTAACAAAATGTTTTTGTTTGATTGAGAAATTATAGAACGGTAAATGTAAAACCAAACTTCATCGATAAGGAGTCTTAAGCAAATATGTCTCTGATAAAAGTGTTGCAAAGCCATTGACAGTATTGAATATGTGCAGGATAATTGTCTCAATAAGTTGATAAACTGCTTGCACACAGTAAGGATATAAATATCTTTCTTCGGTATGATGCGACAAGTCATTATATAAAGTTCAACTTGTTCGAGAAGTAAGTTACATCCATGATATATCAAACATTGTCAAACGCTTTTGGTGTTATCTTTGTAGGTGGACCATTATATTGATTAAGCACCAATCCGTTCCTACAAAAAAAAAAAAAAATTAGTCTTCTTCTTTTACTGTGATGAAAACTATTTTATTTCGACAAAACAATCGAAATTGAGTAATTTAATTCTCCATCAACTTGGTGAGGTTATATTAAAATAGCAATAAAAGACGAAGCTCTCACAAAAACGTAGAAACGATGAAGTTAGGTTATAAATTAGTGGTGCGTTCACAATAGCATTTCTTCTCTAGAATTATTAGAGTATATAATTTTATTAAAATTACAAAGTACGGTCGACGGACAAGTTTTGTAACTAACTCGTGAATTAAACGGTGATTAAAAATCTCAACACATTATTTTGAGATAGCAAACTTTCAACAGCATTTGTTGCTAACTTTATTAGGATAGCAACTCTACCAACATAGCTTTAAACAAAAAAACACTAGATCATATAGATTAACATTTATTTCTTGAAGTAAATTTTTGCGAAATAGAAAAAATAGTATAAAAAACACGGGTCACAACTACTTTTTGTCGCACTCCGACAATTGCAGACAAAAGGTTGTTGTGACACTTGTTTTTCAATATACTACTGTCAATCTCGATACATCTTCTGAAGTAGGATTCTCAAAAGTTCTGGGCATGAAACTCACACTGAAAGCAAGATCTGCTCTTGTCCCCAGCATCAAATACATTAGTGCTCCAACGGCTTTGCATTCTCAAAAATTTAAAATACTTGAAAAATCCTTGTCTTGTTCAATTTGTATACCCAGGAAATAAGTTGCTGATGACTTTAAACTTTAAACTCGGCTGTCAATTTATTATAAAAGTTCTTTATCTTAGTCTGATCAGTAGCAACAATCAATCCGTCATCTACGTATATAAAAACCACTATAGTCCGTAAAATGTAAGATTCGTATTTTCGGATTAGCGAGTTATGGAAAGTAACTATCTATAAATATCTATGGGCAACATTTGTTTTTGTCGATAATAATTAATAATTTATGTATTGTTCAAATAAACTATATTGTACAAATATATACTATCATGTTTGTGTCATACATTCTCTTTTCTAATTACAGTTCAAATTCTAAATACACACAAACACGACAGTATATATATATATATCGAGAATAATAATAAAGTAGTTAGTTCTTTGTTCTAGTATTAAGATTAAGTTGTATTTAATAAAGTTTGTAACAGTTTATAAACATCAGTTTATTATTCAACAAACTTAACTGGCGCAGTCGGTAGGATTAAAAAAAAAAAAAAAAGAAATTCTACATTAAAAAACCGAGAAACCTCCATCGAGGACTGTTTTCGTGAGTTTCCACTCTTTACGGAACCGAACCAACACTTCCTACGCAAATAACCGAAGAATTGAAGAACACAATATCTAGGTAAGAGCAATCCTTTCTATTTAATTATTTCCTTTCTATTTCACTTAATTAAATCCATGAATAAGATTTAATGATCTAAATTTTTAATATTTGTTATATTTGAATTAATTCGAAAAATTTAAAATTGATATCGAAAATATTATTAGTCATTTAAAAAACTTACGATTAGAAAACAAAAAAAAAATGACACAACAAGTAACTCAAACGACCGATTTTAATATGTTAAAATTATATATTGATACAATTCCACATTTGATGGTGATCCGACAATATTAGAAATCTTCATTGAACATTGTGAACAATTAATAACCATTTTAGAAACGAGGCCGCCAATCCGATGAATAATTTTTTTAATACGGGCTATAATTTGTAAATTAAAAGGGGACGCTTTAACACTTATAGGTAGTCGCCCCGAAATTAGAAATTGGCAAGAATTAAAAACATTACTAAGACTAAGTTTTGGGGATCAAAGAGATTTAGATTGTATAGTGCAAGAATTATTAATTACGAGACCACAAAAAATGAACCTTATGTAAAATTTGGACAAAAAATTCAAAAAATTCGTAGTTCTATAGCTTCTAAATTAATGTGTACGAATACAACTGTTCCCGAAAGACAATTTCAAATGAAAATTATGATCAATTAGCACTAAAAACATTCATCAGAGGTTTACAAGGTAAAATTCAGGACATGGTACGATTAAGAAATCCTCTTCACTTGAACAAGCAATTTCATACGTCTTAGAAGAAGAGAATTTTATTAATTATCAAAGACAAAGTAATTATACTATAATAACCCCAAATTACCAAATTCAAAATACGAAAATAATAATTATAGAACTAGTAATTTCCAAAACTCTTCATTTTCAAATTCAAGATACAATCAATTTCATTCTAACACACCATTTCCTTCTCAACCGATAAATATTGAAACAAATCAAAACATAACACCAAAAGATATTTCACAAATCAACAAGTATTTGGTAAACCTAAAAATTCTTTTCAACCAAGTAATACATTTTCTCAAAATATGTCTACTTCCACACGTAATTCAGAATACCCAAAACCCATGTCAATATCAACAAGAAACACAAATTTTCCTAAACGTCAACAATTACATAATCTCGAAATAAACGAATTAACCAATCAAAATAACAATGCCATTACTAATACAAATTACCTAATTTTCATCTGCAACAATCACATAATTTTGAAACGAATGAAATTACCAATCAATATGATGATTCTGTTGCTGGACCAAGTAGTATCGAAAATTCCAATAAAAAATCAATTTGAACTAAACTCAAATGAAAATTTTTACGAGGTATCTCCCCAAATCTTGTCACTTAATTACTTTAAATAATTTATCTAATGACCTACCATGCATACATGTACCACAATTAAATATGAAAATATTAATTGATACAGGCAGTTCAGAAGTATAATAAACCCAGAAATATGTAACAAATATTATCCAAATAATATATCTTTTGAAAATTTCAATATTCAGACTTCACATGGAATAACTTTTCATGATAAAGTAGCTATTATACCAATTTTCGATATCTTTAAAGTCAACGAAAATCACAAATTTTACCTTTTTAACTTTAGTAATAAATACGACGGATTAATAGGAATGGATCTTTTACTTCAATTAAAAGCAAATATAGATGTACAAAATAAAAAACTAACTACACCTTATGCTGATGTCCCGATACATTTTAATAACAACCTAGATCACATACAAAAAAATGATATTAACTACACAATCGTCATACCACAAGAACAGAAAAAATCGTTAAAATTCCAATTAAACATAAGAAGGTATAGGAATAATCAACCACCATAAATTTAACGAATTTATAGAAATGCCTAGCGCAATATTAACAATTCAAAACTATTTTGCCATAACAACAATCACCAATTCAGGAGAGGATGAATTTAAAATTACCTTTTAAACCTTTTGTAATTGACATAATTAACATAAATCACTTAAACGAATTCAGAAACAACAATCAAAATAGCAATGAAAAAAATTTATTGGAAGAAAATTTAAATAATATCAAATTAGATCACTGTAACGACGAAGAAAGTAGAGAAATAAAAATTATGTTATAATTTTAAAGACATATTTCATAACGAAAAAATTCCACTTAGTTTCACAAATCAAATAAGTCATAAAATTAACCTTTCCGATGAAAAACCAGTTTTACTAAATCTTACAGATTTCCAGAGATACATAAACATGAAGTCAAATCACAAATCAATAAAATGTTACATCAAAAATAATTCAACCATCCACTTCACCTTGGAGTAGTCCAATATGGGTTGTACCTAAAAACTTGATAAATCGGGTAATCAAAAATGGAGAATAGTAATCGACTATAGAAAATTAAACGAAAAACTATAGACGATAAATACCCTCTTCCAATATTAATGACATTTTAGATAAATTAGGCAGGGCAAAATTATTTTACCACACTAGATTTAGCTTCGGATTCCATCAGATCGAAGTAGACAAACAAGACATTCCTAAAACAGCATTTTCTACTCTAAATGGTCATTATGAGTTCATTCGTATGCCATTTGGGCTCAAAAAGCCCTGAGCACTTTCAAAGAGTCATGGACAATGTATTACGAGGCTTAAACAATGAAATCTGTTTAGTATACCTAGACGACATAATAATATTCAGTACATCTTTACAAGAACACATTACTAGATTAAAACTTGTTTTAATAGACTAAGAAGATAATTTCAAAATTCAATTAGAAAAATCTCAATTTTTACAAAAAACAGTATCATATTTAGGTCACATTATTACCCCAGATGGTGTAAAACCAAACCCCGACAAAATCTCAGCTATACAGAAATTTCCTATCCCGACAACTCAGAAAGAAATTAAATCATTCCTTGGATTATTAGGTTATTATAGAAAATTTATTAAAGATTTTGCAAATCTTACGAAACCAATGACAGTTTGTTTAAAAAAGAATGCAAAAATCATTCATAATCAAGATTTTATAAACTGCTTTAATTTATGTAAAAATATTCTGTGTAATGACCCAATTCTAAAATACCCCGATTTTAATAAAGAATTTGTCTTAACAACAGACGCATCTAATGTTGCTTTAGGTGGTGTGCTATCTCAAGGACCCATAGGTCAAGATAAACCAGTTTCGTATGCATCTCGAACCTTAAACGAAACAGAACAAAATTATAGTACTATAGAAAAAGAGTTGTTAGCAATAGTTTGGTCATGTAAATATTTCAGACCATACCTCTTTGGACGAAAATTTACAATAATAACCGATCATCGACCCCTTCTTTGGTTATTCAATTTAAAGAACCTAATTCAAAATTAACAAGGTGGCGACTAAAACTCCAAGAATATGATTTTCAAATCTTGTATAAAAAGGAACACTAAATAACAATGCAGACGCCTTGTCCAGAATTCAAATTAATAACATAGATGATTCAGACTCCTTATTTAACCACCCGGAAATATAAATAACGATACACTTGAATACTTAAACGACCTACCAAGTTCTCCTGACAATAATGAAATCGACTACGAAATTTTAATTGATCAATTAAGACCTAGCCCTAAAAATACCATAGAAATCACATATGAAAATTTCATAACACAATACCAATCAAATAATATTAATTCAAATGAAAATATAAAGAAGTCCCACAAAACCTATTACACGCGAACGATAATATTGCACATTGCATCAGCAACGATAAACACATGTCAAAAGGATTAGCCGCACAAATATCAAAATTAATTCATAATTATTCCGAATTACAGAGTACAAATTCCAAATTGCATGATATTTTAGAATCTAACTACGGAAATTTCATAATTTTTCATCTAATTACCAAAGACAATTTTGGGATAAACCAGACTACAAAAACTTATTTCAATGCCTAATAAATTTAAAAATAACACTCTAAATAGAAACATAAATTCATTATCAATTCCTAAATTAGGATGCGGACTCGACAAATTAGAATGGAATAAAATCAAATCAATGTTACATTATATCTTTATCAAATCTCCAATTAAAATAACTATTTATAAAAATACAATGATAGAACCCAACATAAGTGACAATACACCACACTCATTATCAAAAATACCTCAAACGATGGTATACCTATTTTAGATGACATAATCAATAACAAACCAAACCAAATTCATGTATTCAAAAACAACAAAAACGAGTTACAGATCTCACACGATACTTACGAATATCAAAATTACAATTGTAAAAATGCCAATCGAATCCAACGAAGACTATATCCTGAAATTATTAAAAGACTATTTAAAACCAAATACAACGTACCACATTTATTTCAACGATTGCAAATTTATTAATAACTTCACAAATGTATATACCACCCATTTTACAAAAACCTTTTAATTCTAATTAAATGTACTAAATTAATTAATACCATAAGAGACAAAGAAGAACAAATTCTAATGATAAAAAATCACCATGAAGGAAAAACTAATCATCGTGGTATCAATGAAACTCTTGAATACCTAAAAAGAAATTATTATTGGATAAATATGAAATCAACTATAACAATACTACATAAATCTATGCGATATTTGTAAAAGAACTAAATATGATAGATCTCGCTCTATGTACCAATAGTATTAACTGAAACCCCTTCAAAACCGTTCGAAATCTGCCATATCGATGTATTTTCTACGACTCAAAAAACTTACTTGACTATTATAGATGTTTTTTCAAAATTTGCCCAAGCAATAAACATATAACTAAGTAAAACAGCCATTAACATTTGCGATGCATTAATAGAATATTTTACAAAATTTGGAATTCCCAATAAAATTGTTTTAGATTGCGGTAAGAATTCAACAATAACGTAGTCAAACAACTGTTAAAAATGCATAAAATCGACGTACATTTACAACCCCTGGACATCACGAATCAAATTCCATCATAGAAAGGTTCCACTCAACACTCAATAGAACATTTAAGAATTGTAAATGCAGTTGTTACCCCACAGAAAATCTTAATATATATTACGCAATTCTGAGATTATAATAGTTCCATTCATAGCGCTTGCAAATTTCACACCCCATTGACGAACTTGTCGTTGCTTATGGACATCACGCCACCTTTAGGTACTTAAGTATATTGCGATTCAAAATATTCTACTCTGATTGCATTGAAAACCAGTAAAAATAAATTAACGTATATATATAACCGTTGATTGTCGATTATTGGGAGAGATGACCAACTTACAAAGTATATCGCCCAAAAAAGTGATGCTCAAATGACCGGATTTTAGCATCGATTTCATCTGTTGGTCAAAAGCATAGTAACTAACAATTTTGTAAATGTGTGTAGAACACTACAAAATCACTACATTCAGTTGTTGATAAGTGTTAGCGTAATACTTTTATTGAGACGATTCAAGCTCTCTTTGACAACATAAATTACGTACTACAGACTTTTCAATCAAGGTACTACTAATTTCGTTGACATATAATGCTACCTTGATACCTAGTCCCAATTTAATGCAACCAGGTTCGTGGAATTATATACGTATTGAATAATCAGTACCTAAGTTACGAGAATTATTAATAGATTTTTATTTGTTTCATCTGCTTTTCTAATATCAAACTGCATACAAAACGAATCTAATAATAAATCCTTACTCAATTACTTTGGTATAAAAGTTTGAAATCTCGTTTTCATTACTTTTTGTTTTTTTTACTTGTACATTGGTTGAGAAATGTAAAAGTAGTTGTGTATACCAAGCTATGTAAAAGAATTATAACAAAGACTTCAGTATACCTGAATAAAGCTCATTTCCTACTTCACTGTTTAAGTACCTAACAAAAAGTATTTTTTAAAATGTGTCCATCTTATTTTGTCTAGGATACGATTATAATAATGTACTAGGAAACCTGCATTGCGAAATAAGTACAAGGCATTCCATCAGTAACTCTAAGAAATCTCAGCAGGAAAAATGTAGCTGTTTGCAGATTTCAAGGCGTAACAGCTATTTTTCGGGCAGAAGGTAGGCATTACTAGCTATGATGCAAATTGTGCAAGATAAACCTAATTGATTATTACATCAATAATCGTTATTACTTTTCTCGTTAGTAGGTACACAATATACATAAAAATTCAAGATTTTATTATAATTATAACTTATAAAGAATAATAATTAGGTAAATGACAAAAAACAAATAAATACATAATGTATTTATAAATTAGTCATTTTAAAAGAAAGTTTTACATCCGCAATGATATGAATTTTTGACCCTGAATTAATGATTATTAATTCAAATTACAGAATAAAAGATAAAATGTTATATTCTCACATTATAAAGGATCGATCATTATAATCATATAAAAATTTAAATTGAATAAATGAATGTGAAGTTCAATATTTTAAATATCTACGGTGTACCTACAAGACATTAATACCGCCAGTGTTTCATACTGGAATAACCAACAGTTACGAAATCATTTTACCTTTGAGTGTACATCATTTCCTCATGTACCACCATACTCACGCAACATGAACTTTTCTACAGTTACAATGGATTCCTGTAATAATCATATTGCCCTTAGCATTCTTTCCAATACCGAATTTTTTAAAAAAAATGTTGTTTTTCGAGTATTTCTGCGCAAACAAAACTGTTCGCTATTTACCTATTGCACTTTGGCAATCTTTGAACTACATTCATTATAATGTCGTCAACTTTCAAGTAATTGTTGTGTTTACTCAAAGTGCAATAAGACAAGAAAAAATGCTCGTGGTCATAGTTTTTATAGATTTCGGTAAAAGATGAAATCCGTTGTAATCAATGGGTAATAAAAAGAGTGGAAATCTGGGAACTTGTTACTCTACTTTTAAAATAAATGATCAATTGAACAAACGATTAATTTGTGAAAACGCATTTTCTTCCCGAAGTTTTAGTAGATTTCTCAGCACGGAACAAAAAATTAGAAGAGAGTGCCATTAAAATTTTGTCGTAAGTAGATTAAAAATATTTCTTATATATATGTACAAAAGTGCTTTATAGTTAAATTAATCTAAAATTGGTTTATTGTCAATTAAATTGTCTTATTATTTAAAATAGAAATTAATCAAATGGATGTAACATGTACATTTCGCAATTGGAGGAATCTTATAATTTTAAATTTCTTAAATTTAATCAGTATATAAACGGAGGTCGTATTATTGACGGCAAATAAACATTCTGTAAAGATAATTTGGGGAAAATAACATATTTTTGAGGAGGAAATCATTAAATAGCAATAAAATAAAGATAATTTTTTCCAGAAATCGTCACTAGATTAAGGAAAAAAATCGCTGTAAAGTAAATAAAATCAGCACTAAAATGATTCATTAGTGAAGCGATTTTATGTTTACATTTGTATCGGTAGAAATGTGTAAAATGTATGTAAATTTTAATTACGTGCATCCGAGGTGAATACATTGTCCTAAAAATGAAAAGCAACTAGATTAACATTTACTCATAGAGCCATACATCTAATCTTTCTAAACAAAATGATGGTTCTCATTCAACTCATTGCAATCATGCTTCATCATAACAGTACATTTACTATTTATTAAAAAAAATTATTTTCTCGAAATAAGATGTTAACAACTAGTCTAGACATTGTCCGGAAGACTTTTTCTCGGCAATGTTTAATAAAATCATTATCAACAAAATTCGTCTGAGAGTGTTTAATTACATTATTGAAAAATATTTCGAAGGATTTGTAGCAGTTTCTTTCCCTGGTTTTTATGAATTCAAAATAAAACAGATTAATTAATTACAGACTAAGTTATAGTGACTCGAAGTAATTGTTTTTCATTTAGTTTGAGTTGTTTATTTCTTACTTACTTTAGACTCTTAAAAAACATTAAAAAATTCCTTCCGTTTTTGTTCAAATTTGCTTTGGGAAAAAATATAATATGTGTGGGAACTAAAGTTCTTTCTCATGACCACGTGTTTTATTTGGCCTCGACTATCGCCTATAAGCTAAAACATTTCGTCGTAAAAAATGAAACTTTAGTGCCTTAATACATGCAAATAATTATTATTTCTTTGTCTTTACACAATATCGATCTTTGTAGAAAAATGACACAGAATCAACAGAACCAAGTTCATCCTTAGAAATTACGGGTCAGAATGGTAGAAGAAGATCATCGTCTCAAACTACCTAGAAGTGCACAAATCTCTCAACGTTCGTACTTATGCGTTACTTCAAAAAATATGACAATTTGAAGACAAATTTCCTGATATTATCGAAACTCCAAAAAAATACATAGTGTCGACTGATTTTACTTCTTAATCTGAGATTAATCAGATTTGTGACTTACCATCACCGTCGGTAGTAACATTAACACCTTAGGAAATTAAAAATGAAATCAATAATTTCCGAAAACAACGAAAAATCATTCGCAACAACAATTCTCGATCAGACAGACTTAACAAAGAAAAAACACTATAACAAAACGTAATTCATTGCAAAGAAAGCTACAGGGAAAAAACAACAGCGATAAAGACGAGTACATATGCAATGTTTGAGCATAACAAAGAACCACTTTGACTAAACTTTAAAAGGAACTGAGTTTATCATTATTTTATAAATCACCCGGAAATTATGCAAATTTATGTTAAGAATTTGAAGTTAGCACTACCTGGTATATCAACAATTCAATCTTGGTTAGAAAATATACAACCTGAGAACTGGGCATAAACATCCTCTAGTGGAAAAAATCAGTTGAAAGTAAAAGTATGAGTGCCGAAGAAAAACATTGTGTTTTTACTTTTGACGAAATTGGTTTAAAGAAAGGACTGATTATAATCATTTCTACGATGTACTAGGAGGCCATGAAGATCTTGATTCATTGCAGGACTTCTAAACGTGAGGAATCACGCGTAACTTTTTTTTCTTGTAGAGGGCTTCTAGTTCCTTGAGGTAATCCCTTTTCGTTATTTTCTTGTGTCAGCTTGCCCAATTAAAGGAGAGATGCGTGAAAAATACCTTATTGTGGATGTTATAAACAAATTGCAGATCATTAGACTTAATCCCTGCGTACTTATCGGTGATCAGGGAACAAATAATCGAAATGCGATTGAAACTCCACTAGGAGCCATATCCTTTTTATCTGCAATGACAAAAAATGTATGTTTCGAGCATGATCTCCACATCTTATCAAAAGTCTTAGAAATAACTTTATGAATACCAAACTGGAAAGTCAATTGTTGATGGAAAGTAAGTATCATGGAAAGATTTTACTGATACTTATGTTTTGGATCAGGCAAGTACTATTTCTGAGCAATGGTAAAAATAAAAGACGTTCATGTGTCACCAAATACGTTTCCAAAAATGCGTGTTAATTACGCTGTTCGTGTTTAGTAATTCTGTTTCGGCAGCGTTATTAATCAGCATCTGCAACAGGACAATTGCAAAGCGAGACTTAAGCAGAATACAGCTAACGTTTTCAAAAACATTAATAATATATTTGACTGCTTAATTAGGTAGAACCGTAACTGATTCAAACCCATACAAGAGTGCTATATCGATTTCATAAATTACTGCCTCTTAACACTTTAAAGTTAGCTGTACCCTACTTTCAGAATATTACCAGTTCTATCGGATAAACGGAAAAAGAAAGGCGTAACATTTATTGTAAGGAATGGGTTTTATATGGACAATACAAGCCGTTCTAATGTTATGGGATGACTTAGAAGGAGAATGGTTTTAAATATTTAGATAACATTGGACTGTCAGGACCCGCATTGAGAATCAATTTTCTGTGATACGCAATAGGGGTGGTTACAATCCTCAACCTACTGAAGGCAATTTAGAATAGAATTACAACATGAACATGCAGATACGTTTACAAGCGGAACTGAGGACAAGCTGATTGCCAATCTGATGTGACGAACTTTGGCAATTCAAGACAAATTGGAACATACCTACTCCAAGACCGGTAACATGTGGTACACATCTACACTGAACGAGAACCATGTCCAACAAGGTGTAGCTTCCAGAAAAAAATTGTAATTTCTTCATCATTAAATCTCGAGCCAAACTTAGAATCTTGCACGCAACGTTTACATCGCTTGATATTTGGCATTTAATTCTATTTAAAAAGTTAAATGTGAAATTGGCTGTAACAATACTTGTAGAATGATATAACGCCCTCTTGTTAGGTGGTAACGAGTTATTACTTAATTAACAAAAGATTATGGAAGAAAAATTAATGAAATAAAATTTCTAGTTAGGCCTAAGTAAGAATTTGCGTTGATAACCTATACTCTTAAAAAATTTAATATATGTTTAGTAGTTATAGAAGTTGATTATAATTTAATTAAAAAATTAGATCATATTTAATGAATAACTTAACTTCCATATTTGATTCGTGGTTGGAGGACTGTAAGAACATAAACTAATGCTGATACAATACTTGATAAAAATAAAATTGTATCGGCACCCTAAAATGGGAAGTGAACAGTCGAACTAAAATGTAAAAAAATAAAACCTAACTATTAAAGCACTAGATAAAAATATTGTCATAACCTTTGTATATTTTTTAAAATAGATTTTTGAAATGTAGAGTAGTTATGTATGCATTGTTTGCCTTTTGAATGTTTTAAAAATTTATGGAAATTAAATTAATATTTTTCCATGTAGATTGTTTATTATGAAACCCTTGTAAAATATTTTGATTTTAATTAGTTAAAGACTTCAGAACTGTCACTTATTGTTACCAGTTGTTATGCTTACAGTGTTGATAAATCTGGTACAAAAAAATAAAAACACAAAGCTTTCACGAGCACTAATTAAAAACTAACATGATTGGCATTTATTTCATTTTATTTAAAAGCAAGATAAGTATTGATGAAGCAATATTAATGTGTCAAATTAAGATCTCGAAATAAGTTTTGTCACGACTGAGGCTATTTAACTAGCAATCAACGCAAAAAAATTAGAGAAAAGAAACGACAATGAAAGCATAAAGCGGTCCGATTTGTGGCAACGGCGCCCAAAAGGAGGTGTAAAAGATGAAATGTTTCGACAATATCAGGTGTGGCCGTCTGTATGCGACACTAGACAGGTTTAAGAAATTCAGCGAGGGGGCGTGCGGTGTAGAAAGTAATGAGTTCGTATTCGTTAGTATGGAGTTAGGCATCTTCCCAATAATACTACAATCAACGATATAACCAAGTAAAGAAAACTCAATCAAACAAACAAAGGTACAAAACAAAACCTACATAAATGAGAAACAAACTATCAATTTCAAATAAATCAAACTGTATATAAAAAGAATCCTTAGACAGAAATAAAAAACAATAAATTTATAGGATATCATATAAAATCTGCGAAATATTAGAAAATAATAAACTAAAAAATTAAAAACACTAAAAATAAATTCGAAATAGTACACATAAAAGAACTAAAAAACTCTTCTTTGTTTCAGAACAATGAAACTAATAATACTCCTGAATATGATAATATGGATAGGTGCGCAGAAAAATAAAAGTCACGAAATTAAGTAATTCACCAGGATTATTACCATTCAAACTAGGCGTAAGTCAAATCATCAGCAACCGACATATATTTTTTATACGATATTGATTTAAAAACGTTAAATACAGAAATTTCAAAATTTTTAGAAAGCTATAGAACAACAAATTTCACAATCTTTACAAACGTACATCGTTACTAAAAGTTTAAGAAACAATTATGAAAACCTTGAACCTAATCATACTTGAAATAGAACAAAAATACAACACATCATACAATCTAATCAAATAACAAACAGAGTTAAACGAGGATTATTAAATATTGGAGGAACATTATCAAAATGGTTATTCGGCACTTTAGATTCGAAGACGGTGAAAAAATACACCAATGACATCAAAAATTTAAAACAAACCAGCTGAAAATCATTAAAAATATGAACTCCAATTATCATTATCAAAGAACTATTAAACAAATATTCATCAATTATCAATACTCTTGTTTCCAATCAAAAGAAAATATTTGACTACATAAACGAATTTCCCAAAAACTCTTTCAAGTAATTACTAACGAATTTCACTAATACATTATATTATAATCAATAATAAATCAATTTCATATTAATTCAAATATAATAATTACATTTCTAGACAATCTAGAAAATGCAATTACCTTCTCGAAATTGCACATAACATATCCAGACATCCTAACACAAAACGATTTACAAAAAGGTTATTGTAGAATTAAAAATTTATATAAAAGTGTAGCAATCTTAAACATTAAATCAAATTCATGGTATAATAATAATAAAATCCAATTGTCATATTTCCGAAAATACTATCCATTCACACTAGAATTTCCAATAGTTTATCCAAAAATATTCCAATATTATAAATTATACCCAATACCAACAAAAAGGAATACCATAATAATCCCACCTAAAACTCACCTGGCACAAAAAGATAAATATTCTGCAATATATGGACCACCAATGTGAATCAATAGAAAAACATTTTTATATGAAAAACGACAATCTACAATTCAATAATAACGAAGACTGTATAGCAAATCTAATACAACAACAAACGAAAATATGTAACGAAACCATGATTGAAAACTCTAAATTAATTATAAATGAAATAAACGAATATCCGTGATTATACCAAAAGTGAAATTCAAATAAAAAAACAATGTATAAACCAGAAAATTTACAACCCTTACTGGTGCAAATTTAATAAAAGTTCTTTAAACTGCAGTGGAACTATAGACTTTAAATTTACCAATACTCAAAATTCAAGAAAAGTACTCCATTCATGTTACCAAACATAAAAACAAGAACATCCAACTAGTTACATCAACAAAAAACCATTACAAATCGATGACATCCCCTTAGAAAACATCTATACACTGAAAGAACGTTTAGACAAGATACAATTATTAAACCCAGAATACAACGAAAACCAATCTACTAATTGACATTATATTTAATAATATTCCTATGTGTTATTTTAATAATAAGTTATATTTATACAAATATAAGAAAAACATATATAAATTGTGCAAAAATAAAAAATGGTGCAACACCAACAACTTCTTCACCACCAACAAGTCCTCCATCTACAACACCTTCACAATTTCTTCCACGGCGAAATTCGTCTAATAAGGGAGGAGTTATGGACAGTAACTATCTATAAATATCCTATGGGCAACATTTGTTTTTGTCGATAATAATTGCATAATTTATGTATTGTTCAAATAAACTATATTGTACAAATATATACTATCTTGTTTGTGTCATACAATTCTCTTTTCTAATTACAGTTCAAATCCTAAATACACACAAACACGACAGTATATATATTATATATCGAGAATAATAATAAAGTAGTTAGTTCTTTGTTACTAGTATTAAGATTAAGTTCGTATTTAATAAAGTTGTAACAGTCTATAAACATCGAGTTTATTATTCAACAAACTTAACTAGCGCTTCATTCAACTGCCACAGGTAGAAAGTATATCTATTTCGTTTCCTCCTACAGCGTATGATGTAGGCAGAAAAAGAGAATGTTTTTTAACGCGACGGGTGGTGAACTAACACCTTCACACACGTAACGAGTTATCGTACATTTAAACATTTGGTTAGAAAGAGACAACAAAACGAATGGTATGTTGCAGTTTAACCAGTAAATACTCACATAAATTCGCTTTAAAGCGGTATTGAAAATGTTTCTAGCGTAAAGTGCATAACTTGTAATTCTAGAATATATTTATGTTAATCATTTGAAACAATGCCTTAATGACCTTTTTCACAAACAAATTTGATAATGACGTTACCGTAATTATTTCTTTTAATGAGTTACACATATTTTTAAATACAGTAATGACATTAACCTTCATTTATCTTGGCAGAAAGTATAAATTCAACTAATGAAGTGAATTATTGTTTACTTATTATTAAGTAAGTACATGCTTACTAATAGAAAGTTAATAAAACCAAAGTTACGTTTTCCAAACATCTCAAGACTGTTCAATCTTATATTTATGATTTTGTGTTAATCCAAATAAAAGTTTAAGTAGTAAATATTTTAATCAACCACTAAACAACAGTTAGTATAACATATGTACATAATTAGTAGAAATTAATATTTACAAAAAATTACACAAAGCATTGATGCACTATCACACTGTTGTCAGAGATTCTTCCCACATGTGCAATACACTAGCATCCGAATATCCATCTCTACCGATGTGTTTGTCGTAATAGGACTTGCAGATCCCCAAATGTGTTCAATAAGCATTAGAATTTACAATGGTAGGGTGGTAGTCGAAGAATAAAGTGACCATGTTTGAATAATGTTGTCCACTACGTAGCGTTTTCTATTGCATGTTTAATTGCAAGATTCAAAAGATTTATCTTTAAATCTTTTTCGGAAAAAAGATATATTTTTATTTTTCAACCAGCTCCTAGTATTTCTTGTTTTTTCCAAGCAGTCGACGGTAAATCGTTCCATAAGACGGGAATGATAAGACGCGTTGTCCTTAATTATCAAAGACGGATTGCATTTGCTTTGGTAATAACTGTTCTGTTAACGCATTTTTCAAAAACCGTAGAGTCCCCATTATCGTGGTAGTCTGATGTTTTAGATTTTGCAACAAATACTAAACTTGCACCTTCTATAAAACCATCAGAATTTCCAGCGTGCAAAATAATATACCTTTACCCAGTTGAAGAATAAAATGCATTTTTAACAGTATTTGAGTATCATCTTGCCAAGATCTTTAGGTGATCCTCTGGAAAATATCACGTTTCATCCAGAAACACAACAGATAAAGGTGATTCTGCATTCATGTTCTGTATATATTGTTTTAGAAATTTAACACGCGCAAATACAACACTGTTCTTTTCGCACAGCGCTCTCCGATTACAGTCTTTCTTATACTTAAAACCAATATCACTCAAAATCTTACTTATGGTCGGTCTAGATGCTTCTAACAAGCCTTTAACATGTAACGTATGTTTAAGCGCATCTAACGTGACATGTTTCTTTTGTGCGTACATGTCATACAGTACATCCCTTATTGTATGTTTTAATCCTTCTGGTATATCAGTAGTTTTATATTTTTCCGACATCTCTTGTTCCTTTTAGGCAATGGAGTGTTAGTTTTTCACTAGCAATGATCTTTTTAATGTGTCAACTGATATTTTTAAAGCCATAACACTACATAAGAGCCACTGTTATCTTTTTTTCTGCAGAAATATTCATGTACGTTAAGAACTAATTCGCGGCACCGTTCATTTAAGCATTTGCCAGGCATCTTTCGACGTTTTTAAAGAGAAAGCACGAAGAAAACTACACAATAATTCACTTCATTAGTTGAATTTATACTTTCTGCCAAGATAAATGAAGGTTAATGTCAATACTGTATTTAAAAATATGTGTAACTCATTAAAAGAAATAATTACGGTAACGTCATTATCTAATTTGTTTTTAGAAAAGGTCATTAAAGCATTGTTTCAAATGATTAACATAAATATATTTAGAATTACAAGTTATGCACTTTACGCTAGAAACATTTTCAATACCGCTTTAAAGCGAATTTATGTGAGTATTTACTGGTTAAACTGCAACATACCATTCGTTTTGTTGTCTCTTCTAACCAAATGTTTAAATGTACGATATCTCGTTACGTGTAGTGAAGGTGTTAGTTCACCACCCGTCGCGTTAAAAACATTCTACTTTTTTCTGCCTACATCATACGCTGTAGGAGGAAACGAAATAGATATACTTTCTACCTGTGGCAGTTGAATGAAGCGCTAATCCGAAAATACGAATCTTACATTTTACGGACTTATAGCTGTCATGTTATCATTATTTTTAACGATACAGACACGTATCGGTTCGACTTAACTTCAAAATCAAGGCCACGTAGGAAGTCACCAAAACGCTTATTCCAGCATATTGGTGATTGTTTTAAGCCATACAAGCTCATTTTAAATTTACATGCCTTGTCAGTGCCAGCTTCATAACCCATTGTATGTTCCATATAAATTTTTTCTTCCAGTTTCCCGTGCAGGAAAGCAGTTGATACATCAAACTTGAGCAAGACCCATCTCTTTATTTGCAGCAACACTTAGAATTGATACTGATAGTTGCCATCTTTGCAAATGGACATAAATGTTTGAGTATCATCAACACCCTCACCTGGTTAAGTCACCTTTGACTAACAAGTCTGGCATTGTACCTATATCAAGCTGCCATCGGTATTGGTTTTTTTTTTTAGGAGTATTCGGTAGTTTGGTCCCAAATTTGATTATAATTCAGCGAATCAAGTTCTCCTGTCAATTGCTTCTTTCCACTCAATGCAATCTTCATGTCTTGATTGTTTCTTGAGAAGTCTCGAGGAACTTTAAGTAAAATTTTTGTCGCCGAATAGGTACTCATTAAAAAAATAATGGTTTCTGCAAAGTTGAGCGATTTCATTACAAATTTCTTGACTTTTTATTCAACTCTGTATCAGTTGTACTTTCATAATCATGTCCGCTTTCTTCTATAATAGATTCTTCATCGCTCTATTTAAATTCTTCGTGAACTGTATCTTGGTCTTTTTTTAGATCTTCAAATGGTAGTTTAATTTGTTCAATACACCCAATTTGGTTTTTCTTCAAACTGTACATCCCTTGACGGAATGACCTTGTAATTTTCCTTAAACCAAATTCTGAAGCGTTCGTCACCATCATATCATGTCAAGTGACCCTTTATAGCTTTCTTATCCATTTTTTTTCGCTTTTGACTTCGAATATGAGCATAACAAATTGAACCAAAGTGTCTTGTTCTAGGTTTCTTACCCATCCATAACTCGTAAGCACTAACACGTTCAAACACATGATTTTCCGTTTCTATTTAAAATGTAAATAGCTGTATTAACTAAACTCAGCCCACATCCCTTCAGGATATATGATTTCTGGATGCGAATACTTAAACGTTCTGGCCATTTCAACTACAGTTCTATTCTTTCTCTCAGAACTGCAATTTTTTTCAGGAGTATAGGGCGCTGTCAATCGCTGGGTGATTGCGTTTGCACATAATAGGGACATAACCTCCTCATTATCGAACTTACGGGCATTGTCACTCAAGCATTTCTTTGCAAAAGGTCCGCACAAATCTATTGATATTAACTCTCCAGACCTCGTCGATTTCTCTCTCGTGCCAAATGGCGAACGATGCGCCTTTCCATATACACAAGGTTCACAAATCTCTACATTTGCCTTTATCTCAAGTTTACATCAACGCTCTGTTTAGGAACTATTGGCTTAATTGCCTTTATACAGAGTGCTATTTATTTCACGAGTTTCTCAAATTCTGACTTGACCGTCAAATTTTAAATTACAGGACGTATGTGTGGACTAAAATGTACTTTTTTCATTACGGCCCTGAGTGGCTAAAACAGGAAAAAGATTTTTAGAAATCTTTGGTACATCAGACATTGAAAGTCATTTCTCTTCCGTTTCCAATCATTGACAAGATTCCTATTGTATCCAGAGACTCCTTACTAGCAGCCTTGATGATGTGGGGTTGGTCAAATGTTTCGAAACCGACAAAATAACGTAAACGTTTGTCACATGTTTCGTTGCACTATTATCAATCCACCAATATTTTTGTCTACTTCCATGAAGCAAACCTAGTCGCAAATTGTTGGTAGTGCGAGATTGGTCAAGTATTTTCTCTTTATCATTTTTTAGTGGACCTTAGGCGGTCTTCCCTCATTGATCTACTTCTGAGATTGTTTGACCCAATGTCGTGGTTGTTTACAATAATTGGAACTTCCTTTAGATTTGAACATGTGCTTGTTTGCTTTCTGTACATTCGACTTTGCCACTAGTGCCTCTTGTTCGCATTTTTCACTGTTTTTTGTAAAATTTCTCTCGAACATTCACAGTTGTCGATATAATTCATCAAACGTCTTATCATCTTCCTTTGCTAACAACATCCAACTTGATTTGAATGTTTCAAAATCAGCTGGCAAGATTTTACATACTAAAATCAGATCTGGTAAAGCAACCTCGTTTTTGGCTTGAAGTCCATTGTTTAGTTTCGTCCACAGACTTCTTAATTTAGTAATGTGTGTTGACACATCATCTCTGGATCATATTTGAAAAAGTTGAACGTCCCACCAGTGGCTGTCTCTGCGTCCATAATTTTTTACATTCATCATAACAATTTCAAAACAAACTTTCTTTTGGTTCGGGAAGCTACTGGATACGTATATTTTCAATCTCCGGATTAAAGCAGGTAGACGGGAAGCTACTCGGATATGCCCCATATAAATGTATAAATAAACGTCAGTTAAGAATGACTATTAGGTTTGACAAGTCGAAAAATGTACTCTACATAAAAAGAAATATAGCGTTTCATCGTTATCGCGAAAACTGATACTTTGTTAACGTTTCTAGTACCTCGTAGTATTCCAAGTTCATTTATTTAAAATGATAAGGTAAACTTGCTCTTTGCCAGCTTCTGAATGTGATAGAAGGTATTTATTGAATATAGAGAACGATTTTGAAAACGTACAGACTTCGTTTAACTGTTAAGATCGTTATTGTTAACGGTTTTAATAAATTGATTAATAATAGAAATGGTAATTATTCAGAATGCGAAGAGATACAATTTAATTTCGTGCATTTTTTAACGGTAGGACACAGGTGTTGGTGAGATAATATTTAACCGTTGTGCATATATTTTAGGTTTTTGTTTTTGGCATAAGAGATTTGAGGATCCTAATAGCTCTATATCAATCAAAGTCAATGAGGAATATTATTTGTATTTGCTTAATTAAGGACACGCCGCTTATCCATTTGATTATGAATATCCATAAAGGCACCAATACATTTTCTACTGCAAATTGAGATAAGTGGATAGCCATAGGATAAATCATAATAATAATTGTTTCTATTGTTTATGTATTCGTGTAGGTTAAAACTAGATTTAGGATCTGTTACGCGAAGCGTGAATTTCATGTTTTATACATAAGTCCAAGCGTACAAACACAAATTAAAACTCTTGCAATTTAATGTTTGATGGACGATTTCCAAACCGAAAATGTTCACAATATTTTCAATTATACAAAAAAAAAGTTGTTGGCAATTCTATTGTCTATCATTTTTATTTAAACTATTTTTATTTAAAGTATTTTAAGCGCCGCAAACAGTGTTATGGCAATGAAGTGACACTTAAGCATTATCAGCTTAACTGACATTTTATTATTCAAGAGATGACTAGGGATTAGTTTTTTTTGTTGGTTTGAAATCAAATAATACCTCATTGCGGCGGTGAAAGAGTTCTTGGTATATGTCAAATTTGACATGTTAATATTAAAATATTGAAAAATGGTGTTTTTTGTAAAGATATCAAAATAATCATCAAGAAAATTTGTTTGAAATGATATTTTTTTCCAATTTCATAAAAGCTTTTAAATGCTTCAGTTCTTTTTATGTTATTTAATTTTTTTACTCTCTTCATTAGTTCAAACTTATGCGTAAAAAGACAATTTGAGAAACAAATTTCTAAGGAATTCGAAAAAAAAAACAAAAATAATCAGTATTGAACTGAAACTTGGTTATAGGTATAAAATATCATTTCAAACAACTTTTCTTAATGATCATTTCTGAAATATCAAATGTTCTTCACCCCGCCAATGTGTGTTACTTTGATTTTAAATCAGCAAAAACTAACCCCAATTCATCTCTAAGGTATAATTAATAATAAAAAAGTTTTCCACATGATGCGAATTCACTGTATAAATTATATGTTTTGAATTCGATCTAGGACCCCTTCTTGATTGAGGTGGAAAAACTAGAACAACAAATGCTTCGCTCCCTGTGGAGAGCTTTATCAAGGCATCATAAAACTTGTAACGATCTCACAGAGCGAAACGTTGGCAATTTCAAATATTTGGATTGTTCATCTTCTTTCACCTCCACCAAGAAGGGGCCCTAGACCTGAACCGAATTCAAAAGTTTTGGAAAAAACCTCATGTTTAAATAAATTATATTAAGAAATGACAACCGTTATCAAGTAAATATGCGCCATAGTACGGTAGGCAGTGTTACATTTTTTATTGTGATTTTATAATGCTTGATTTTGTGTGTATATTGCTAGTAATAGTAATAAGCATCAGTTGTCAAAATTGTGGTGGGAGGGGTTGTCATAGGTTGCACATCATGTGTTACGTGATAAAAAAAGTTGTGTATAATTTAGAACATATATGCTTTGGATTGCTATTTTCAATGTATTTATTTGTGAAAGTAAGAGAGAGAGGATGTATCATCCCTCCTTAGTAATTATTCGTATCGTCACTGCGCAAATGTAGTAGTTTCAACTTAAAACGTGATTCAGATAAGTTTATAGATATGTATTATTTTGTAGTCATGCTAACACTAGTCTGTCAATAACAATTTATAAGAAAAGTTATATCATTTCTTCATGTCCCCTATAACATAATTTTAAGAAAACTACTAAAAGAATGTAAAAGAACCCAAATTGTGGTTTATCAGAATGTGCGTTACTGTTTAAGACGTTAATTATTCTATGTTGACACCAAATGCTTAAATTTACGAGGTGCTTCGATAAGTACTTAACCTACAAAAGAAAAACAAAAGTTATTTATTCTTACTCGTCTGCAAAAACGAGGTCTGCAAAGTTGGCCTCCGTGGCGGCAAATTTCTGCGAGTGGCTTTTTCAAGTTTGGAAACAAAAAAAGTCGAACGGGGCCAAATCTGGAGAATAAGGTGGATGGACAGCAGTTCGTAGCCAAATTCGACCAATTTGGCCGTGGTGAGGGTAGAGGTGTGAGCACTTTTATCTTCGCCAAATGGACTGTTTTTTCTGCAATTCTCCAGGTAGTCGATGTAGATCACACCTTGTGAATTCCAGAAAACGGTGGCCATCATCTTTCCGACCGATAGGACGGTCTTCGCCGTATGGTGTGAAGTCCACTATTTCGACTGTTCCTTGGTCTTTGGTGTATATCAGTGGATCCATGTTTCGTCGACGGTGACAAAACAATGCAGAAACTCCTTCGGATTGCGTTTAAAGTGGCTTGCCGCGCTCACTGAGCAAACGCGGCACTGCGCCGACAGCTTTCTCAACATTTCATGCAGGATATGACCCACGCAGTCTTTTAAGATGACTACTGTCTCAGCTATCTCTTGCACCATCAGTCGGCCGTCTGCCAATTCTAGATCGTGGATTTTTGTCATGTTATCCTCCGTGGTAGCCGTTTTTGGGGCACCTCGGCGTTACTCATCAAAAACTGACGTGCGACCACGTTGAAACCAATTTTTGATGGCCGCCACCGTACACAGCTCTTTTATTTCGCCACGCGATTTGCTTTACAAAAACAGGAATCGAATCACCGACCGATATTGCTCTTTTCCATTTTTGTGGTCAAAACAAAACAAAGTCCGATTCGGCTGAAATTTCGTCAGTAGCCGTCTACGAAAATGTACTACACGTATATTTCTCTTGATATAGTGGCGCCATCGGGGGTGAGGCTCAGTACTTATTGAGCCGCCCTCGAAAATACATTGTATTACGATTTTACTTGTCACATCATTGTAATTGCTGTAAAATCACTTTCATTTGGTTATTTTGTATTTACTCGTATGGCAACGTTGTAATATTTATGTCAACAATTTCTAGGAAGGACATCTGAAGTTCAGCAATATTTTGTATTCTTGTCCTGATTTTTCCATTATTTTGTTTTGCGATTTCTCTAACCTACTATTTTTTTCGTCATTGTCGTGACTGGCGCTTGGACCGGTCCATTATATGTCGTCATGCAATGGCCGTGCCGTTATATTTTATGTTCTTATTTGCCTTCTTTAATGTTTACACACTTAATTAATATTATTACATATAAATACTAAGGTGGGTGGGTTGACATGTTTAGGTTTTAGTGGTTTTCCTAAACCTTGAAGCAAATGCTTTGCCAAGACGAACCAACCAACTATTGCACATGGTTTCGTCACCACACTATACAGGTTCATACTGATCTTGTGGGGCACCATACATAACACTTACATCACAATACAATTATTAAAATGTACCATACGAATAAATAAATAAATAAGCGTTTGCGGTGTTTTTATTTCCTTCATACTAAAAAAAGACAGAAAATATACATTTATTCTGTTTAATGTTCATTATTATAAAGGATTAACTACGTTTTGAAGAGGTGCGTTAACATGAGGCAATGACTGCCTTCTTATACCCGAATGGAATATTTTTTACAAAGCTGTAGTTTTTTCGATATATCCGACATTCCAACCATAAAAATTAATTAGTAAGCTATGGTTATATGCACATAATGCATACATTTTTATCTGTCAGTTAACTGTCGTTTTATTTGAAGATTTGAATTTTGTTTGGTATTTAGGAAAAATTAAAATTGGCGTTAATAGCATTTACAATGCTAAATCTTTTTAAGTGGAAATTTTCGGCTTATTTTTACATAGAATAAAAAAACAAGAAAAAGTTGAAGAAATAGTATAAATAACAGTTGTAGATAATGTAGAATAACTTTTGCTAAATTGTAGAGTAAAAATACATGACCTCCAATTTTCAAATCCAATTTATAATTTTGAAGTATTAAAAGAAATTCATTGATCTGGGTCAAAACAATTGTACTTTATTTAGAACAAAATTGCAAAAAAATGGTAATCATAATCAATTTGATTTTTGAGTAGATTCAAATGATTAAAGTTTGTAAATAATAAGTTCAACGTTACTTTTGCGTGCGTGACTAACTTTAATTGTTTTTGTGCTCGCCACACCTATTTAACTTATTTTCGTTAAGTGAATGAATCGTTCCTCCATTTTAAAAACCGCTTGATTTACAAGCCATTGCAAATGCCGATAAAAACAAAGTGATAGTGATATTGTCCCCTTGCGGGAGATCTCGTTGTTTAACCAAATGGTTCGACAACTACTTTTTTCGTCTCCATGACATCCCGCTTCGAATGTCGTGCTCGCGAAGAAACGTTGATGCTACGTTTATTTTTCTGTGTTGATGTGTTCCCGGAATTCCGAATGGGTCGAGTAGACGCCACCTAAACCAACAACCTACATTCGTAAATAATTCAACGGAACCGATAATCATTTCCGAAATAATAGGTCTAGTTGATGGTGCCTTCGAAGGACCACACACGAATAACTACTAAATGTAATTGAGTCTGCAGAAAACTGTATACTTATACCACTTTAAACTTCGTCTTTGACTTATTAATTGTAGTTTTCTCCTTAATTCTATTAAACAATGACGTTTCGATTTCCTATTTCTAGGATCTTCTTTCTGGAGATAGCAGAAAAAACAGTAAATTTTCTATCAACGTTTCGGCGACAACAAATTTAAAGACACAAAGAAGATCCTAGAAATAGGAAACCTAAACGTCTTTGTCTTTGGCCTAAAACTTGATTTTTATACAATCTTGAAACAGCTTTTCAAGTAAGCAAATTGTTTATTCCAGATCCATAATCGGTTCAGAAATCAATATCTGGTATCTCAAAAGTAATAAGACAGCAGAAAAGGGCAGATACTTAAAACACATTAGTTCGCAACATCATTACATATATTATAACAATAAATTAAACCGAATCATCTACCAAATACACCGAGTGCTAAGAGTAATGAACAAATAGTAGTTGTTTTATTAGAGGAAAGCGACACGTTTTATTACGAGTTTGTAAGTTTACCGGCGAACGGAGGACGAGAGAGAGAGAAGAATGAAAAGTTGTCATAAATGTATTGTAAGGTATATTGTTTAATAACGACGCATCCTCGTGCGATTTTAAAAGTATTTGTTACTTAGCAACTTGTTTTTACGTCCGCTCAGAGCGGCAGTAAAGTACTTTTAGTTCTGCTCGCCAATAGCAACCGGCTCTGTAGAAAAAAGAAACTTTAGCGTAAAAAAATAGTAGATAAAAGTCTACCTTTACTGACGTTTGAAGAAAAAATGTTTTCAGCAATTACTGAAACTCGTCGTTACGCAAACCCCCGAACGTTCACCTTGCCTAAGTAATAGTCGTCAGCAGTAGGGACACCTTGTATAGATGTCAGTATCAAATATTATAAGTATTATGAAGGAAAACAAAGGTCCTGTGGGCGTCTGACGAGAAAGCATGGGGGTCTAAGTCAAGGTTATTTATTGTACACAATACAATAATGCTGCGAACTAATATGTTAATAGTTATATTAGCATACTTTATTTAAAGATGAACAATTAAATGTGGTTATCGAAAGTCTCCTTGTCAAGGACTTGAACGTATTGAAAAATGTTATGGTTAAAAACTATATAACTTTGTAAATACCAGTTTTTATTACAACTACAGAAGTGCAGAAGTTATTATTGAAATACGATGGTAATTTTTAAAGAGGCGTGGTTCAAAGCTACTTGAATTTTCAAAAATGATTATAATGCAAATGAAATTTTTTGCAAATTTTAGATTTTTACAGGAAAACGTTATTGTTGCCTAATCATTATCTCGATGTTAACCCTAAGTTCGAATGACATTTGAATTACATCAAGAGTTAGATGTATAATCGCGCAACAGGAAACGCTGAGGTAAGAATGGAAAAATAGTAACAAAGTCTTTGGTGAAGCCCTCAATTTAAAAAGTAGTAGTGGTAGATGACTGGTGTAAAGGCGATGTGTATCAAATTGACCTTCAACATTAATTATTTACTACATTGTACTTGAAGGCATTCGGACAATGACATGTGTATACTAATTTTATTTAACTCATAACATAACATAAATAGAGCCAGTTCACTTCAACCATGATACCACTACAATTTTAGTTTAGTAAAACATGGTTTAAAATAAGTAAAATGTGTGTCTTACGACATCTCGTGTAAACATTGACACGTGTGAATAGTATAAACTAAGAAAAAGAAAGTTAACTGATGGTTTAAAATGTTTAAATGGTTATGTCCGAAATATTATTTTCATTTATTTTGAGTCTAATCACAATCCCAAAATACACTTTTTTTATTTCTTTGTATTTTTTATTTAAAAAAGTATGGTTGGTGTGACACCAATGTTTATTTTTAGATTTCTAAACAACAACGGCTCAAATTGATTCATTTCCAATAGATAGACGAATTTGAAGAAAATAAAAGATGTAAACTTCGTAACCTTTTTTTATATAGTTTTCCATTAATTAACAAATAACTAATCACCACTGAATTTTTACTGAAATAGCATAAATCAACGAAATGTGTACCAATGAAATTCTGCCGATTCACGACAAAGAAGTTATTGTTTAAAAAAGTGTAAGCTAAAGTGTCAGTGACACTCAAACAATATTTTATTTAAAATTTGAGATAATGAAAATTTGGTTCACCATTATGTTCTCATCATTTATTATCAATTTAATTCATGAACGTATTTGTAATAACGCGAACCTTCATTTATCTGTTTTAATGATTTCTTCCTTATCTAGATTGATTCCATATATATCCAAAGCCACATAACGCATAGAAAGAATTTTAAGAAGACACAAAATCAAAACTATCTTCAAACAAACAAAGAAGATTCGGCAGGTCATCAGATAAAAAAAGGACAAACGAAACCCTCTCTCAACAGTCGAGGTTTATCATATACCGTGTTCTTGTGGCAAAGTATACATAGGAACCACCAAGAGATCGAAGAACATCGAGCAAACTGCCGTCTGGGACAAGATACTCTTCAAGACCTCCAAGTTGCAGATAGACGCTGCAGTTTAGTGTTCCATTCTTTGAACAACAGATTGGTTACAGAGATCAGCAAACATCCAGAAAACTTCAAGATAAAGGGAAAAACCATTAGACTCAACCATATGTCGAATACCAACCTCAAGAACACCCAAACGGCACCTTTCGAAGGTCCATGTTTGACCAGTGGATGCAAGCCCTGCTCCCCAGAACCAGTATAAATACAACCTGCGAAGTAGAAATCATCAGTCTACATCCATATGATGGGCTTCTGAAGAGCCGACCACTCGTGTTACGAAGAAATTCCAATCAACGCCGGTCTTTAGACCCAAACATAGACGAGATTAGTTCAAAGTTTAATTAATTTACATAAAATAAGTTATGTGTTCAGCGATGATATATTAAAGAATTAGCAAAGTGCAACCTAACAAAACAAGAATCGTTCAACAAATATAAAGTCATAAGGTGAATTGTACATAAGAAAGATGAAAAAGAGTTTGTGGACACTATTTTGGTCAAGGATGGAACGTGATTTTTACGGTTTACAGAACAAATACGTTGAATGGGTACGATATTTTTAAAATTAAACAAATATGGCAATGGATAGAGAGAAACAAAACAAAAACTGAAGTAATAATGGAGAAATTAAAATAATAAAGTACTCGATAAGAGAAACCATAAACAGTTTAAAAACAGAAAATTTGCGGGTAAAGATGTAATACCAAATGAGCTAATTCAAATGTCGGTGAAAAATTTGTAGAAGAAATTACAAAATTGATTAAAAAAATATAAAGTCGGTAAAGTTCCAAATGAATGGAAAGCACATTGATAAAACAGAAAATACAGGAGGTCTCCATGTATTGAATACAACTTTAAAACTAACTATCACAATAATATCCAATGCGATAAATAATCTAACAACAGGGATTTCGCAAATGCAGATCCTGCATAGACGCAATCTACATTCTAAATTTAATTTTGAATTTTTTCCTAACCTTGTTGAGCCTTCTATCAGAGTGAATGCGAAGGTAATTTCAGGCAAACACCATAGATTTTATTTAGGCAACGTTTCGACTGCCGTTGTAGTACAGTCCGTATCAACTGAAAATTAAATCTTATCACAAAGGAGTTCCTAACCAAATCAGAACTGCACTCTAAAGGAAATAGTGAAAATTTTCCATTGCTAGCAATTAAAGTGATGTTGTTGGTGAGTAACTCGTAATTGTTTGGGCAGGATTCATACCACCACCCCCGCTAGTACTAATACGTGAATATACCTTTATTAGTGGTGTTTGTTTGCGTTAATAACTATTATTTATATAGTAGTTATTCATTTACCGTTTGTTGAATCTTCCTTTTATATGACTTCAAAAAAGAAAGTTAGTGGAAGAAAACAGCTTTTAACGAGCATAGACGGAATTATACTTTTATTAATTGCAATGGAAAACCCTTGTGTTTAATATGTCAAAAAACTAGTGCTGTTCAAAAGAATATAATCTAAAACGCTATTACATTAGCGAACAGAAAGCAAAGTTTTCATGAGTAGCGGATGACTTACGAAAAAATAAAATTAATAATGTTACAAAATGTTTTTACGGTTCATGTTGAAAATAACGAGTCTAGTTACGTGTCAGGTTAAGGGTAGCAGAAATGCTCGTCTGGTCGCCCGTTTATTGACAGCGAACAATTAAAAGATTGTGTGTTATGGTTGAGCAAGTGTGTCCTGAACAGAAAAATTAATTTGATAGTATTAGCTTATCTGTCAGAACATGCACTTCGGCGTACTGAAGTGTTGGGGAGTAATTTAAGCGAGAAACTTCAAGAAAATGCCCGATTATTTGAATGGTGATACCGCGTAGTAACTAACATTTGTTCGTGGAAATGATGAAAGTTGTAATGTTTCTGAAAAGCTTTTGCAATTATGCAGTGTGAAATGAAAGACTACAGGGGAAGATTCATTTGCCACTTAGAAAAAGCGTTGTAATTATTTCATTATCATTGCCAAAACTGGTAAGCGTTACAACTGATGGAGGCAGAAACTTGAGTGGACAAAACAAAGATCTGATAGGTAGAATTAAAACTAAAATGGAACAGATAGGTTACAGATATCCCATTATTTTTCATTGTATCGTTCATCAAGAAGCATTATTGCTGCAAAGTTCTTGCATGGAAAGAAAAAAATAAAGGACATCCACAGTAAGTTTTGTCAGATCTGGACGCAGATTACGGAGATGGTCTTTATTATTCCGAAGTGAGATGGTTAAGCAAAGGAGCAGTATTAAAAAGAACCAAGAACCTTCAGAACCCCAGTGGTTAATAGGCCTTGGGTTTGTAACAGATTTGTGATATGTACACAGACGTAGAAGCATTTCAAATGAAAACTAAACTCTTCCTGAAACATATTGATGGAAAAAGCGACCATTCCCGAATTGCAAGAAAGCTGTCGAGAAGCTGGAAATAACTTCAATAATAAAATAACATGTATTTTATTAGAGTTACAAAAGGAATTCGACGGTATTTTGGGGATTTACAATAATTTACAAATGAATATAATTGACTTGGTAGCAAACAGAAACGTTTTATAGCAATTATCCATTTGATTTTAATGAATTAAAACGTTTGCTCAAAAATAATTACAATTTTTGGCAGCACTTACATATGTGAGCAAACTTTTTCTATTATGAATTATAGAAAAATTTCTACATCGAACTTGAGAAGGCAAAATTATTTGTATAATAAAGAGTATATACAGTAATGTATGGATAATCCGAACAGAAAAGATTGCAGGACCCGTTCGGTTTAGCAAAACTTCGGATTATAGAATTCAAAATAAATGATATGCATAATCCGAACACGTTCGGTTCATAGATACCTTCGTTAACTGTACAAATACATTCCTGTCACAGAAAAATAGGTACTCAGCGGTTATGAAAACTTTTTATTTATTCAATATGTATACATTTATATACATAATATAAATAAACAACAAAAAAAGATTTTGAAGAGTCCTATTATTTACACAGTTCATTGTCTCTCAACAGTTTGAACAAAATTATCAAGAGTGCTTTGAACACATTTTTGGATGGTTAGATCGACAGCCTTCTGCCGAATTCTTCTTAGAAGAATCACTTCATGCAGTGGCAATGCATTTTCTTCCGCCCATTGTAGACATGAATTGAATGACATGACCGCCTCTTTACTGGATATTTTTGAATAGGTTCTTCGTCATCAGAGTTCTGATTCCGTCCTGTGACAGAAGCAATGATCCCATCATCTTCTAAGATATCTAGATCCAAATGTTTCTCATCTTCACCTCTTGCCCATTTTTCAACTTCTGTTTTAGTCAACGGATTATCAGCACGATTCACTCTGTTCACTAACTCCACTAGATCCAGGTTCTCCATCAGACCATTTTTCTCTTAATTCATTCAAAAGGCATCAAATCTTCTACATCCCATTCATCCATGGTATTGGTCGAAAGAAGTTGAGACCATGACTTCTTCACCAATTTTTCAGGCACTTGTTTCCAAGATTCGGCTAGCGCAAACACAGCATCTTTCAACGACACATTTTTCAAACAATCCGCTATGTTTTCATCTTCTTGTAAGAGCACCTCTTGCAGCAATCTTTTCCGATATGTGACTTTAACATTTTGGATCACATTCTGGTCCATCGGCTGAATCAGGGCGGTACAATTGGGTGGTAGAAACATTACTTGAATATTACCATCACGGCTGGCTAGTTGTTGCTCTGGTCTATGAGCTGAAGCATTATCCAATACCAAAAGTGCTTTTTCTTCGAGATTGTTGTTTGAAGATGCTTTTTACGCTTGGTACGAATTCATTATGGAACCATTCTTTGAAGATAGCTTGATCAACCCACGCATTTTTGTGGTTTCGGTAATAGACAGGTAGCTCAATATTTCTGAATGGTCTTGGATTTTTGATTTGCCGATTACAAGCAACCTTAATTTGTGTCGGCATTGCATTTGCACAAGGCATAAAAGTAATTCGATCTTTGCTGATTTTGCGACCCGGTGCACCCTTTTCGTCCGCGTGTACTAATGTCTTTTCTGGAAGGCAGCCCCAGTACAAACCAGATTCATCCGCGTTGTAGATTTGCTCTGGAGAAAGATGGAATTTCTCAATTTTCTGTTTCATTTCAATACGAAATGGTTCCACGGCACTTTCGTCACTCGACAGCTTCTCCCCAGTAACTTTCAACGAGCGGATTCCAAATCTGTGCTTGAATCCTTGAAACCATCCTCTACTTGCTTCAAAATTGACTTCTTCTCCATAATTCATATCACTGAAGAACTGGCGAGCCTTCTGAAGTATGATTGCTTCGGAAATTCCGCATTACGCATCGTTTTCCTTGTTCCCGGCCCTTTTTCAGTTCGTGATACATAACCAAGAATTTCGTTCTTCTTTTTCTTGATGTCGGATATTGTTGACTTCCCAACATTAAATCGCGCTGCCAGAGATGGGGAATGAACTCCCAGATTCCAGTAGACGTAAAATATCAGCCTTTTTTCAAGTGTTAAGGTGACATGCTTACGTTTAGAAGTCATGGTTGCAATATGTATGCACACAGCACACAACGTATCGACAACTCACAAAACAAACTACAACTCACAAAACAAAACAACTAAACTGTTCTGGTTGTATCTTGATAACTAAACAACAAACCAACTCGCAGAGACGTGTAGTAAAAAGTGTTTCATCATCTTCTCGGAAACCGGCGTTCGGATTGCAGAACGCATGGTGTTCAGATTATGAATATCATTTTACGCAATTGGGGCGTTCGGATTATAGAGTATTTCGGATGATGGGAGTTCGGACTCATCATTACTGTACCTATATTATAATTTTTGTTGTTTTTCATATAAGAGTTCACTTTAATATCCATTCATAAAATTAATAGCAACTGCGACCCACGGCAATTTTATTCTGCACTATATTGCCCTTGACTACCAAACGGTTGCCAACCTCAAATTTCAAGTTCTTAACTATATTCCAAATTCTCTGATAGCTCTGATATTCTACAATTAAGTAGTTCCTCAAAACAATAAAGCAAGAAATGGACTGGTTCTAACAAGTTAAGGTCGCGTTATTAGCCGCTACGGTAAATATGGTACTTCAGATTCATACTAATCTCGATAGATGGAGAAATGGTTGTCAAAATTAAAAGTACAGATATTTTCACTGAAGCGACTGAAGTTTCTCGAGTAAGCAACTATTTACGTAAGCATAAGCGTAGATAGAAGTCTATGACGTTTGATGATGACAGTAATGACGGCATCGAAAGTTATTACGTATTTACATATAAGAAAGTCGGCTTATCGAATAAAATTGTGTTAGAAATTGTAATACGACATTAAAAATAGTAATGAAATATGTGGATGATTTATATTTTTTATTACATAAATATACTGGAATCCGTAATGTATCACTTAAACATTTCAGCAGATATATAATTTCATTACGGCTTACAAATATAGACCTCAATCAAGTACATCCATTTTAACAGGGAGCAAGTAAACAAATACATTTTCACGTGGTAAGAGTAACATAAGGTTTCATCAAAACACCACCGCTCCCTGTTGCACCTGGAGTAAACATCAAAAATAACTATTGGTTTAGAAAAGTAACAGAGAAAATTTCGACAGTAACCTTAGTAAAACAAAACAAAGCGCAAATGTTAAACAAAATATGTAAAAACCAAGCGATGCACCACAGAAAAGAAAAGCTATTTGGACACACTAGGTATCTATCGATTATTTTTTAGATGGATACCACGGGTTTCTGATAGTTATTTTTGATTTGAGTGAATGTTAAATTGCAGCAAAGAAATCAACTCCACATGGTTTTCGAACCCAATTTGTCCCACGTTGCTCGAGTTAAACGAACAGATGTCCAAATCATACCTAGAAAATCCAAATGGCTCTGGGGATGCTGACTGTCATCACTAAATAATTTAAGAAAAAGAAATGCATGCATTATAACCCGTGATTCAAATTATTTCATCAGAGTAGACCATGAAAAAAATTCACGTAACGTCTACTATAAATGCATAAAACTGATTTGTTGGAACTACCCAAGTAGATACTTATATGAACTGTTGAAGTCATCGGAATTGATTAATCGGCAAATCAGTAAAGAAACAACTTCAATTTAAAAGAACCTTTTTAATGCAACAAATGTAAATGATTTTAAAATAGTTATTTATGTAACAAGGACAAAAAGTGCACTTTTATGTACGAGACTGAATTTGCTGGCCGAGGCGTTAGCCGAGGCAAGCAAACAGGCGAGGTTATTAAAAAGCATTTTTTCCGAGGTAATATTAATTTTTTCCGTTGACCTTAAATTAATTAATTTTCTATTGATTACCGTTTACTGAAAACAAAATGTTTAGTAATTTTAAACAAAAATTTTACGTTTGTTCTGATTTTACTGTACCTAATGTTCACTTCACCGTTCAGTATTGTAACATTTGTGTCAAAAATTATTAAAGGAAATAAAAGCTTTCACGTTCGAATATTGTACCGATAAAGCATTTGTTTACAACAATCACATAATTTTTATAAGAGCACTTGATTATGATAGGTAATAGGTAAAACATGTACTTTTTATAATATTATTAAAATAATAAAATTACATTTAGGTAGTGTTATTTTGAAGTATATTTAAAAATGTAGTTATAGTTGGAAGCCTACCCTCAAAATTAATGCATTTCTTAATTGTTTATGATCAAAGATGTAATGAAGTTTCTCCTATTAAACACATTAAAGTCGATTCTTACTAATTGGACATATAATAGTTATAAGACTGAGTTTGTACTGTGGTCAGACTTATAATCATTTTATATTCAATAAAATATTGCCTGACCATAAGAAAGTATGCAAACGTAGTTTTTTGATTCACTCCGAAAATGTTTCAAAAATGTAATAATCTTCTTTCAGCTTATTGAAAACTGTAAAATTCACCTTGTTTTTTGTGTACGAATAAATCTTGAACCCAGTAATGTTGATGGCTTATATGATTCTATTTTTGTTTTTCCTGCGACAGAATCAATATTCAAATGATTTTCACAAGTAATTACTGTTCTTGTGTTTTCCATTAGCATTATTACTTATTTACATCAATCAAATACAGTAATAGAAAGGTACCCATAATTAACTCACTTCTACTGTAAGTTTTTGTATTTTATGATCGTGAAAATTTTGTATCGGAACTCCGCTTCTGTATCAAAATGTTACCTAATAAAATTGTCTAAAGCAATCTCAAGTCGTATGAATTCTGTCTTACCTTATAAATGAATAACTTTAAAGAAGTTAAAGTGTTACATATTGAAAACAATGTATCGAGTATTGTGAGATTACAACCAGGCTCTTCTATATGCTTCACACATTGTAGAAACTATAAACAATTTATTAATATCATTTCAAAGCACTTAAAATCATTTACTTGTAATTTGAACAACAAATTGTTTTTGTTCAAAGTTGTGTGGGATTGAGAAATTGAGGTTATAAATGGAAGTAAACAAACAATATTCTGCAGTATCTAAAATGTTTCAGTATGTACCTAAAGTACTGTAATGTCCTATGTAGTCACTAAATTCATCCTTTCTTAAAAAGGGTTTTCATACTGGTTACTTCGACTTTATTTAATTTGACATAAAATAATAATTGACATTATTATGTTTGCGGATCAAAAAGTTTGCGGACGAAAAGTGTTTGCGGACGAAAAGTATTACAGTTAAAAAGTGTTACTTTATGATTATTCAGGAGTACGTAAAACTCAATTTTATAATGAGGTCGACGGAAAAATGAGTTTTCATACTGGTTACTTCGACTTTATTTAATTTGACATAAAATAATAATTGACATTGACAGATGTTTGCGGACGAAAGTGTTTGGCGGACGAAAACTATTACAGTTAAAAAGTGTTACTTTATGATTATTCAGGGAGTACGTAAAACTCAATTTTATAATCAGGTCGACGGAAAATAATATAAAGGTAATGCACTTGTCTGTTAAATCGATCAGTGAACGATCAATTCTGGAAAGGTTTTTGAAATTTTTGAAACGCAGCACGGGTAGAATAAAACCCATTGCCCATCAATTTTACACCGTTTCGAAAATACATTTCTAACAAGCACGTTTATGGTGGTCGGTGAAAGTCATAATGTCAACACAATCATAAATTAAAATTAAATCTGTCAGAATTGACAAATGTACAAACTAAGCTAAGATACACCTGCTTTGTCGTTCATGGCAAAGTTTGATGAAACATTTTTAATCAATGGTTACATTAAACACTTGCACACATACTGTACCTATGATGCCATCATCATCTAAAAAAGAAGATTGATGTTTGACAGTTGTCTGAGGAGCGCCTTATTGAAAATAGCTTAACCAAATGTGACTCATAATTCCAGTTGTCAGGTTTAAAAATTACCGTCAAGTATTTCAATTTTATTTCATTCAGTTTTTTTATAAATAAGCAAGAAAATGGTGTTATTTTAGTATATTTTACTCTTCAAACATGTTATCAAGCGCGTATGAACTTTCATGCCGTAATTATTGTAAGAGTCTTATTATACAAAATTGGCCATTTTGTAAGCTGATTACAGCATTTAGTTTTAGTAATGCAACCATTATCCAATTTCAAATACATAACAATTTAATTATTTAAAAATACTGAATGAAATACGGAACCTCTAATTTTAACGTTGCAATTCTTACTAATAACGCGTCCTAAGAGTTGCCAATTGATTCTGCTATAGCGCATTGAAGGTGATAACTGGGCAGCATCAAATATTATGAGTCGACTTCGAAAGAAAATATTTTTTAACCCTTTACAAATTCACGATTTAGACGGAAAGAAAAAACCATTCAAATACATGGATCTATCATAAGAAACATGATACAAACGAACTAACTCTGATTAGCTTAAGGTTGTAGCATAGCTGCTTGAATAATTTATTGAGTTCATCAGTGAAAAGAATTAGGAATTAAAAATGTATAATCACTGACAAGCTGATTTAAATTCTCCATAAGCTTAATTTTTACCTGTAGGTACTACATAATCGGAATGTGCATTTAATGTTAACCCGGCGTTAAACAAATGGGCCGCATGATTTTCCTTCCGTTAAGACTTAGAGACTGTCGTTAAAGGGTTTAATGAGAGTCTTTAATTTTGGTTTATGATTTCCTTTCGTTAAGCGATTAGAGAATGTCATTAGTTGCTATTATTAAATAATGTCTTAAACAACGGCGAGCATAATATTTAAATTTTTAAATTATTTTGACAGTTCAATAAAAAATGCAGACATAATAATGCTTTTGCGAGATATTGAATTAATAAATGACGATATGAATGTTATTGATGATCTACGGGAATAGTATATTAAAAGAAGTACGAGTCGCTAAAATGCCTTCTGAAACGAATTCTTTATACTATTTTTTCTATTTTGGGGTTTTCAGATTGATTTTAAAATAAAATTTCTCGAGTTTTTAAATTTAGGGAATTTTGAAGTGTAATTGCTAAGGTGGCAATATTTTCATTAAACTTTGGTTTAAATGCTAGTTTAAGTTTAATTAATACATTTATCATATGTTTCATTAAAAAAAATGGGTGGAAATAAAATAAGTAGATAAATAAATCTACTGAACATTAATTACGATTTAAATTAATGCACACCGAAGGTAATGACATCTTGGACGTTATCAGTGTTCGGAATAAAAATTGTTCTATTTCTATAAAAGAACTCAAATTTCTATAAAAGAACTCATTTGGGTGCATTTATAGCTCTGTAAGCGACCCAAAATAGAAACCAGTTGGGAATGCGCAAGCTTGCATTGCCGGGATGAACAAAAGAACTGCTTATTTAGCTTAAAAATTTATTTTAATGATTAATTTGAAAAAAATTTGTTCGAAAAATTTGACTGGACTTGTAAAATTTTTAAAATTTTTTCGGGAGCCGATTTGACCACTTTGCCGATGAGATAGACAAAAATGATCGAAGCAAAAATGTCTTAGATTTTGATGTTCTATAGAACTGAAAGAAAATTTTCAAAAATGTCAACAGGAAAAAAGCTACGGACATCCAGACAGACAGACAGACAGACTTTGTGAATTCATAAGATGAACTTTTGTTCATCGAAAATATTTATGCGTACCATCAACGCAAAGACCCTTTAGGCGAATTTTCGAAACAGAATTTAATATCGTTTAAGAAAAATACGGCACGTTATGTCGTCAATTTGATACGAAAGATATAACACCTACAACCAATCGAAGAGTGAATATTTCTCCAGAATTACAAATGCTGATTACTCTCAGATTCTCTGCCAAAGGAAGTTATCAACACGAGCTTGGTAAGAACAACATGTACATACAAGAAACAACCCATCAACTCTACTTAAAAAATTATTTAAAAATATAATATTGTTAGGTGATCTGCATGGTATCAGCCAATCTTCCGTTAGTAAAATCGTTCAAGGAGTATCTTCTGCGCTGGCTCGTAGACGAAGAGAATTCATTACATTTCTGAAAACATGAATGAGTTAAAGCGACATTTTTATGCACTCAGAAATTTTTCTGGTGTGGTAGGGTGCATAGACTGTTCCCATATACGGATAAAAAACCCTAACAGTCAAAATCATAGACTGTACTAGAGCTAGAAAGGGTTTTATTCATTAAATGTCCAAGTCGTTTGCGGCCCTAATTACGAAATTCTGGATATAGTCACCCGATGGCGTGGTAGCGTACACGATTCCCGTATATTTACGAATAGTCGTATAAGGAACGATTTTGAAGTAAGTAAAAGTATAGATTTTTTATTCTTTAGACTAATAGTTTTTGTATTAAGACAAATAGAAGGAGGGGAATATTATTAGGTAACAGCAGGGTACGTCTGTGCTACTTATTGCTTACTCCTCTACTACGTCCTATAAGTGCAGCGTAAAAGTAGAATGCTGTTTTGGGCAGTGGAAAATATGTTTAAAAGCCTTAGGAAGGGACTGAAATAAGCCTCGACATTGCAACAATTTGCATTGTGGCCACTGCAGTAATATACAATATTAGATTGCAATTTGATAACGACTTTGAAGATCATTCAGAAGAAGAGGAAGATGATGATATTGAGGAACCCGTAAGATGACCTCTACCAATAACCAGTTAAGAAGGACTGTGTTTCGAAATGGATTTATACAAAGATATTTTACAAGGCAATACTAAATTTGTTAAAATGATCAAATTGAATGAAAAAGTTTTAAAATTTATTAAATAAGAATTAGTAATAATAAAAGTATAATTGTTGAAAACATTTTATAGGTATTTTATTATAATTTATAAGTTTTTCTTTCTTAATTTTAATTCGTATAATTCTAATTCTTTTGATATTCTTAGTTCTAGTAACTTTAATTCTTCAGAATTTAGATTATTATTATTTTCAATTTTTCTTTGTGCAATGATATCAATTTCTTTGAGTTTCTGTCATTGGTTTTAATTTCTTTCTTCTATTTTAATTAATGGTTTCTCAATAGGTCTTTTCAATGTATCTGTTAGTTTTTCCTTTGTTTTATTATTATTTCTAAAACGTTCCATGTATCTTTGGTCTTTGGTATAAAATTGAATAAAAATTACCTTACAATATAACCACTCTCGGGGTCAATTAATCCTTCAAACATATTTATCTCAGGTGACACCTTATTAATGGTATTATTCTGCAATGTTTAACGTACCTAAATAAACAGGATAATAAGTAAAATGTATCAACAAACCTCGTCATTTTCATTATCGCTAGGGTCGCAGTCAAAAGCAGTGACATCTTCTTCGAAGTCTTGGGGACTTATATCAGCAATCATTCTAAACTGGTGGGTTCCGTAGAAGGTCCAGGTCCACCACCTGTTGTGCGAATTGTCTTCTTATAATTTCCAACGGAAGATTTAGCATGCTGCTTGAGCATATAATAAGCGACACGCAATGCTGCCCCGTCTCTTGCATTAAAGCCACACATAATCCACTCTTTCGCTAAATTATCCCACAATTCTGTTTTCTTTTTATTAATTTTAGGTTAGCTCTTTTGCTCTCCAAAATTTCTCAATTTTATGAACAAAATCAGCCACCATTGCTTTTTCGTCTTCAGTAAATTTTTTTACCCTTTCGCGTTTACAAGACCTACAATTGCCGTAATGTACTATCTACGCATTTTAAAACACAATAAAATACTTACATGCTGATTCAAATTGCGAAACTATAAATGATTTGACGTCCAAAATTCAAATGACACATGAAAAAAATTTCAAATTTGTTTGTACCATGGCAACCACAATCTAAAAACATAGTTGCCGATACTGCTTTATTTAAATAGTATATTATACACCAAGGTTGTGAAGTCTGTCATTAATGCCTTAGCACCAGTTTATTTTATTATTATTAATAAGGTGCGTAGGCAATAATGGACTTCACAACCATGGTGTATATACTATTTTTTCCACTACTAGCCAAATTTAAGCCAAAAATAAAAATAAACATTTTTCTTGTAAAATCAAGTAGCACAGGAATGCAAATAAATCAAAAAGCATTAAAAGCTACATACGTTGATAAACCAACTGCAACTGATTCACTAAACACTTGTGTGGTATATTTCACCTTCATTTTCTGAAAATTATTCGAGTAATATGTAAATTAGTTGATTTAGGAGCCAATCGCAGCGGTTTAGATTTGTCTGACATGTAGAAATTTTTAATGTCTTTCCAAGATGCTTTTGTTATTAAAGATTATATCGTATTTAATCAAGTTATTTTGCACCGACTTCAATAAATAAGAGACATCGAAGAAATAATAGATTTTCTTATCGTTTACGAGAAAGTATGGTTTTTCCGGTGATACATCTATTCTTTTAATTAGGTTTCGAAAATTTTACTACTGCCCTAACATTGGCACCGCATTGTAGTTGTAGCTTTTCTATGCAGTTTAATACTATCGACTTCAATTTGTCACCTTTGCATATCGTATTTGTAAAGATGTAGCACAAGGGTTGTTTAACTTTTTATATATAACTCTAACCATGATCACGTAGCAGTTTGAGCTGGCAAAAATTTAAAACCTACTTTAAAATTAACATTTTGGGGCTCGTAAAATATAATTTTAGTGAAAATTGTTTGTATTCCTCTGTATATCTACTGCTTCTTAGTGGTTTATTTTTAAGTCCACTTGGGGTGTCACAATTTGTGCTCTGCTTTCGGGAAGTAATCGTTGGGAGATGTTAACTTTAATTGAAGTGCTTTCTTTTCACGTTGCAATTTGCTTCTCAGTTGGCTAGAGACGCAATAATTGTCCACTTCACAGCTAGTAGTGGAAGAAAATTATTTAGTTAATGAGGAATTATTTAAAGAGAAATCATAAGGCTTCGTTTAAAAAGATTATTAACCAAGTTGTTAAGAAAAAATATTTTATTTTAGTAAATATTGTTTAAATAACTTTTTAACGAAAGGAAAATCATACGGCCCATTAATCTGATTGATAATAGTTTTTATATTAACTCACATTCTTTCCATTAGAGAGCGAAATTCTTCAAATTTCGATCGAATATTTTATCATATAAAGACAAACGAATTCAAATTCAGTTGTATTTATTCTTACTCACTTTATGCATTCACCAGAAATTCAAACAGCGAAACCTTAATACAAAAGTTTTCGTTAACACATTTTATATGTAAATGGGGACGTAACACAGTGGACGGTTGATTTTATTGTATTTCAAGATGTACATTCGTGTAGGTCTGTTAACATTTTGACCTTTGAAAGAAAATTAGCATTCGTTTACCACTGAAGATAAATTAAAAAAATTGAAAGAGTTTAAATGCGTTAGAACGTTCCAGTTTATGTAGCACCACAAAATTATTTCTGTTTTAAATGATATCGACCGTTTTTGAACCCTAAAGTGATTTGTTAACCGTAGGTGTAATTTTGATGAATCATGTTATTTTTGCTTATAGATTTTACAGACTGCATTGAACAACGCTGAAGATATATCTGAGAATTGAATTCCTACGTAGGGTAAACGAACTCGAGAACTACAATAAAATAATATTTTCTTTGTGTGTCAGTCTATCTTAAGATATAAAACAACTTATAATTTCAACTTTCTCAGAGACTTCCTATAGTTTTGTGTGAGGATTTAATAATATGTGATTATAAGAAGGTATTACGTAGCAGTTTAAGAGAAATCCACATCATTAAATGTGGATTTAATGTTATAAATACATAAAGTCCAATAACATTAGAATCAATTTCAAGAAGTGACTTGCGGAACATCGATAGCCTATTAATAATAATAATTACAATTATAAACCGAACCAAGCACTTTGGAACATTTGGTTTTGTTGTTACGGTTACCATAATGGAATGAACAGTGGTCAACATGAAATAGTTGCATTTTATAGATAATTTATATCCTCTCGTTATAGTTTTATAATTAATCCATCAACCTTAAATCACTCTTTAAACTATATAATTAAATATGTACCGGAAACTGTTCATTTACTGTTATTTTACAATGACTTCATTCGGTATTTCATTATAAACAAACGAATAAAACGAAAATATTAAAAGTAGGAATTATAAAAATGTAATGTAGCATTTTTAGAAACTACAGCCATCTACAGCTTAATATAGCCGAGTTTGTACTCCAAGACGAAAACTACAGAAAAAAAGAGCTCAGACAGAATAATTAAATTGTTGAAATTTCGTCTTCCCTATGAATGAAATTTAGTAATAAAAATAAAAATGTCTTCATATTAACCTTCCAAAGAGGACAAACTATCAACACGTACAAATAAAGCTCTAAGGAACACTTCGTACTGGATGTGCTTGTGTGGAATCCATCATTAATCTCTCATGGCCTGGTCTTATGAAATCTTTGTTTTTACTGTACGTGTGTATGTCACTGAACTCCTAAACGTATTGATGGATTTTGATGAATTTTTTCGATGTTTTAGATTCACAATAGGACCAGGTAGAGGTGGTGATGCGATGAGATGGATCTAGAAAATTCGTGTTCTCACATGACAATTATATGTGCCGTGTTATTGTGTTGCTAAACTTTATTTGTTTTAGGATTAAATTTCAATAATTTACTTTTTTTGTACTAATAAAAATATGACTAGAAAAATTTGAATAACGAAAAAGTTTGCTGATCACGATAAAAGTAACTTTAGTTAGTGTTTTCTTAAATAAATCTTCTTTGTTCTTAATAGTTATAAAAATTAAATGTATGCTGGTAGTGTTGCATTAATTAACCTTGGACATGCAGTAAAATCTAATGCACGTACTATTTCTATTGTGAACAACACATACGTAATGTGAAAACATTCAACTTCAAGTTTTACACAGCAATTTTATTTTACTACGGAACAGAAGTTGTTATACATAAAGTGCAATAATGGATTAGGAACCTTATCGAGTAGAAATTATTGCGACGCCCGCACTGCTATTGTACATTTTGCTGTTAGCAGATGATTTCATTCCTGTCACGATGTGTTTGCTTCGATGATAACGTATACTTGTTTTTAGTTTACGAAATCTTATACACATTTTGAATATTTCTTGTAAACTTTATTTGTAGCAAATTGGCATAAAAAATAGGTATGTTAAAAACAACATAATTATACAGGGTGATTCACGACCGACGCCACGGAGTTTTAGGTAGAAACAGCATATATTCGTTAACTAAGTTGTATTATTATAAGAGTAAAAAGACTATATTTTTAATTATTTTTAAATATACAAGATGCTCCAAAACAAAGTGACATACCAAAGTTGTTTTTTTAAATGGAACACCCTGCATATGATTGCATTTTTGAATTCTATTTAAAAATTAAGCTTTACTTTTATAAGGGTTTCCGATACCTAAATACAGAGTTATGTTCATTCTTCTTAAAATGTAAGGCTTTGAAAAGTTAAATGATAAAAAAATTACAACAACTTTACTATTAGGTTCGTACAAAAGACTGTTCCCTTAGTCTATTTTGAATTCACTAATAAAAATGTGTGTTCATAATTTATAGTTGAATTAGTAGAACATTATCGCTGTAATAATTAACGGTGTGAAGTTAGCCCTAGATTTAGAAAACTTTAAATTTTATTAAAAAATAATTTTTTTCAGATGTTTCGTCTAATTATGTTCATTTATATACAAATGTAATTTATTGTTGTAGCTATCATAGAAGTTTGGATACGAATATTTTAAGCACCAAATGTGGTTGAACATATTACGTGTATCGAATTCGTGGATGGAAAATTTGATATAAACTTATACGACTTATTTTCTCAATTTTTTATTGAAACGTGTTAAGGAATGATTAAACTAATAATTTAAACGAAAAAATCAGTGCACATACGTCCTGTTTTCGAAAAAAAATTGAGCAAGAAATATACTTTAACTCATGCGGATCTATAATTTGTGGATGGCAAATTCGATAAACTTGTACGATTTTCCCAATTTTTTATTGAAACGTGTTAAGGAATGATTAAACTAATAATTAAAAAAAAATAGGGCACATACGTCCTGTTTTCGAAATAAACAATTTAACAAGAAATATACTTATCTCATGCGCGTCTATAATTTATGGATAGCAAATTCGACAAACTTGTACGGCTTATTTTCCTAATTCTTTTATTGAAACTTGTTAAGAGATGATTAAACTAACAATTTAATTGATAAAATTAGAGCACATACTTACATCCTGTTTTCGAAAAAAAATTCAACAAGAAACCTCTAACCCATGCGGGTCTATAATTTGTGGACCCATGTAAAGTTATTACCCACAAATCCATCCACAAAAATGTGTCTCATGTTTTGACCAACACAATAATTAAAGATTGTAAATGAAAAAACTATTAATAAAATTACAAAATACATTAAATATGTAGTATTTGTTGCTATTTAAATAATTCCATTGGATGTAGACTGGGCGGGGCTTGCATCGCACTGGTGAAATACCGATCTTCGTAAGATGTCGATCTGATTCCAGATGTGGTTAAGCCTCAGGGTTTCTTGCTTTTGTTGATGTTTTCTGGATGTTAGTGGATCTCGATGGCTTCCGTAACAAATATGTTGTGATAACAGTTAACCTTGATGGCAACTTGGAGCTCTTGAAGAGTATCTTGTAATTCTCATTGCTAAGCGCATGTTCTGCTACCTGTGACTTCTCTTTGTGTTCCAGACGGCAGTTTTCTCGATGTTCTTTGAGCTTCGTTCACATCGATCTCTTGGTGGTTCATAAGTATACCTTCCACAAGAACACGGTATATGATAAACTACGGCTGCTAAGAGAGGGTCTCATTTGACCTTTGTTGATGTGATGATCTACCGAATCTTCCTGGTAGTGGGTCGACTCCGGATCTTTCGATCTCCTTCCTGGTGTACCCGTTAGCCTCCAAGACAGTTTTCGAATGTCAAGTTCCGCTTGAAGATTATCTGGTTCACAAATCCTTCGAGCTGGAATTTTTGGCCTGAGTAGTAGTTTGATAAGGCATGCAGATACCTGTTCGTGCGTGTAGGTTTTCTGTACACAGTGTGGCCTAGCTTGTTTCCTCGTTTTTTCACCATTATATCTAAGAAAACCATATGTTGTTCATCTTCTATCTCCATGATGAACTGGATACTAGGGCTTTGATTATTCTGAAGTCGAAGAAACTACTTAAGCTTCTCGATACCGTGTTTCCAAAAGACAAAAGGTATCATCTACGTACCGGAACTATGTCGTTAGCTTGTATTCTGATGGCTTTATTTTCAGAATATTCCATGAAACGTTAAGAGGAAATTCCAAACTTAAGCTTGAATCTAGAGGACACTAGTTCAGAATCATTACGGTTTTTAAACTGACTCTTATCTGTAAAACAACCAAGAGTAGCAGCGCTCCTACCCCGCTCTAACTAGCGAATGCTCGTCCTTGCAAGTCAACAATTCGGTGTAGTTAACCTGTTATATTTAATTTTTGTTTTTTTATGTTTTCTGATATTTTTTAAAGTCATTTATGGTTAACACAGACAATCAAATCTGAAAGTAACTAAATAGTACAGATTTAGTGATTATATCGAAAACAATAACTTTTCAGTGAAAAATGATTTGACCTAATAATTCAATTTATTTTTAAAGCTCAACCAAAATGACTTATATCTCTTATGCTTATCCCAAAATATTTTTTTGAAACGCAAACAAAATTTGAACAAATTTTCTATTAGTAGCTAAACGTGTGAATTTAAGGTGCAAAATTTGCACTCGCATAAAACAGAATAATCTTAGCTTCATTAAATAATTAATTCAATTTCGTTATCAGAATCAAAACCCAGAAGAATGAGTATACTTCTTTCATTCTTCACATTAATTATCAAGAAATAAAACAAACATATCATGATAGAATATTGAAGATTACTCAAATTTATTGAATCAAAAACGTCTTCCGGGCTGGATCGTGTCTAAACGGTAATCGTGCTTGTCAACGTCTCGTCCCGTCTCGCCCACTAATGTAAGACATTTCACCATTGCGAAACTCAAAACAAGGAAACGCACGTTCAAGATAAATTGCAAAAAGTAGAAAATGAATTATACAGCCTGTATCAGAATAAGTGCCTTATTCTTCTTAGCGTACTATGGGTACTGCTTTCAAAATATTTGGCAGTAATAAGTCTCACAACATTTGCTACACGATGGTGATATCAAATTTTCAATTGGCCGAATTATTTCAAAATGGGGACTTTTAACTTTTTTGTAATGAAATTCCATAACTATTTTTTACTATTGATATCCTAAAAACTTTCTTTTACGATAGAATTTCATTTTTCTTAAAAATCATTTTTTCCCTATCAAAAAGCAAACTAATATTTTTAATCTAGTAATTCATGAATGTTTTACACTCCATCGAACGACGTTTCAATTTATGTATTGAAAAAGAAGGAAAACATTTCGAGAATTTTTTGTAAATACCTATTTTTTATTCGATGAAAATTTTGAGTTTCAGAAAGTAGATGTTTGTTTCTTTTGTGCCTACCGCTATTTCATATTTTGGACAAAAAAACATCGAGAGTAAATCATTCATGCGATTAAAATGTTAAGTTGTTTTTGACAGGGAAAGAAATTAATTTTTAAGAAAAACGAAGTACTATCTAAAAAGAGTGTTTTTAGGATCTCAATAATATGACACCCATTTAAAAAAAAAGTTTTAAATCGTCATTTTGAAATACTTCGTCCAAATGAAAAACTGAGGTCACCATCATGGAGAGAATGTCGTGAAACACACTGCTACCAAATATTTTGAAAGTAGTACCCATAGTTAAAAAAATATGCGTATTCATTTAGCCATCAGTTTGACCTTCTTGACTAAATCACATATGTTTAAGGCCGTTCGATACTTGGTAGGGAAAACCGTATTGCAACAGATGACATTGTTATAGAACAATAGTGTTTTTACCTAATAACTGCCTTAAAATTTAATCCGCGTAAAAAACAAGTTTTTTAGGTTGGTTTCAAATACCCTCAGATATGTACAAGTTGTTACGTTTTTGGTCAAATAAGAAACAGCAAAATAATATTTAATTTATGTATTAATTCATGATCATTTTTTAATATTTGTACACTTCAAGAACTTTAACTGAAATACTTTCCTAGAAATATTTTCTTTTTCTTTGCAATAAACACAGAAATATGTAAGCCCACAAATAAACTTGTAAAATTTCAAACTCAATGTTGAATGGTTGATACACAGATATTTCTTTAATTATTGGAGGATTGGATATAAATGGTTTAATAGTGAAAAAACTTATTGTTCCCATAACGCCGACCAATTGTCAATATTTTGACATTTTCATTGCTGGAAATTTGAAGTGAATAAAATTTTTTTTGATTTATTTTTAGGACTTTTAAAAACACTAGAGGCCCAGTTCTACAATTTCCAAAGTTATAGGTATTTATTGTATAGTTTTGTATTTACAGGATTTTGAAAAAAAAAAATGTTGGAATTAACAAGAAAAAAAATAGAAAACAACACTACATCATTAAATGAAATAGGGTAATTCCGGCTGAGATGGAACTGCGGGTGAGATGACTCCTTTGTCTATTTTTCCAACATATTCAAATTTCCCGCTGTAGTTGCTAGTGTATGAAGTTATGTTCAAGACGCGAACGCGACATCGGTTAGTGCAGGTTTATTCCATAAATTAGGTAAGTTATTGATGATAATATGATTTGCTACCACCAGAAACTTTTTGGGTGCTGTTTAATTTGTAATTGATTTATGTTTTACGAAAGAAAAATCACTTTTGTTGATATAATGTGTTAATGTGGCACCAACAGGTTAGGTTTCCATTGGCGGGCTTGTATTTTGCCGAACCCTTATTGAAAAAAAACAAGTGGGCCATCTCTCCCGCACAATCGGGTTAGATGGCTCTGTATTCTAGGGATAGTTGGCCCATTTAAAAACTAGGTATTCAGTTGTTACTCCACATCATTATATGATGGGGAGTTATGGCGGTTTCTAAACTGAAAATTTTGACTCCTCTTTTTTAGTATGAAGCATGTAATTTTTGTCTTTAGGCCGGCCGGCCGTCCGTCCGTAATGTAAACAAAATTACGACTAAACCACCAGTTCGATTTTCATGAAACTTAGCATGTAGGTGTTATTTATAATTTACAAGATCTGATTAGTTTTGGGAATAATCCATTGAGCCAAAACAGCAGATTACCTACATAGATTTTCTTATTTTTTAGATTATTTTCAAAAATATTAATTTTTTTAAATATTTCGTTAAATAAATGTTGTTTGTAATTCATTTCTACAACAACTTTTATTTAAACTATTTTGGATCTGACAAGTAATTACTAAGATATGGTTATCACGTGACATTAATTGTTTTAATTATATCTCCAAAAGTATTAATGGTAGAAAAAGTTATAGAAAGAAATTTATTGTAAATTACATTATGTAGGTATAATTTTTGTTTGAACTTTTTTTCTACAACGCAAATTTCGAGCAACATTTTTTTCAAATCGAATTTTCTATATATATATACTCTTGTTTTATTTTTTTTTAGCAACATGCCGACCGAATATAAACGAAAACAAAACAATTGCAGAGGGTTATGGACACAAGAAGCACTTTTGAATGCTACTGAAGCAGTTCGAAGTGGCAGAATGGGTGTAATGCTGCTTCCAGAAACTTCTGGTGTCCGGCTCCTACTTTGAGAAGAAGAATAAAAATAATGACTTATCAAAAAAGCTTTATGACCTTCTTCAGTGTTAGGAAATGCGAACGAGGAAAAACTTAAAACTCACATCATTAAGCTCCAAAAGTTCGGTTTTGCACCAACCCGCGAAGATGTACGATCGATGGCATTTCATTTGGCATTTGGGCATAAAGCATACATTTAATAAGAAAAAAGAACTAGCAGGTTATGACTGGCTCAATATGTTTTAAAACGCCATCCTGACCTAAGTGTTCGAAAATCAGAAGGGGGTTTCACTTGCCCGCTGCCAAGGCACGAACAAGGTGGAAGTTCAGTCATATTTCAGCTTTAGAAAAAATTTTGCTTGAAAATGATATTATGAACAAGCCATCAAATATTTTTAATATGGACGAAACAGGATTGCAATTAAATAATAAAACCGGATTTGTCATTGCCCAAAAGGGTTCCAAAAATGTTGCAGCAGTTACTTCAGCAGAAAAGGGGAAACTATCACCGTTATTTCCTGCTGTAATGCAGAAGGCTCCTTCTTACCACCTGCTTGTATTTTTAAAGGCAAAAACACAAAATCCGAATTTGAAGATGGAATGCCCCCCGGTTCGGCTGTATATATGAATCAAAGTCTGCTTATATTAGCACCGATTTGTTTTTGAACTGGTTGAGAACACATTTCGTCCCTAGGAAGCCAAATGGAAAAGTTCTTTTGATTTTGGATGGCACACGCAACACATTGCAACTCCGTTGAAATGCTGGAATACGCGGATGCTTGTGGAATAATATTGCTGTGCCTTCCAAGTCACACTACGCAATTTTTGCAACCATTAGACCGACATTTTTAAAAGTTTAAAAATCAAACTATGCCAAAGCTTGTAATTTGTATATTAAAACAAATCCAACTAGAAAAATCAACAGAATGGTATTTGGGAAACTTTTAGCAGATGCATGGTCCAAATCAGCCACGGTAGAGAATGGGGTCTCAGCGTTTAAGGCAACTGGAATCCATCCATATAACCCTAACGCCATTCCAGAGTATGCCTTCTTGAATGATGAATCTGAACCTACAACATTTGCCGGATGCTGTAGAAGAAAACATGGACGAAATTATTAAAGAACGCCCTTCGCCTGGTTCATCACAATCAGCTGTTAATGAAAATGAAGTAACTCCTACTAAAGATACACCAGGGACAATGTTGAATAAAATAAATCCTGTTCCTAGTACGTCACGTGGTGTTCAGGAAACCAGAAAACGTAGTAAACAGGTAGCAGCAATTTTAACCTCATTTGACAACATTGGAAATAGAAAAAGCGTAGAAGCAAAAAAACGTATGCTAGAAGAACGTAAAGTGGCTAAACTAGCAAAACGTGATAAAGATTCGAGCAAGAAGTCCAAACTTAAAAAAGTTGTAGATGAGTCGTCTTCTGATGAAAATTCTGACTTTGTTTCCCAAGGTTTTGATGATAGTCCTGAGGATGACGACACTGCTGAATGCGTGGGATGTGGAGAACAGTACTCCTCTACATCAGGGAAACAAGACGATTGGATTAAGTGTATGAACTGTGAAAAATAGTTCCACGATGGATGCTCAAAATTTATGAATATTTGCCATTCTTGTGGAAAAGTTTAGCTTTAAAAAAAATAAAATGTAGTTCTATTTTCTTCCAAATATTAGCTTTCTATTGGGCCATAATACCCTAAGTAGTGGGCCATCTCACCCGGACAATCCGGGATAGATGGCTCTATGCAAGGGTTGCAATTTATTTGTGTTTTGCAAAAATGTATGACATTTTCTGTATTTTCCCATTAAAATACCATTTTATAATGTTTTTACTTTTACAAATATTTTTTTCTGTCTGGATACCACTTAAATTTACAATGTCCTAATTAAAAGAAAAAAGTGGTCATCTCTCCCGACTTAATACCTAATTATTTTAGTTACTTTTACACAAATTTATAATAAATTAATAACACTATACATATTACTTTACGTATTTCGTCATACCTTCTTTTCTTTTTTACAATCCAATTAGGATCCCGTATTTTCATATTTCTGCATAAGGGGGAATCGCAATCGTTCGGTACTAGGCCCGCTACTGTTTATTATTTTCATCAATGATTTCCCGACATCAAGGCCGGAGTCATACCATATGATGTACGCCGATCATTCCACACTAATAAGCAAAAGCAAAAGTGTCGAAAAAGCAAGTCAAACCGACGATGAATCAAGACGTAGAGCTTTCAAATGGTTTACATCAAATAGACTATCGTTAAATCAAGATAAAACACAGAAACTAATATTTCCCTTACGTAAAATTAAATCAGAAATAAATAACCCAGAATGGGTTCGTATATTAGAGTCCACTTTGATCCTAGGCTGTCGTGGAAAGAGCACACTCTCAAAGTAGCTAGCAAATTGTCTAAAGTAATATTTGTTTTCAGAAATCTCTCTAGAACAGTATAAACAAATGTTCAGAAAATAGCTTACTTTTCACTATTCGAAAGCACGTACACTTATGGTTTATTAGCGTGGGAACACACAACGCATTTAAAACAGTATTTTCTATTGAACGTAAAGTTCTAAGGATTTTAGCAAACATAGACTATCGTAATGATGTAAGAAATTATTTCTCAAATTACAAAATACTTATTACTTAAGCTGGGCCTCCACTAGCGATTTCTAGTCGCCACGATTAAAAATCGTAGTCGCAACTAATTTACTAGGTCCACCCACTGCGAATAATAAATAGCTGAATATGAGTAGTTTAACAATGGATGTAGTGGAAACCATGTGTGATCGCTCTTTGCTTCGAGCAAAAAGTAAACGACGTAAACACCGTTATTGGGTTCATCCAATAACAAGTCAAAGATTATTGAAAGGACAATTTTATAAGTTATTTCAAGATTTGCGTGAGCATCCTAAAAGTTTTTTCAGTATTACAGAATGTCTAAAAATAGTTTTGACGAATTGCTAAGGATTATCGGTCCATCAATAACATACAAAGATACGACATGGAGAAAGTCCATACCACCAGAAGAACGTTTGTCGGTAACTATAAGGTAAAAATAATACATTTTTATTAAATACAAATTTTATTATGTAAAAGGTAAGGTTATAATACATTAGTATTCATACTATTGTTTTGACAAATCAAATATATCACTTCCACTTGTAGATGAAGGTGAGACAATGCCATTTGCAAATTCACTGTAAAAATTGTTCAATGGTCCAGTATTATTTAATGAAGTTAGATTTGGATTGGGATTGATTTGTATTGGAGGATACTGATTTTGAATGGGAGGTAGATGATAACTAGATGATGGTGGAAATGTAGGTTGTTGCTGAAAATTGAAATTTCTAGCGTTTCGCATGACGTTCAAAATTTCCACTTTAGCATAGTGTTTTTGCTCTTCATTTAATTTGTTTAACATTGAACTAACATTAATGCAAAATTCTTGTCTTCATTAAGTTCATTACTCTGTTTAGCTTGTAATATATTCAACAAAGACGTTTCATAGGATGTTACATTACTGTTTTTTTAATAGGCATTACAGGGGTAGAAGGTTTTTAAAAAACTGGTATTGTTGCAGTTTGCATTAGACGTAGATTGACCTTCAGAAAACCCTTGCGCTTCCTCTTCAATATTTGCAATACAGGGAAGGTTGCTGCTTGTTTCCCTACCCTGTACAAAGGGCACCAAAAACAACATCTCATCAAAATGAATGTATTTCCTTCGTTTTTTGTCCCTGTCCCGATACTGTTTTCCGTTGTGCTGCCATCTCTCTCAAAAACAACTTTAAATTTTTCCATTTTTTCTGAACCTCTGATCCTGAAACAACAATAAAATAATAGAGATAAACGAATAGGGATAAACGAACGAGATAGAAATAAACAACAATTTTCTCTTTTTAGGTACTTGGCAACTGGAAACAGTTTTAATGCTTTGCACTTTGAATACCTGCTGGGTGCCAGTACTATTGGGCATATTGTGAAAGATACGTGTGTAAAACTGTGGAAATGTTTACACCCAATTCACATGTCTGAAAAACTGAAGATGATTGGAAAGAGACTTCAAAACAATTTTATCTTCGGACAAATTTTCCCAATTGCATTGGAGCAATCGATGGGAAACACATCAGACTGCAAAAAGCCGTTTAATTCTGGGTCTCTATTTTTAATTATAAAAACTGCTTTTCAATTGTATTGTTAGCTCTAGTAGACGCTGACTACTGTTTTACAGCAATTGATGTTGGGTCTTATGGTGCTAACACCGATTCAAATATCTTTAAAAACTCAACACTCGGAAAGAAATTAAATACTGGGAATTTAAATATCCCTCAAGCACAAGCTCTGCCTTATGAAGAAAATGGGAAGCCAATGCCTTTTGTTATAGTTGGCGATGAAGCATTTGCTCAATCAAAGCACATAATGAGACCATACTCTAAAAGAAATTTGTCCATGAAACAAAGGGTGTGCAACTACAGAATATGTCGTGCTCGAAGGATGGTGGAATGTACGTTTGGCATTTTGGCGAATAAATGGAGAATCTTCCACCGTCCATTGGATGTACAAATAGAATTAGCAGACGACATTGTGAAATCATGCTGTATATTGCACAACTTTGTCAGAAGAAAAGATGGAATACGCATTGAAGATTAATGCTATGAGTGTCCTATGCAAGCAATATCTCAAATCGGCTTGCGGGCTGATTCTGCGGGTACTGAAGTGAGAGCCCACTTTGCAAATTACTTCATCTCACCTCAAGGTTCAGTGCATTGGCAATATGATAGTGTTTAACCAGTAGAATGTGTTCAAGAAAATACATGTATGGGTTATTTCATGAGTTCACTTCATAGCAACGTATGAATATTACAAAATGTTGTCTCTATTATTATTGTAAGAAATAAAAACTATTGCTTATTTATTTGAACTTACCTTTAATCTTCTTTTCTTTTACTGCCAATTCATTCCAGTTTCGGAAAATCTGTATGCAAACTTCAGCCCACAGCTTTTCTTTAACATTACGGTCACTGTATTCCTTTAATTGTTTATTATAAATAGCTGGTCTTCTTTCTATTTCTTTAATTAGTAGCTCAGTATCAATTACAGTTGATATGCGTTCATCATCACAACCACTAAACTCATTGTCAGACATTTTAAACACGGCAAACAAAAAAAACCACAACCAGTCACTTCGCTACAACTTCAGAAGTGCGACTGAACTCTCGCAATGGGAGCAGGTCCATACCTGTTCGTGTGATCTATTCCGCTGAGCGACAGTCGCGTCGCAGCAGAAATAGGACAAGTTTCATCTGTTTAATCGCGGCGATTATTCAGTCGTAAGTGTGTCAACTTATACTTGAAATAATGTGTTACATTTTTGCGACAAAAAAATCACGCGACTAGAAATCGCTAGTGGGGGCCACTTTTCTTTAACAAACTGTCAATGAACATCAGACAAATGGAGTTAAAAATTTAAATTAACATTAAAAACATTTTTAATCAGTCAACATTTTATACTTTTGAAGAGTACTTAAATTGCTGTAATCATAATTTATTTTAATATAATTTTTTCTTTTCAACTTTATTGTACTAATTCTTGACGAATGTAAAGTTTATTTCAAACTGAACATATATTAAATATATTCTATTCTAAGTTCTATTCTATACTTACGTAACTTTTATATCTGCCAAACAAATATCTACAACAAGTCGTTTTCAAATCTTGCGATTATATAAAAATAATCAAATATTATGTAATAAAGAAATCCTTTCGTATTAAAACGATCATAATTTGATTCGTAACCATTTTTTTGAAAATTTGCAAACGACAAATTCTTGATAATTGTGTAGTATATTACCATATCAAATTTGAAGTCCCTACCTAGTACCATAACTGTAGAAAAAATGCATTGATTTGGCAAGATAAGGGAAGGTAAAACCTTGTGAGATTTTGTTCGAAGATATGAAGAAAGTTTTGATGTCGTTTGCGAAGAAGTTTAGTAGTAGTAATGTAGAAAAACTGGGATTATTATTGATACTTTGAGATATTTCCTTTAAATATTAAATCCGAGAACGCAAATGACGGTTAACTTGTTTACTAATTGATATTGTTGGGAAAAAGCTCGAAATATTACAAATTCGATAACAGCTTTGGGTAAGAACAAGCCCTTGAAATTTTTGTTTCAACAATGACTCCAACAACTACTTTATTACCCTCAAAAGAATTCAATTTTTCTAATTATCGTTGATTGTTTAATTTCTCTAATATTTTATTATATCAATTGGTGGAATGTTAATCCTTCTTTATTAAGAAGTGGACTATATACAACAATAAATTATAACTTCGGTCAAGTCAAAACTATAATAAATTTATCAAATAAAATATTTTTAGTACCTATTGGTTTGACCGAAGTTATAATTTATTATTAAAAACACTAATACATAAATGAATTAATTACTAATTAATTTTATATACAACAAGACCACTTATTGTTTTCAATTTATTTATTAGCGAAGTTAGTACTAAAATCGTTCCCGAAACGTCGATAATAAAAGGCATAAGTGGTCATTTTTGTAAATTGTCCACGTCTCCAAAAAGGATTAAAAAGGATTTAAGTTCCCAAAGTTGTTACAAGAAAAGAGACAGACATATGCTCTTTATATTACATTTGCACTAAGGGGTGAATTCTTTTCTTTTCTATGCTATTTTCTATTAATAATATTGTATTAGGTTACATAATACGTCTTATACAATTTAGTTCTTCGATGCATCCAGGAACCATTTGCATTACTGCATTTTTAATTAAAACGTTTAACTTTCCCCATTCACACTGTTATCTAAGACATTCTAGTGTAGCAATCGCAAATATTAATGAAGCTGAGGGTTACTTATCTGTGTCAAATCGATGACATGAAATTTCCTTTTGTACTTTCCGATAAACGAGAATGGCATTAATTACATTTATAATTGTAGTATGTAAATTACATTGTTTGTGCATCTTATAAATATTAATTTCGTTGCTCTTGCATTTATTTTGGCATTTTTAAATTCGTCACACGTTATGCTACTACTAAAAATGTTTTAGTGTTACAAGCTATACGTGAATGCGATGTGGTTTTTCCGTAAATATGCATACACTCGTAATCCTAGCATGTCAAAAAGGGGATTGAGTTAAGTATTGAGTTTTCAAATTTTAACATTTAAAGTACTCACTTAATCATTTAAAAGTGTAAAAGTAATTTATAGATTTGCCATTAAAATTTTAACACCATATGGATTCGTTAATTATGGGTTTAAGATGAAGACGACTACTTTCATCAAGATCACCATAAATTTCTTCAGTTAATTGCTTCAAACATTACTAGGGCGATAAATTAATTTTACGTTCAATCTCTATAGATATCACAATTAATCATCGTTTTAATTGAAATTTGCTTGCTTCACGGGACGAAAAGAATAATTTATTTTTAAAGGTTAGTGTTTTAAATTTCAAATGAATCGCAAAATGTGTTTGAAATTGCTATTTACCATATATAGGTAATGTTGATATCACCGCTTGGCTTGCACAAACAGTGATGATTCAACACACACACAGAGGAACCTTCAACTGTACTTGTAAGAACATCATAAACAATTAAAAATAAAAATTAACTTGCATATAATTAACTAACATCTGGTTTAATTTCAGCAACATGTATTTTCGTCTCCAGTGTGGCATTCTTGCACTTTTAGACGTCTTAGTTTTTTGTCAAGACCCAGACTGCATAGAACAACAAAACCGGTACTGATCGTAAATTGGTAATATTTAAAAAGCAAAATCATAAAAAAAACAAATGTGAATACTCTTCAATCGGGTTTACACACTCATGTTTGGTGTGTATTTAACATATACAATTAAAATTTTAACATAACCTAATAATATAGAAGCGTATTCTGTACTTTTCTGTTTCTCTATGCACTTGAAAAGATAGTTCGTTATTGTATGTATACTAAGTGACATAGAAAGAAGAACACCAGTAATAATGAATTTATTTGAACAATTTTTGGTATACTAGTGTATACGAATTCAGTGGCGGCTCGTGGTCAATCATACTGGGAGGTCAAAAATTATTTTAAAAATAGACATACATAAAAAATATAAATAACTCAAATGCACCGCAAAATTTTATACAATCTACAATTTTGTTCAAAATATAGCGATATTTCGAAATATTCTCATTAAAATCTCTAAGGGATTTTCTGTAATCATTGTCTAGCTGTGTACGAATATCAACATTTCCTACGGTTGCAAAATTTACCGAGCATTTCATGTGTTCTGCAAACGAAGCATGTTTTTTTATTCTCTTTTTAAATGTTTTAAATCTCTTACACCGGATTTGCACCATAGCGAGTCTGACGAGTCTTTAGAAAATAATAAACAAACAAAACAGTAAAATACGTTTGATACTTCACAACCACATATCCAGTTAGCTAAATCGTACATTACCTTGCGAAAGTTTCGATGAACATCTTTATTTTTGTCTTTGCTAGTTTGTCGTAAACTTAGTTCTGGCAAATGACGACCATTGAACTCAACTAATTTTGTAAAATTAAGTTTGTTAGCACTTTTAGTTGTTTAATTTTCTGCACTACCGACATTTTCTATTATAGCGCATGCACACGCGAATCAAAAATAGTATTTTTACAAAAACAACACAACAACAGTAAAACATATCAATATAAATTCTTAAATTGAATTAAAACACGCGAAAATCGAATCAAAAATCGAGCGTAGTTGTACACCATATACGAAGTCAACGTAAACTGCCGGATCCGGCTCATGACCCAAAGTTGATTATTGTTTCGGACGTTCGCGTTTATTCGGGCGCTGCACGTTTTTCGAGTTTTTCCGGGTAGATCTAATTCAATGAGGACAATTCGCACCGCCAGCCCAAGGTTGAAGAGGATGAATTACTAACGACGGCCGATAAATTTTAAGTTATTGTACTTGCGACTTAATTACCTATTTTAATAAAACACGTAATAATGAATAAATATTTTTTATATATTGTCAAAATTTTTGGGAGGTCATTGACCAAATGACCATATGGACAAGCCGCCACTGTAACGAATTAGATCAGTAAACGATCACAATTTGATAAAAATTAAACTGTTAACTTCTTCAAAAAACTTAATAATGTGTTGCTCCACCACGATGTCTTGTGCACTCATTAACACGCCTGGGCATACTTCTAATGAGGTGATCGATTTCTTCTTCTTGAGGTATCTCATCCCATGCTATCTGTCACTGATGCTGCAAAGCCGCTAGAGTTTGTGCAGGGTGAGGTAAATTGAGTAATCTTCTTCCCATAATATCCCAGACGTGCTCGATGGGCGAAAGATCGGGGAGATCTTGGTGCCAAGGCAACAAAGCAATTTGATTGACCTCAAATGAGCCAAAGAAACCCTAGCAACATGAGGTCGTGCGTTGTCTTGTTGGAATGTGCTGTTGGGATGGTCTGAACATAAGGTACAATATGAGTCTACGACGTCCTGGATAGCGCGCAGCGGTCATGTTACTCTAATGAAGACCCAAAGGTGACCTATTTCCAATAGCAATAGCTTCCCATAACTCCAACTGTGTGGTGCACATGCCTATTCACAGAAAATTGGGGATCTTGTCTTTCACCGCGCCGTCTCTCACTGTTGCACGACCGTCATGCATACCCAAACAGAATCTTGATTCAACACTAAAGACAATTGAATTCCATTCTTGGTCCCAATTTGCCAGTTCTCTACACCACGCTAGACGATAACGTCGATGCTCTGGAGTCAGTGGTAGCACAAAAAGGGACGGTATGAAAAGAGCCCAGAGGTTCTTATCCGTCTATAAATGGTTCGCATCCCAATCGGTCTTCCATGTTCTTCAAACCATTGGTCCGCAATCGCCCGTGTAGATGAGAAGCGGTCCGTAAAGCCAATAGTCTAAGACGGCGATCTTCGCGTTCTGTGGTTCTTCGACGACGTCCTGTACCTCTCGCTCTTCGTGTACGGCCCTCTTGGTTCCATGCCCGAACACAGACTGCCACAGTGTTTAAACTCCGTTGCGTTCTAGCGGCTATATCTCTCAAAGACAAACCAGCCTCACGCAATCCCACAATTCTACCCCCTATCAAACTCGCTTAATTGCCGAAAATTATGGCGTCTTCGCACATGGAGGCATTATGATTGAATTAAAGAAGCTCTTTGAAATGCAATTTAAATCGCTAGGGCAATATGGCTGAAAACTGATCGTTTTTTAACTTAATATAAACAAATATATTCCAAAAAAAAATTCATTATTACTGGGTGTTCTTCGTTCTATGTCACTTAGTAGATTACCATTGATTATAAACTTCTGGGTATTACCATTGGTATTAGGATGTATTATGTTATTGCCATTAGTACTACAAGGGACCAAGTATAATAAACTTTTGTAGATGTACAATTGTCTTGGATAAGACTTTATGCAAATAAGAATGCTGATTTTTTATGTTGATAAGTTTGTTTCTCGGTTTGTTTAGGTTTAGAGGAAATACTTGGCCTCCGAGGTAAAAAAAGGAACTTGACATCATGTATTGTACCTAATACCTAATACATTTTTTTTATTACGAGGCATCAACATTTTATAATTTTAAAATAATACAAAAACCGTGTCGATTGTCTGTTTGTTTACGTATTAATGCGAAACAGGACGGGATTTTATTGCACAGTGCGCAACAGAGACAAATATATCGGAAAAGTAATTACAGTAAAACCTCTAGTTTCGGCCACTCTTTAAAAGCGGCCACCTCTAAACCGGCCAAGTTTTCCAAGTCAAAACCAATTGTACGGAAATATCCATATTAATGACACTTCCTAATAGCGACCACCCTCGATAACGGCCACGGCCACTTATTTGTAAACTTTCTTGGAAAAATACATGTAATTTACCTCCCATTTCCGACCATTCTAAGTAAGGTCATTAGTAGACAACAGCTTAGCGTTCAAGTTGTGCATACTATATAATTGTTTCATTGTGCGAGGCTTAAGTAATTACCGGATTTTAGAACGGATTTAAAGAATTTGTTCGATTTACAATGGACAGTCATTACAGAGAAAGTGCAATTAAAACGCTCATTAAGCTCAAGCCAAAAATCGTATATAGTATGCTCAACAGTGCTGTTACATATACACGTACAGAAAAATTACAAAAAAGAAAACGTTTGTCTCTTAAAGACAAATATACTTGTGGAAAGTGGAAAGTTCAATACCAGTGCTAAAAAGTTTGCTGAAAAATTTAGTGTTGGAAGAACACAAGTTAACGATATTTTAAAAACAAATGTGATTTAAAAAGTTATTTGAAGAAGGTTATAATACAGAGCAGAAGAGAAAATTTCCTAGACCTGAAAGTTTAGAAATTGACCGAGTAGTTTACAATTGGTTTTGTAAAGCTAGGAATAAAAATGACGGATTCTAAAGCTTCAAATGGGTGGCTTGAGAAATTTTGTCAAAGACATAACATAACCTTTAAAACAATTTGCAGGAGTCAAGTGATTAATCTTGACACTGTTGAAGCTTGGAAGCAAAGCTGTCAGTAATATTGAAGGGTATTCACCCAAAATGTGTACAATGATGACGAGACCGGACTTTTTACCTTGCGATGCCAAACAAAACGTTCTCTTTAAAAAACGATAAATGTAGTGGTAAAAAAGCGGCAAAACAAATATTGACAATTTTATTTTGTACAAATATGGAAGGTGATAAGGAAAATCCGTTAATCATTGGAAAAAGTAAACACCCAAGATGCTTGAAAGGCTCTCATATCAACAAATTGCCCTTAAAATGAGTATCTAATAAAAAAGCTTGGATGACGGTAGAGATTATGACTTCCTGGCTAACAAAATTTGATGAAATAATGAAAAAAGAAAATAGAAAAGTCTTATTACTTCTGGATGATGCCACGTCTCATCCCAAAGTGACTCTTGAAAATGTGAACATTGTTTTTCTACCCCCAAACACCACATCCCATTGCCAGCCACTGGATCTAGGAATTATCCAAAACTTTAAGATGACCTACAGGAAGTTTTTAATCAAAAGGCTGCTAACATTCACAAATACCGAACGTCCTTTTGAAGATGCGAAAAAAAGTATCAATTTAACCAGCGCTTTAGTTTGGATATCAGTAGCCTGGAGAAACGTTTCACCTATTACAATTGCTAAATGTTTTGCGAAAGCAGGATTCTCGGAGAAGACTTCGATGAAGAAGAGGAAATTCCACTACCTCAGCTTTCTCCTGTATTACTAAAAGGTATTCAACGTGTAAGCCTTGAATTGTAATATTTTGACCAAAAGCCCCAATTTAAGTATTCAAGATATAATCAGTGAATTAGACCATAGTGAAGGCTGTGATTCAAACAATGAAAGTGGTGAAGCAGAATCTGAAGTTTTTACGTCAAACATTAAAGATATGGGTGAAGTGTGTGAAAAACTAAGAGATGTGCAAAGTTTTCTATTTTCTAATGATAAGAGTGAGCTAGCGGTAGAAGTACTTCAAATTTTATCAAAATGTGAATCTTCTGTTTTACAAACTAAACTTAAAAAATGTAAAACAAACCTCAATACAAAAATATTTCACAAAAATGTAATTTAATGGTATGTATATGTATATAATTAATTATTGTAATAGGTATAACGAGCAATTAGAAAATAGGTACATATTATGTAAATCTATGTATTATGTATTCAATATGTATAACTCTTCCATTATTATATCGTCTAATTATTTAATATTGCATCAGCACATTTATAGTTATTTTTAATGCAGATTATAGTGAACCGTATTATGTTCCATACTTAAAAGATTTTAATAAACAACGCATAGAAATAAAATACTTATTTAAAAGCCTACATACAAGGGACTAATTTGGCAACATTTCGCAGAAATAAGAGATCAACAAAGTGCAACTTAAACGAAAATATAAATGTAAATATTACGAAGCGCAATATTCCAGTAATGCGACGCGGTTAGTGGGCCATATAAAGAAATGTAGAAAGTGTCCAGAGAATGCAAAATTAAAATTTAAAACAAAAATTTATCAAAAAAAAAAGGTAATTAAAGTGTTCAAATGTTTATTCCGTTCTTTTTTTTTAAAATAATCTATTTTAGCTCCCAATATTGATTTAGAAGAGCTCGATCAGGACAAAGATGATGATTCCATTTATACTGCATCTTCAAGCACAACGACATTTAACTCAAAGTTTAAAAGTTTTTTCGGCCAAATAGATCAGCCTGAAAAAGATAAAATTGATGAACACTTAGCCCGTGCTATATATCCGTCAGGAGCGCCATTATCAATGATTTCTAATAAATACTGGGAACAATTTCTTTGTACAATAAGACCTGCGTACAACCCCCTTCTCGATATCAAGTATCTCACAAGCTGTTGGATAAAGAATATCAAAACATTAAGGATGAAGTCACTGAAAGAATCACTACTGCAGATACCGTAGGGATACAATGCGATGGTGGTCAAACATCAGAAATCAAGCTATAATAAATTTTATTGTAACAACACCTAAACCGCAGTTATAGAAAACCGAATGCAGCGAAGACAATCGACATACTGGGGAATATTTAGCAGACGAAATCTCAAAAATTATTGACCAAATTGTTGCACCGAAGGTCATTCGACTGGTAACCGACAATGCAACTGCTATGGAAAAAGCGAAAAAAATTATAACTGAAAAGTACAACCATATTTCGACATACTCGTGTATTGCCCATACACTAAATTTATTGATCGGGGACATTATCAAAATCAACATAAACAAAATAGAGGTATCTTGTAAAAGTATAGTAAAAGAAATAAACAACTCGCACTTAAATCTGGCAAAATTTAATAAAATTTAATTTGAAAAAATAGTTTCCCTAAAACTGCTTATCGCGACTAGGTGGGGGTCAATATTAAATGTTTTGAAAGTTTATTTCATAGCCGACATGATTTAAAAATATTTGTTGTGCCCGAACAAGCACAAAAATTAGATAAAAACGTTAGGAAGCATATTTTAGATGATGATGGTTTTGGCTACGAATTGGAAAACTAATCAATTTATTTCAGCCCATAGTGAAATGGATCACCATATTGGAAAGCGAAAAATTAGCTATGAGCAAGGTTATTATAGCTATGAATGAACTTTCAGACATTTTTGAAAAATATGTACCAGAAATGATCTGAAAAAAAGATATTATGAATTGTTTAGCTAAACGACGTGAAATGGCTTTGAAAAGCATTCACTATGCAGCAAACCTCCTGGATCCTAAATATAAAAGAAAAAATCTTTCTTCAGCACAACATGTTGATGCCATAGAGTATGTTCATGACATTGTTGAGAAAATGTTATCTTTAATGTTAACAACGAGACCGTATTAACTGAACTTACTCAATATATTGCTGAAAGTGAAATATGGACTAAAACATTTATTTGGCAATCTGTAAATAACCTTAACTCAATAACATGGTGGAAGGGAATGTGCAGTAAAACTTAGCTAAAAGATATTGCAATTGCAATTTTAAGTTTGTCATCTTCATCGACAGCGACTGAGTGCTCTTTCAGCTCTTACTCCATCGTTCACACAGCTAAACGCAACTTAATATTAAAATTGGAAGAGAGAAATGAAAAGAGTAGAGAAACGAGAGACCTAGAAGTCGATTGTGATCGTATTGATGAAGCAGGAACTTCGAGTGCAAGTAAGAAACTAAAAGACACAGAAAATTTTGAAGTTAGTTCAAATTCTGAAACAACTGTTAGTGGTAGTAATGGAGAAGAACAAGACACAACAATGTTTTCAGATGAAGAGTACTAATTTATCTTTTTGTTATTTTTAGAAGCTTGTTTTGTGCTTATGTTCTCAATTTGTCTATAAAAGACTTGTTTTGTTTGTTATTCTTTAGAAGTTTACTTTGGTTCTCATTTTGTCTAAAAGATTTATTCGTTTGTTATTCTTTAGATTTTTGGACGTTTGTCCTCCTTTTGTCTTTACAAGACTTATATAATGTTTTATTATTTAGAAACTGGTTTACGTTTTTTGTAATTAGAATGTGTTATGTTGTTCTTAATGCTGTGTTATTTTGAAATTAAAATAAAAGTCCTTGTTTTGGCTTTACAAAATTTACCTAAATAAGTTACATATTTAATATTTATAATCGGCATAGCATCACCAAAATCATCATCATTAAAAGTGTAAATTTGAAAACCCATACATTTCTGACACTGTTAAAAATAATCTACACGTGAATTTTGCAATAATATTAAATGTTCGCGAATATTCCCGAATTTTCGCGAACGATCTTAAATTCTCGAGAATAGCGCACTTCAGTTAAAAATTTAAAAAGGACACAATAGTCTACCCTAGTTTTTCTCTCTTCATCAAAGCAGCCAACATACTTATGGGTATTTACTAAAAATTACCAACACATTGACTAAAAAGACTGTTTTAGGAAACGGATAAATAACGAGAAGAGTAAGTAACAATAATGAATAAATAACACGAATAAAACGATCCAACCAAACATTAACAATCAACCAGCAATCAACAATTTGTAATGGTAACACTGCAGCAAACTCTAGGTTTCTTGTACTAAATCTAGGGTATTTTCAATGTTACTAAAAGCATGTTTCCTTACTGGTAAAAAGAGAAAAACATTAGGGTAGACTATTTTGTCCTTTTTAAATTTTTAACTGAAGTGCACTATTTAACATGGCGCTACTAAGATCTTTAGAATAGTTGTTCAAGAACGTTCATATGTAAAACTGTGTAATGAATGGACAAAGACAAACAGAAAAATCCTAACAGATTAAGGAGGAAGGAAAAGAAAAATCAAGTATCCGAATATACCGTGTGTGCCATGGAGAACGCAACATAGATTTTTATTAAGGCAAAATATAGAACGGATCTACTTGTGCTATGATATTTTCACCGTCGCGATACGACGTGTGTTGAATGTCAGTTGAAGTAAGAAAGCGAGAGCGGTTTGTGTATGTGACCTAAAATTTATTATTTTGTTTTGCGAAAATTCTAATTGTTTAGTCGCTTGATGTGATTTTCAAGCAAGTACAACTAATTCTTTTACATAATTACGCATAATTATTTTCGTAAATTAATTTTAGGTTATAAACAAAAGTACATTATAAAGAATATTAAGCTGATTTAAGATGCAGTTATATCAATATGATTAAAAGTCCTATGAAAGTATAATTATGTAAACGGATTCAGGTTTCATTTTTATACAACATGTTAAGAACTTCACGATATAAGACCGATACTTGTGTAAAACACGATGAAGGAAGAACCAGGAGATGACAGTTTCATAGGCAAGGAATATTATTATTTTAGTACCTACCTAAAAGTGATTTAACTTGGAATATTATTTGCAGGAGTCGTACAAGCTAAATGTAGGTAAACAAAAATGTTGTGATTATTTGAGAATGCCAAATAGTTAACAGTTTTGAATGTTTGAACCTCGGTTTGAACTCACAAAAGAATAAGGTTTGTATTTTAAATTATTTTCTTTGTTTCATATTCTAAATTTTAGATCATAAATTTAAATCTCTGCAAATGCACACATGAGATCTATGCACACAATCGCCAAACCTTTGTAATATGAATTTAAATTATGTTTATTAATAAAATTGATTTTCTTTTGAAAGTGTGTAAAATCTTTTTGTGGATTTTTTGGTGGTCCTGTAAAGAACCGTTTTGGTTTTGGGTAGGTATGCAGAAGTGAAAGCTACATTTTATTTGGGGCCAGCAACTGCTTATATTAAATGCTCGAACTGCTGTCCATTTACTGCTAAACAATGCCCTAATCGATTATAAAATTGCGTTGACATTAGTGATTAGTTTGCGGAAAAAAGAAACTTCAACAATCTGTCCTTAATGACTCGACAGTGAGTGTGGTCGATCTGAATACACTTTAGAGGCAAGTATGACCATAAGAAAATCATTAGGAGAAATTGGTGATCTTGGCAAGCAATTTCACCACCTTTCCAATCCAAGTTTGGGAACGCATCATTTAAGAGGCCTTTTACAGATTAGCACTATGAGCTGACACCCATCGTGCTGAACAAACAACAGTATCCTCTTCAGCAACTTCGTGCAATGCTGGTAGCATGTCAATTAATAGGTCACGGTACTTAACAGCAGTTACTCAATAAATTCAAAAGGAACTATTACGTATTGGAAAATATCAGCCCAATATTTACTGATTGGGGTATTGGGTGTGAGCTGGTATAAACAGATGAGGTAGCAAAAACGGTAATTTGAATGTTTGTTCTTTAGTAATGTAACACGATTGTGAACACGCTAGTATTTTCAAAAGTTTGAATACTGCATGACTGTATAAGCACTTAATCTGATCTTGAAAAGTGCAGCAAATAATGCTGAACAGTACACTAAGTAGATCATTCTATATTTTGCCTTAATAAAGTCCTGGGATGACACATGGTATAACAATTAACATTTATATTAAGAATAATTAATGTCCTGTGAAGTAATAAACTACAGTTATATTGACTAATAATAAAAACTTAAATTTACTTATATGGTTGGTCGATTCCTTACAAAATAATAACTTACCATTACTTGATAAATATTAAAATTGTGTACAAATCAGTTTTCATTATGAAAATTTTACATTTTCATGAAAACGTGAACATTTAGCTATAAGATACTATAGTAGTGTTTGATAGGCAATTACACTTTGTATTTGCTGTTGATATAAAATACAGGATGTTCCATTTAAAACAAGCAAGTTATTGCGGTTCAAAACATGTCATTATTTAATCTTGTTTTGTACACATCCTGGTGTATATGATATGGATTTTCACAAGTTCTACATAAAATCTGGATCAATTAATAGATTCCAGTACGAATTTATGATATGAATCCATAAAATTGTAACGACTCTTTCATAAAATATCTCAAAAACCTATAGGTTTAAGGTAAATCTGGTAAACACCATTGATCGTAGAAACTCAAAATGTAATAATATACAGGGCATTCCATAAGAAAAACACAACTTTGATATTTTGTATTTTGGGATACCTGTACATTTCAAAAGTAATTTTAAAATATTCCTCCGATAGTTCTCTATCCATCCCAGATATATTTTTCCAATTTTATTGAATAGTTTGTCCTGTAATATTCCTGTGTCGTATACCGTGAATAACCGTGTACAGTAGTGCGACTCACGGAACACTACCATAAAACTTATATACTTTTTTACAGCATTTAAAACTATACTTATGATACATTATTATCTCACTATTTTTATATGCATTTAAGGGAACGCCCAATCCAATAACGCACTCAAATTTTGAAAAAATAATTTCTAATACAAATTCTTTAATTTTCATCCCTAAAAATTACGTAGTAGGCCTTGGGTTTTGTAAGAAAATGTGATAATTTATCCTAAAGAAAGAAAAACTGCACAAAAACTATACTCGGACACGTGTTTCAATAGCTAAGCTATCATCATCAGCAAACCGATACTAAAAATAAAAACAATAGGAAGCTTCCTATTTGTTACCAATAGACGCTGTAGTTTAGAGTTCCATTCCTTTGACGTTTAAACGCTATAGAATTAAAAAAGTTTGTCAAAATCGGTCAATAATTATAAATTTTATAAGAGTGTTCCTGACAAGTGATCATACTGTATATCAGAATTAGATAAACCTTTCGGTGTAGGATACAATAATAATATTTCATATTATTGTTATACTATACATTTAAATTTACAAATTTCTTCCATTCTTTCTTATTTCACGTCATCTCCTCTGCTTCTTTCCGTGTTTTTCCTTTTTTTCTAGTATCCTTCCCATTTCTTCATAGAAAGTGGAAGTTCTTTGTGTTGTTTTTTCTGATTGTTAAGGATTATCCACATGGTCTGAAGATCGTATATTTACAGAACTAAGCATATTATGTTTTAAAGTTGATTGTTTATAGAATGTATACCTAGAGAGACGATGATGCATGTAATCGAACCTGTTTATATCTATACTTCTAAAAAAGTTTATCTTATAGTTCCAATTATAATAAGATAAATAAAAACTATTTTAGAATTTTTAATCATGATTAGCACAATTCATTTTAGCAGAGGTACAACGTTTATACATAAAGAATTAATTAGTTTTGCATTCTATAAAAATTATGTTTAGAATACGGAAACTACATATTATGCGTCTTTATTAAACTAATTAGTATCTGAATATTATCGAGTTAGTGTAAAAGAAATATATTAAATTAATAAGTCGCATTAAAAACGTAAATAAATAATGATTGTCGTTATCTATTGCGAAAAAGAATGATTGTCTTCGACGAACTTGTGTCCATTATCGTTATGTTGTAAATATGGAATACATTAAATTTATTTATTTTATTTACTTCTTATTTATGTACCGCATAAAATATGTCAAAGAAAAACTGATATTTCTCTTTTGATGAACAATGTTTCAAAAAAATTTAATGTAAAAAGTACAACGGCACAGTTTAGAAGTCTAGTTTACTTGCTGGTTGACAGTTTTTATTTTTTTAAATCAACAAAATAATTTGTTTATATTTTAGCAACAAAAAAATAGAAAACTACTCCGTAAGCGTGAATTCTGTTACTTTCTTAAACATTGCAACATTAAAAATTAACCAAAAGTTTATAGTTTTAGAAAATTAGATAAATACTTTTAGTTAAATTTGAAACACACTAAAAGTTCATCCGGTTTCAAGTTAAGTTTCTACTTATTGTTTGTTTTACTTTTATTTTATAACTACTATACAGTGCTAAGTTCATAAAACTTACAAATGTATGCCTTCTTCAAAAGTCGTCATCGAAAATATGCTGTGAATACGGTTACATTTTTTTTAAATTTTGAGTTATTTAATTTAATTCAGAATATTATTTATGCAAATTTAGAGCAATACTGTTCTAATGTTCTTGTCTAAAAATGTGAATGTTATTTCCATTGTGTTCGATTTTTTAAAAAACTGAGCAATGTTTAGAGTTACTAGAAGACTTAATTATTGACATTATTATTATTATAATAGGTATTATTAAAGTTTCACTGAATATCCTATTTTTAGTTTTATAGAACCCAAAAAACAATTTAATGGGAGTTACGTTAACATCAACTTTTTTTTAGATTGCCTTGTAAACATTAACCCAACTCAGTTAAAAAGTCGGCATGGCACTTATTCTGTAACATACAACGGAGAAAAGGAATTTCATATTTAGTCTAGTCTTCGTCCTCCCTATTCATCAGAATCATTGTGTATAGCACCGTCAAAAGCTACGATGAAAGCAGAAAAAGAAACAAAATCGTGAAATATAATGACCGATTTAAAGAATCGATATCTAAAGAAAACAGTTTGACGTTCCACTATAAGGTAATGAACGTTCTCGCCGCTGGAACATCAAATCAGTCACTTCACCGTGAACAGAATTGTAAAGATCTTGGTCGCCGTATTGTATTTCGTAAACAAAGCATGAGACCAATTATCATCAGTGTTGTTCTTCTTTTCCGACAAAGGCACTTCTGAACCACCCGGAACGGTGAACAGGCAAACTGAAGGTTCTGAACAGTCTAGAATCATGCTGATTGCGTGAAGCACATACGTAACACCTTCAATAATTTAAGTCTGGGCTTGTGCATATAGTAAACAAAACCTCATTTGATCCATATTTCATCAACGGGAACTCTGATGTAATGTCGAGAATCAATCAATCATTAATATGGTACAGAACCATACTTTGTTGTAAACGTCCCACATCATTGGTCATTCAATTCCCTTGTCGATAAATTGGAAGAAAAGGTAAAATCGAGTGGTCAGATACCTCTGATTTGTCATTGGCCTACACTTTCTGGAGGCTAACTATACTAGATGATTTTCGGCAAACTGCAGTTTTTTCATTCAACGCTGTAGTCAAATTCTATCATCAAATAGGACATTGTCAGAGCAACAAGACGGACAATTCAAGCATTTATGATCAAACTCAAAACATCGCAGCAGTGAGCTGAGAGGCTCACCCTGATAAGGAGACATAAACGTTCCTTGTCTTACTATCGATGTCTACTAAAGTATAAGAACAAATCAAAAACGCATAATCAAAATCAACACAGAAACAGCCACTCACCATAACAAGCAAACTGCTGAAACGAAACACGCTAAGCAGCGAACATCTTACCAACCATCCGATCAATTAAAGTGACAAACATTATCACTAGAAAGGGAGCAAGTAGAAAGCATACAGTATTCAATAAGATCTGCCAATTTGCAGAAAAAAATTCTTGCAGAAGATTAATGATTCAATGTTATAAACTTGCGAGCAAAGAAATCAACCACCTCACACTTTTGAATTTAAATGCATTTATTTCAGCCGCCAGAAATCAACAATATGTCGTTTGAAAGACCGTCCTTTTCCATCGTTGTCTTTGAGACCTATCTGGAGAATAGAACAGACCTCTCCTGGTGCAAGGTCCGATTGAGGTGCTCCCGTGCAAAACGAAACCGCGCTTATCGATAAGCTGGTTCCTGGTCTCCGATTAAACGAGCCACGAGGTACACGTGTCGAACCGCTGATCGACTAAGATTCAATTGTTGGGCAACAAATCGCCGACTATGACCAAGTTGTACACAATCAACGACTTGAGCAGCTACCTCAGGTGCGGTATCCATTATTTTCACAGATAATGCTTAGACTAATCACTGATGATTGAGCAAATGTCAGTAATCAGATTTTTCTAAGGAGACTTGATTTTATAGATGAAGAAATATTTGGTTGCACATGCTCGTTATCCAACACATAGCGATAACTTTTGTTTTAAAGCTCCATTCTTTAGAAACAAAAGGAGTTTGAGAAAATTTATGGTCATTGAAAACCTTAATGTACGGTCTCTCCAATGACACTCTGTTTTTCATTAAATATGATTTCTGACTACTGAAAAAAATGCATTCACAATGAAAAGTGTGAGGTGGGTCGATTTCTTTGCTCGCCAGTGTATAAATTCCGGTAACCTTTTCATATGATATGTATAAATTAGTATCGCGTAAATGCAATCAAACGATAGTTCTAAAGTAATCTGTAAATAACCGTACTTAGACATCAGTGGTTTTCCTATCTTAATAAATCAGAATAGAAAACTACAGTACTATACTATATCTATGTCGTTGTCCCTAAGAAGATCTAAAAGTAAAGCTAATTTATGCACCGCTTTCATTACATTAAATTTTATAATTATTAAATGATTTGATTGTTTGAGCAAATTATGATGCGAGGAGAAGTTAAGAGATGGAAGTTTTCAGAGTAACCAAACGGGTGACGTTACTTTACGCTGCTTTTCCCAACATCGCATCAGTATGCGGGTAGGGTGAAAAGGTCGCTTATTGGATATTTTCGTTCGGTACTTAAAGAATGTCCTGGAAAGTGGGAAATAATCGCGCAAAGGAAATAACCACATAGGCTTGTATAGGGATCCTGCTGAATATAAATCTGAGTTTTCAGGATGCCGACCCGCCCATAATCGTGAAAAGGTTTATAAATTCCTTTGATCGGCTATAACTCGCGATACCTTGTACAAGCAAGCCAAAGTAATCGTTGTGTGGAGGATTTTGTGTGCTACAATTTTAATCCTCTCGACTAAACTCGAGATTAAGTACGAAATGGGGTTTGGCGGAAATCCACGAGTCAAATAGTCTCTAAAAGACACCCGTTCTGTTCAGTTTGGGACGCCTCGACATTTTTGGTCCTATCCCGCGAATAAATTCGACCGAATTTTTTTGAGTTATGACGTTGCGAACAATTAAGTAAAAATAAAATGGGTAATTAATTTTCAATTGCTTTGCAGCCAGAAAACTTTACGAAAGACAGACAAAAACTAATTTGGTGGCGCCAAAATTCATATTCCGGTGCAAAGTAAGGAAGACACGAGCAATGCATTCTGTCCTAATTCCTAATCTTATTGCGTTCCATTAGAATATCAGTTCTGCCACTAAAACAACACCATGTTGCTCCCGTAGTCAAAAGTTTACTTACATGACATATTTAAAACACTATTCACATTTCAGCAGCACATTACACGTAAAAGTGCATTGTTTACATACATTGTTTAAAACTCGAGCACTTTTTTCCTTCTATATCTCGAAAAGTATCAATTTTTTCGAGGTTGGTGATGAGGATCATGCGTCAAAAACTGAACAGAATGGGTATCTTTCAGAGACTTCGGGAATCATGGATTTCCGCTAATCCGAGCAAATACATTTGTTTCTGAAAACCCACTTTCGAACTTAAATCTCAAAAAATATCAGTTCTTCGAGTTTTGTCAAAAGGCCTAAAATTGTAGCGCGCAAAATTCCCCGTCAAAACGATCACTTTAGTTTTGTTGGTACGACTACCCACGGCATCGCGAGTAATAGCCGATGAAAGGAATGTAATCTTTTCGCGATTATGGTGGGGTTCTGGAAGGCCGGAATTCCAAAACTCAGATTTATAGTTCAGCAAAGACCTACCTGCAAACCTATTAGTTTTTCCGTTTGCGCGATTATTTTCCAATCAAATGACATTTGCCCTGGACTATTCCGTCTTTTAGCAAATTTGGGAACAAGTGATGAAATTCCCCAAAACTGCTTCGTTTTTGGTTAACTTTGATGTACCCTAGTCTTTTGGTGATGTCTTCTTCTACAATCTACAGCAACAATTAAACCAAAACAAATACATCTTCATCTGATGAAGAAGTAATCATGTGAAGTAGTTGCTCTGCTGTTTTATTCGTACTACACACTATACAAAGTATTTGGTCAGTGGCTGTATTGCTTCATACACCTGCGTATCAGGTTTCGCTACATTTTCCCGTGTTTTGACTCTACGCTTCACTGTGTTTCTCTTCGCTTCTTTTCAATGTGCGAAGCAATGAACCCTGCGCTTCGCCGCGCTTCCTTTCGCCGCAGTGTGCGCGCACCTTAATACGATCCTCTTTGTTCTTCTCTAATTCGACTTGCCTATAATTTTAATCCAATATCTCTTCAAAAATTCGTTTTGGTAGAATTATTTCTTAAATTATACTTCTCATTTTGGCATAATGATTCTATATAAACCTTCTTTCTATTCTCTTTTAATTGCTAACTCTCTTACTTTCTTTATTGCATTGTATTTTTCTCCTATCGATTTCAACTAGTCGTATCTTATTGTGTTTAGCTTAAAATACATAGACAATCAATTAGATAATTCTTTTACCCTCCAACATTTATTAACGTTCTGAACCAATTCATTATTAGACACACCTTTCTATCAGTTTCCGTTTTTAAGAAGATACATGCCTCATCAAATGAATCAACAAATTGTTTACCAAAAAGGTTTTTCGAAGTAAATAAAAAATGTAAATGCCTTAAATAAAAGTGTTAAGTGTTCAGGGTCAAAGTGACGACAGATATATGACATAGTGCTGAAAATAACCACGCAACTTCGAATGGAACTGAATCCCATAAGTGATAATTTTTGTTTATTTCAAAACGTGAATGAGTACAGATGTTTCAATTAATTTGATTTGTGTTTGTTAAGGTTTGGTCTTAAAATATATGTCGAATACAATCACATAAAAATAACCATTTAGACTAACAAAATCGTTAAAATTCAATTAATAAAACGAATAAGTGCATATATGTATTTACAAAAGCTAGCTGTTTGTCTGTCTCTTGTGGTATTGATTATTTTAGCAGTATGTAGTACACGTTCACTTCAAACTATTTTGATTAAAGGAATATATACTATACAAATGTTAAAGACATCACATTTCAATGTGTGGTTTTGACATTTGGGTAAACGAAGCATTGGCATTTAAAAAAAAAAAACACCATATAAAAAGTAAATACACCCTCGCGATAGTATAATGACCTCTTTGCCGTAAAGCTATTACCGTAATTGAAAGTCTTTTTTTACGCTAAAAAATTTTAATAGTTGGGTACGTACACAATTTTTATTTCAAATTGAATGATTTATGCGAAACAACGAAACATAACCAAATTGAAGGAAATGCTGTTCATTTAGTTAATTTAATGTATTCCACAGAAAATTACGCTTCAAAATCAATAGTGTTTATTTGAAAGCAGAAAGTTGGCTCTCCTTGAAACGAAATTAGTTAATTACATAAACGTATTAATTATTGATTAAATTCTCATTCAACAGGTTATTTAACCCTAGGACGATATTCATTGTTTATCAAACATCTGTCATTTGCAGATTCTTGATCGCAATTAATCAAAAGTTCATTGTCATCAAGTTTTGCAGAACTGTTAATTTCATTCTTTACGACGTAATCAATTTTGGATAATTGTGCGCGTCTTTTAAACTTCTTACCATGAAAGCGAGATCCTCCGTCATAAGCACAAACCACTTATAGTCAGTCATAAGTCAATTTAAGCATTTTACTCTTTAGTTACTAGTTAAAATTAGAAAGTTACCAAAACAGTGTTGGAAAGATATGTGGTTGTCAGTTGAAATATTAACTTTAAAAAAGTAACAAATAACAGCATTTAATAACCAAAAAATACACAATGAAGCAAGAATGACAGAGACTGACATTTGACAGAAGACGTCAACTTAAATGAAATTGATGCCAATAGCACGTTTCAGTCAAAGCGATGTAAGAGAAAAAGTTCCGCCCTAGTGCTATCTTTTCTGTCAGTTTACCAACACGAATCCTCTAAAATACTCTAAATTTTAAATTATCACCAAAAATCAACCCAAGCCAAGCTAACCTTAAAATTTTTAATTATTCGTTTGAGTTTTGTGTTTGGGTTTGTTCTGCGTGGTTTTTATCTTATTTTGATCGTTTTGTTGCTTTTTTACAAACAGTCTTTTTCAAGACTAAATTGTTTACTATTACCTCTGCCTTCTGTAAGTATTTAAAATTGTTTTATTAAGTACCTGTAATTTATTTTTATTAAGATATCAACATGGCTACAGAAAAGGTTAATAATCTGTGGCTTGGGTTGACTTTTGGTGATAATTTAAAATTCAGAGTATTTTTGAAGGTTCGTGTTGGTAAAACTGATAGAAAAGATAACACTAGGACGGAACTTTTTCTCTTACATCGCTTTGACTGAAACGTGCTATTGAGTAACTTTATTCATAACCCATATAGTAATCTCCCTCTTTTTTTACACAGATCTACCTATCCCATACCTATGTAACGCAAGTATCTTCTTTAATGGCATGATTATTTTCCTTGTAATAGAATAAACAAAACGTATCATTTTGAACAAGACAAGAAAGAAGAAAAACATTCTGCTAAAAATACAGAGTATAATTTCGTTCCAGTATATTTAATCTTAACTTATATGTTTCTTATCACCTCGGTTCTCTGTTCACGTTGCTAGGATAGGGGAACAAGGATACCCAGTACTGAGCCAGTGTTAAGTATATCGCGGTATGCTGTTGCATTGGTAGGATAGGCAACACACTTGAGGGAAAGGTGTTACTTCGTTCGTGAGGGGTCTTAGGAGCCTGGGGGTAATCTAGTATTGAATAAAATTTATAAGCACAGTTCAGCAGAGGGTACTAATGACAACATATACTTCAAAATCCATGTTCCTTTTTTTTTTTAATTCCAGATTACAATGGAATTTCTTGGAAAATGAATCGAGTTTACTCATCCTTAGCTTAAATGGTAAAACGATCATTTATTTTTACGTATATCACTTCCAAACGTCATCCTTATCAAAAAGTTCAATGGCGTCATATATATTTTCATTTACACAAAATGTTTACTATTGTTGTTAATCAAAGTGTAGTTCTTTGAATCAATAATAGTTTGCCAATTACCTTCTGTAAACGGTGTTTCATGGACTAAGAACTTAGTTTTGGTTCAAGAAGATTTACCTCTATCCTGATGAAATCCCATAACTTACGTACGTTCATTGCCAAATTCTGTCAAAACTTTTGATTGTAATTATTAATTTGATCAAATTAATGAAATCGGTAATCCTACAATTTAAATATTCCAAGTTCTCTGGTTTGTTGAGGTAGACTTTCGACTTCAAATAACACCACAAAAGAAATTTAATGAAGTCAGAAGAACGGGCTGGCAACTCAATTACATACTAACCTATCTGCCGCCAATTATATGGTTTAACTAGCTCGTAGATATAAGAAACTCTTGAAAAAATTAGAATCGATAATTTCAATAACCTCAGCCCATATGTTTTCTGGGTATTGAGTTTTGGCCTTCATCAACCAATTAGTATTTTTTGTTGTTCCAATACCGACAATTTTGTCTATTGACAGTACCATTTAAACAAAAGATGCTTCATCAGAAAACATAATTATGTGTGTCAACTAACGGTTTGCCTGCCATAGGTTCATTATTCTTTCACAGAACTACATCCTACGATCACAATCATCCTCGTTCAACTTGTACACCGGGAGACCTATGTACGGATGGATCTTTTATCTCTTGAAAATAAGTAACACCGATGTCTTCCTTACATTATACTCGCTAGAAATTTGTGTACTTGCGGGGTGCGGATTTTATACTACACTCTGTAAACTATATAATAGGTTTCTTCATTAATTTGGAAATTTGAGCATTTAGGACTATCTCGAACATCAATAAAATGTTTTCTTTCTCTTGTCTGTTTTTAGTTTAATGAAAACATTTTTGTCCTTCTTTTAGGAGGAAACGTTGCTACTAAATGGAAAACTAACAAGTGGTTTTTTGTACATTTCCTCATCTCCTAAAAAGAAGAACAAACATTTTTCATTTATCTTGAACATGTCCAGCTTCACGAAATTTTTCGCTCAGAATTAAGCAATATCAACGTGAGTGCAGCTATAAAATGAATGAAAACTATGCAAAGTGGTTCTTTTATTATCGAAATTTAGGTGATGATTCCTATGATATGGGAGGAATTCGGATATTTGGCATTGAAAGTTTCACATACCTCCGTTTGGTTCAAAGTATGGGTACCGGGAATAAAAAATTTTTGGGTTTGATGTTAGTTAGGGGTGTTTTCCTCGTTTTGTAAGTTGGTGGATATTCATATTTCTTCATACGACTAAATATTTAACCTTCGAAGTTTGAGTCCTCACCCAGTTTCGCGATATTGCAGTTTTAAAATTCCTGTACCACAAATATAAATTCCTACTTAGTAAAATATATTGAAAAAAATTTATTGTACCGACGTACCAGGTTCTGTCGTTATTATAAACAGTTATTTTGATCCGACTTCTCGTCTTCGTTTCGATCGTCGTCCGTTTCACCACAACAACCTCTAGTTCAACTCAGCTAGCTCGGGTTCACAGTCAGCCGTGACCTCCAGGAATTTATGTTTTTATTTTAAAAGTATATGTAAGCAATACCGAAATTACAAAGGGTTTTGAACCTCATGATGTAAATTATAAACTGTCGCAAAGGGTTTTCGTAATTACGTGCATAGTAACTTTAGGTGCGCTTCTAATTCATTGAATGGACATTTATGCGTATATTTAACTTATTAATGCAAGACGCGCAAGGATAAGTTTTTGTATTTGTCAGATTGTTTCGATTTAATTTGTATGAGCGTAACGCAGATGACATTTAATTTGATAAATTGTTTTATTAATGAAAATTAACGTGATCAATTTGATTTTACACCATTACAGAAATGTTAATTTTGAAAAATTTATGTTTTGATTTTCATACAATAAATCTTGTAGATTTTTCTAACGAACATTTTTTTATTTATATTTTATTTTTGTGTATTGTATTAACTTTTAACAGATTTGGGACATTACTTTCTTTAGGTAAGTCAACTGGAAAGTACCCTCTGAATAGGATTTCAGTGAATAAGGGCTGGAGATATTTAACGTCGTAACCTTGTTTAGCACCCTCCTGACCTTGATGAATTTATCGATTGTTATTGACGATTTTGCAATCATTTACTACGACCTTACCATTTCACGAAGGCAAATCAGTACTACAGGGTTTCTATAAATAATTGTCTCATCAGGTGAGTGTTGGAAAATTTAAAATCATCATCATCATCTGTCAGTTATTTCATCGTTCCGTTGTAACTATTATCCCTAGTTGTGTGTTCTTCGTCGTTTATCGTTAATTTTGTTAATTTAATTGCCAACTTGATGAGACAATCATTTATAGAAACCCTGTACAATAGCAATTAGCAAACAGTAGTAATTGAAAAAGTGCCTTCGTTACCCAAGAATACTAATTTATGCTAACGGTCAAGTATGTGGCTGCAATACTTTCACATTATTATCGTAATTATCGTGACGTAAATGAATTCTTATTTTTCTTATGGAGAAGGGTAAAGTTTAACAAACATCGGGTATGATGCAGGATATGATTTGTTTGAAATCTTGAACATGTAGCTTAATGAAGAATACGAATCCCCAGTAGCTAGAAAGCGCAGAGTAACAGCAAAGCGTTCTCCCACAGGAATGGTTTGCCTGAATGTCGTGTCTTGTTTGGAAATTAATAGTATATCATCTTAATATATTTTCAAATTCACTACTTTTATTCTGAAAACATTTTTGAAACCAGCAGCATCACACCTATATTCTAAATCCAATTCATCAACTTCATCCAAAAGTAGATCATTCATGAACTCAGTTGTATAGTGTTTACTTCTCCCGTGAATAAGACTGGGACGAATCCAAAAATCTCCTGGGGCGCCAAGTTTATGCATTCATATAATTTGACATCCCATCACGGTATGGTACGACTTTGTTATATTCATTTTTCTACACATGAGTCGAAAACAAAAATATCTTTTGTTTTTTTAATTTGAAACTGTAACGAGGTTCATCTCTTAATTTGGTATTATTTCTTTTAACAACATAAAATTGTTATTTAATTCATTTCAAAACGCAAAAAATGGAAATGTTTGACGGTTGAGAACATTTTTATTCATTTAAAATGTTAGGTTTGATTTATATTTGCTTATCTAAATTTTTTTTTAAATCAAGACTATTTTTAAAGAAAAGTATTACCGAAGAAAGTAATCTGGTATGGCAAAATTTTTTATGAACATTTCTTAATATCTCTGATAACCGAATTTTTAGAATGACAAGTGTTTTCTTGGTCGCGATTTTTTTAAGAAAATTTTCGGAAACAATTCATTGATATTTTAAGTGAAATTTTACACCTCTACATTAAAAACAATATCATGACTTTATTTTGACTCACTACTAAATAATTCTGTAAAAACGCAAGTTTAGCTTTTTCGATTTTCATTAAGGTTATAGTAATGTTACCAAGTTATAAAAAATGTAGACCGGCTTCTAAACTCACTTTTTATACATATCACAAAAATTAAGTCTGAGAATATTTATACTCTGACTTTCCGGGATATTGAGCCGTGGTCTGTTAGAGATTCTTCCTCTTCTTCCAGACGTTAGGTTTGCTGCTGCGGCAAACATTCTCATTAGAGTCGTCGTAGAACATCAGTAAGAAAGTTGAAACGAGCCACTGGGATGTTTACTTCGGCAGCAAACGAAGCGTCTGGAAGAAAAGGGAAGAAGTTTCAACAGACCACGACTCAATAGCGGGGAAAATTATAGTATAAATATGGGCACTGACATTTTTCAATGAAGTCTGAGAAGTATAACTGCATCTTTAGAACTATTTGACACTTAAAGAATCAAGAAATTTGAGATTACTACCCAGGACAGAAAAAAAATGTTAGTCAGTAAGTGCTGTGGTTGATTAGATCTTGTCTAAATTTTGCTTGTGACATGATTTTATTGTTATTTTGTTTTAATTGACCTTCTAGGCAGTTGTTTCTGTTTCTTCTGTTAATTTAAATATTTGTTGTACACCCGCTAGTAGATTTCTGACTACTATATTGATGTCATCTGCATGTTCAATAACTTGACTCGATCCGTGTTTTCCAGGAAGATAATGAACAATAGTCACCTTGTGATAGTATAGTATTTGTCATTAATTTGTCTGAGTATGTATATGGTTCGTAGAAATACTTTCCAGGCTATACGGAAGCCTAGAAGTATCTCATAAAGAATGTACCTGATTATACTATAGTATGCTCATGGAAAATCCACAAGCAGTTGATGTATGGGAGGTTGGAACATAATTTGTCAGCATATTACTAATATTTGGGCTATCCAGGACCTCCCTCTTCTAAAACCGGCTTCCATCTGTACTACCCTTGCTAGGTTCAACAACTTTTTCTCAACTGATCCTCCTTCTTACTGTATCAGTACAACTGGCATTGAATCAGTTGCTGTTGCTTTGTAGTTCTTTAGTTATCTGATTCCTTATTTATTTTTTGCAAGATTCGACTTGAAATGGATGTTCTTGTCATGTCTTCTTTGTTATCTACTTTCTTTCATTCTTTCATTCGTTTTTTACTAAATTTTTAAAATCACTGAATTTTTCTATATGTCTAAGAATATAATTCGTGCCCTTTTAGGATGGAATTCTTTTCCGTTGTTTTGAAAACTTTTTGAATACTTCTGGACATTTTTGCAATAATACTTCTCTTGGTTAATTTTTCCGGTCGATTGCTTCAACCACGTATTGCATTTTCCATTCTGACTGTTTCTTTTTGGTTCTCATAGAACTTTTTTAAATTATTTTCATTCTCCTCTACCTATTTTTGTTTCGTCTAAAGTTCTTCTATTATTATGTAGTATTCTACAGTTTTACAAAATCTAGCTACTCTAGTACTCTAGGTTATTCAGCTTATCATCCTTTCAGTCATCCGCGATTATTCTTTCTCAATGGTTTGATTGTAATGTTGATCCATCACGCTTCAATGGAACCGGACACTTATTAAGTTATGGTCTATTTGGTACGTTTACCTAGATATTTGGGGGAATGTTGGGATTTTGCTGCATTACATACCACTGGACCTTTTGATCTTGATAAGTTGATGGTCCTGATAGCGTAGTTCGTTGGCTCTAATTCTTTATATTATTTTGTTAATTGCTTCGAGAGCGATACAATTTCTACTTCAAATTATTTTGCTCTTCCTCTAGCATTTTTCCGCTTCCGAACTATTTTATTTTCTGTACTGATAATTCATATTAGTTAAACACATGTATAGAAACTGAAATATGAGGTTTTCATTAGTTTTTCAAAAATCACTTTGTTTTAGGATCAACAGCAAATATTAATACGATTTTTATGTTATCAAAATTGTTGACACTTTGTATCTTCTTGGGTATACAGTCATTTTAACTGGTTTTTCTATACCAAACAAAGTTATTCCCAATAAAAAAAACTGATCATTCGCCGTTAATTAGAATTAAATTTAAATAAAATCTTATAATTACATCAAACTACGCCAAATAAAAAGAATTGTTAGCAGTTATCTGTTATCCTCCCGAAGATCGAAAAAGCATGACTGATTTTCAAAAATCATATCTCGAGCCTCCGATCGCAAATTTTTTTTTGTTGGAAAGGTACATCTTTTGGCTACCTTCGCTCCATACATTTCGACCTCCTCAGAAACATGCACACCCACTGTGCGACAAAAACGGCTAAAAGTGGTAAATTTCGTGATTTCCGCGGAAACCGCAAGGGCAATCCCGAAAATCAAACGTTCGTGACCTATTCTGGATCGACCTGAAGAAGTGTGTAAAATTTCATTCCAATCGGACCAACGGTTTGTTGCGGTTTTATTTTCTGAATATAAAACGTGTGTCGCGAGTAATATGTTACGACCAAAGTCGTATTTGGCACGCATTTTGCTGATTTTCTATTGGTTGAAAATAAAATTCGACTTCGTTTCCTAGACGAACAGCGGACATTCTTCTTTTTCCTCACGGGTGGTGTAGCGTGCAATCTTAAAATAAAAAATTTACACAAATCATTTATGTGTGTTACAAGTTTTCCAATAAAATTATTGGTTAAGTTTAAATCCGGCTAAATTCACCGTGAGTACACATTGCTTTTCTTTTTCTGTTTGTATTAATTTTAATTGCCACGTGAAATGCTTTTAGCACGTTCCTTGACCTTATGATTTCGCTGTGTGTTATACCTGGATAACTCCTGAGGGTGCTTGAGTGGCTGTTTAAGACCTTCCTTCTCAATTAAAGACCACACTACGGTTTCACATTAGATAAGCTGCAGGCAACCGGTGGCTACCACGTCTAACAGGGGTTGGTTATGCTTCATAACTTCATCGTGGGAGCCTACCGCCTTCCGTTTTTCTTTGCACACCTCCCCTAAGAGGAAGTTTTATTATTATTTAAGTAACTTGTTCATTGTTAATGCGTATGAAGCTCATGTACATATGACATGTAACGGCTTGATCTTTAGTTCTTAAGTAAATCTTTATTCGGTGTACTATCCATAACTAAACGTTTTTTTTAACCAGCTCAATACGGGCTTGGGCGCTTCACTTAAAGCGGTTGACACGACAACAAAAAACTTTTTGAGTTTTGCGGGAGGTACTCACCTGGTTAATCTTAGTTTAAGTCAGTGTCGTTGCATGTTCGACTAGATAAATCGCCGTGTGTAAGTGATATGTGTACGCAGAGTATCCTTATTAGCCAATCTTCAATTGCAACGTTAACATTAATTTTAGTGTAACTAAAACTTACCTGAAATCCGACACATTAATTGCGAACCTTACTTATTATTAAGCGAGGCTACTGCTAACGTACGTGAATATACACGACAGTCCCTCTATTTCTGTCACATTCACCTATCACTATAAGATTTGTTTGTTGTTTTATTGAATTGTCTGTCTTAGGACTCTTAGGACTAATTGTTGTGGTTGATCTAGCGTATTAGGTAAAACCTGTTGATCTCCTGTTGGTCGGTTTTATTTCTTTCTTTTACCCAGCAGGTGGAGCCCTGTTAGCCAGCATTTTAATTTCTTAGGACTATTTAGGGAACCCCCGACTCTTCGGCGAAGCCGAACGCTGCTGCTCTAACTATTATAAATACTGTATTCTCCACGAACCTAGTGCGCTACAACCTCAACCGTTACAGGTTTAAGAGGGGTTCTAGGACAAACAAACACACACACATTCATTTTTATATGTATAGGTTTATACAAAAATTGTTAAACAAAATGTTAAGCAGTTTAGTATGTATTTAAAGTGAGCAGTATCCCTTAAAAATAGATCCAAACTCTTCGGCTCTTATTGGAAACTTCCAATAACAGAAAATTGGTTTATAGCAACTTCGGCAAGTATCACGCCAGCAGCAGCAACTCTAATAGCGTCCTCGTCACACATTTCGTGGGAAAAAATAAATATGTAGGTTCTCAGAATGTTATTAAAAATACGTTGCACACTTAGAGAAGTACACACAGAACTGTGTAGATAAGCTAAAATGTTGCCAATTTGAATCAAGTCAATCGGCGTCGAACAACACGTCTATACTACTACGACAGTGTAAACGTGTTTGTTGATCTACATCGATCGACGTAGACTGGTTATATGTGGACGCACCTTAACTAAAACAATTTCTATATTGACTAAGAGAATGCTAAGAGGTAAGTATAAAAAAAAAGTCTTTTGTAAGTATTTCTTTCAGTACAAAATGTTGCTAGTTTGAATGACCGTCGATCGATGTCGAACAACACCTCTAGATTACTACACCAGTGTTGACGTGTTTGTTGATCCACATCGATCGACGCGACGTCGACTTGTTATATGTGGACGCATATGAACCTTATAGCCAGTAACTTTATAATCAATGCTTATAGGAGGTTCTTTCAATTACTTCAGTAGAGATAGAGTGCTTGCTACAGAAGTTATTTTGTCCAAGAAGCTTTCGAGTGAGTTTTTTTATTCAAAGAAGAATATACAGGGTGTTTCTGAATAGGGGTAACAAAATTCTAGGGTAGATAGAGGGGATCATTTGAGACACTTTTTATTTATAAACTCAAAGGCAATGCATGTTCACCCTAGAAGCTACACGTCAAAAACTGTTTTTGTTTTTTTATACAATATTCAAAATATTTCTCTTAAAAGTCGGAATCAAAAAATAATGGGATATGATAATTATAGGTAATTAAAATCTCCATCTTTTTTTAACAGCATATCTGGATCTATCTCTAACCGTACTCATGCCGAATGCATTTTTTAATTTTGGTTTTTGTTATTTTTAAAAATCATGGTTAAAACTCAAAAATTTGAAAAAAATTAGAATTCGAAAGTGAAAGCCATTCAATTCCACTTCTTTCAACGTATGACATGTTTCAATTACAAGCGTCTAGCATGTCTACCATTACAATGTGCTAACATCATATTAGCAAAATCTTCAAAAGTATGCTGATTCATGATTTAAGTAACAAAAACACAAATTCAACTAACGTCAAAAACAATTATGCCATTTAAGACGTGAAACATAGCCAACTTAATCGCTCATAAAGTGTCATTAGTTTAAAAGTGTCAGCCTTTTAAGCATGATTTTTAACAAAAATAACAAAAACAAAAACAGTTTTTGACGTGTAGCTTCTAGGGTGAACATGGTTGCCTATGAGTTTATAAATAAAAAGTGTCTCAAATGATCCCCTATCTACCCTAGAATTTTGTTACCCCTACTCAGAAACACCCTGTATTGTAGCATACGATTTTGTATTTTTCACATGACAATAAGCAGTTTTCAGGTAGAATTAGCTAATTGGATGAAATTTACTACCTTCTACTAGAGGTTGAATAAGTCGTTTAAAAAACTGTACTTATAAGTACGTATGCAATGTAACAATTGTAATTACCTAACAACGAGAGCTTTTTTTTTATCGAATATAAGGTAAGGTTTCTAAAAAAACATAATATACCTACCACAAAAAATTATAAGCAGAAAAAACGAAATTTTAGATTGGCATTAAAGTCAACTTGATCGATTGTTTATAAAACGGTGATTATATTCACAAACAGCTTTGTCGAATTTCAAAGTGTCGGAAAAACAATTCCAGCTGTCTGCTGGAACATAAAATCGGATGTGAAACGGAAAGGTCAACACCAGCTCACAAAAATCTAAAACCGTAAATGCGTTCACAATTTATAGCAGTCAAAGCACAAGAACAGCCTTTGTGCCAGGATTTGAATTTCTAATTACATCCATTTTGCATTCATAACATGCAATTGTTTTATAACTAAATCATAATATTAGTCCACTTGTAGAACGTTGCAGCACAAGTTCACTACAAATTTTTTTAACAGAAATGAGAAATAAAGTTCCGGTTTCTTTTATAATTTTAATCAATCTGAACCAACGGCCCATGTTTTTTTCCGCGCAATCTATTTAATGACGATTGTGTTTTGACCCAGTAACAGCTTATCTTGAGCAATCTTCCGTTCACAAAAAGCTCAAACCAGTTTCTTTAAAGCACATTGACTTTTCGTCGAAAAATGCACCATAGCAAAATGAGAAATTTTAACGAGTTTCACCTAAATACTAGTAGTAATTAATGAAAATACTTCCGCGAGTTTTCAAAACAAGAACATTTATTCTTAAATTTTCCGTTTGCTTTACTTTTAAAATACAAGCAAGTATACGTATATGTTTATAGAATAAATAGAATTTTCATTATGACAAGACCGGATGAACTTGACAATGATGCAAGTTTAGCCTATGTTCGTCAACCTGCAGAGATACAATAAACTACAATTATTTTTCCATAGAAAATAAAGTGTTTGGGTGCAATAGACATCGCTGTAAAGCATTCCAATTGTCTGGATGAAATAAGTATGCTTGATGAAAGCGATGAAATAGTATCGTTAACCCTTGCGGTTGTAAAAGCACTTCTGACTCTTTACAAAGAACAAACAAAAGCTGAAAGATCTTAGGGTTTTTAAAAAATAATATGTGATACGTATAAAATTAACATAGCACGCAATCGATAATTTATTGCAAATGGAAATCATAATAATAAAAAAATGTACCATTATCAATTAAGCGTTTTGAATTAAGAAAAATAATACAATTCCACCTGAGTTTCAGATTTCAAAAAGAACTTTGATCGAATTTTATAGCGCAATCAAAATGGTATCGAAAATTTGCGCAATGTAGCATTCAGATCAAGAATGAATCAGCTTTTCGATATCCGGAAATGGTATATAAATTGATAAATTAAATCGACTGTAACAAGATTTACTCAGGATATACTTATTGGCTTAAATTATAATAACGGTTCAATTTTTGTTCTAACCTAAGGTAATAAATTAATAAGTACGCGAACGGCATAATAAATTCTACACAAGTTAAGTCTTTAAAGAACTAGGTAAAATTAAAAGAGATGGGGCGGAAGCAGGCAACAGACTCGTCGGCACCAGCTTCGCGACGCCGGAGTGCGTGAGACCTTCAACCCCGGTGCGGATAACTTCCCTTTTCCCCGATCTTCCGGCGCAGAACAGTAAATCGATAATGGAATGTGGACCAAACGGGCAATGCACAAAAGTAAAAATTATAGTGGAATAAAATATTGAGCACATGGACTAAAATGCATTTCAAAAACAAATTAAGAAATAACTTTGCTCAAGCAGTATGATTTTGAATAATTTTTTGTAAATTTACGGGCTTTGCATTTTCAACCAACAGAACAACGTCGATTTTTGCCTCCTGGAAGCAAGAATTTTTATTGGCAAACTAAAACGTACAAAAAACTAATAAATTTAAACCCTTTTTGTGGTTAAATATATAAAATATTTAAATCACAGATTTTTTTCTTTCTTAAAGACCATCATTACACCGACAAACGGATAGCTCAAAGCTGCCGTTTGTAATAGAGGAAAGAGTAATAAGTATTCTGTTCGTGTTCTATTAAGCTTCTTCAATTACTTCCGTCTTATTAGGGTAGTAGGCGAATAGGCGAAAATCCTAGCTAGCATTTGCCAAAATGTTACCGCTCTCTTAACATTACACATTTTAGATTGCGACTGTGGCGCAAGTGAGACACAATAAGTGATCGTTGCAATGGATAAACACCCCTGGTATTTAGAAAGCATACGAGACAATGTAATTACGAACAATGAGACGAGGGAATATTTGTTGTGGTCAGATAATGTCGTTTATTACCAACATTCAAAGTCATAAATAATGATGATATCTTTCTAATAAACCCTCAAATATCCGTCAGCTTTCACCGAGACAGGGAGCTATTAAGTTTTTGTCTAGTTCATTGACTATGCATGTAAATCGAACATTTAATAAGAGCATAATTATAAAAGGAACCCTTTCGTATAACAAACGCAATGTGAAACAGGTGGAAGTGAAACGACAATGAAAATTTAAATGACAAAATTATAAAAATATTACATAAGGACTGAGAGCGAAAAAACATTAACATTGAAAAACTTGCATAACTTTTATACCAAATAATTTTTTACAAAATTTTGATATAGTAGGCTTTGAAATAGTTGTCAGAATATGTCGTCAAATTTTTATTTTTATTTGAGTCAAATTGTGTTCACAATGGCAAAAAGTAGTGGAAGTACATAGATCAATCATTAAAAAATTTGTTGAGAATCCACAATGGTCAATCGTTCGCATTGCAAAGGAGGCAAAAGTTTGCAGGCAAGTGGCAGCAAAAGTCATCAAGCGGTACAAGGAAGACTTTACCATAACACGGAAACCAGGAAGTGGACGACTAGATGGTTTTCATTCACCAAAAAGGTGCAAAAGGCAATATCTGCGATGGTTAACAATCCGCTGATATCGAACCGGAAATTAGCTGCAAAAGTCGACTTGTCGGAAAAGACAATTCGAAAAATAAAAAAAAGAATGGATCTAAGTCCTACAAAGTTCACACAGATCGTAATGCGGAGAAAAACATTGAAGCCAAGAAACGAGCCAGAAAGTTGAGAGCAGATTTTTTCCAAAAACGTCAATGTTGCGTGATGGACGATGAGACTTACGTCCTCGCCGATTTTTCTCAACTACCTGGTCAGGAGTTTTATGTTTCCTGTGGACGAGGAAATGTTCCTAAGAAGTTTAGAACTAAAATAAAGTCCAAGTTTCCAAAAAATATCTCGTTTGGCAGGCGATTTGTAGCTGCGGTGAAAGAAGCCAATCTTTCATAACAAATGGAACAATTAACTCCGATATTTACACGAAGGAGTGTCTCCAAAAAGATTGCGGGCTTTTCTGAGTAAACATAAGGTATCCACACTTTTTGGTCGGATTTAGCTTCGTGCCATTACAGTAAGCAGACAAAAAATGGTACGAAGAGAATCATGTCGATTTTGTACCCAGGGAGGCTAACCCGCCAAATTGCCCTGAGCTTCGCCCAATCGAGCGGTACTGGGCTTTGGTGAAAAGAAGCTTGAAGCAGACAAAAAGGCTACAAAATCGATTGAAAGTTTTAGAAAATGTGGACCGTCGCGACCAAAAAAGTGTCGAGCAACACCATAAAAGCCATGATGGAGACCATTGCCGACAAGCTCAATATTTTTTATGACGATAAGTCTGATTGATTTTTTGTTTTTTCTTAATTTTTATATAATAAATAACCTATCCAAAACTAAATTTTTTTTGAAAATTTATTTAGCGATTTAAAAGTTATGCAAGTTTTTCAATGTTAATGTTTTTTGCCCTCAATCCTTATATTGCTGACCCATAAGTGTTTTTACTCCACATCGTATATAAATAGATAGTTTCTAAATCGAAAATTTTAACACCCTTTTTTATTTAGTTTTTTTCCAACAAAAAAGAAAAAAATTCTGCCAGACACCGTCCAGTGGTACGATTTTTATGAAACTTGACATATAGATGTTATTACTAATTCGGCAGATCTGGCATGTGAAAATTACAGGGTTTTCTTTCTCAGCAAAAGTAACATTTCCCCACCATAACAATAGGTAATATAGAAAAATGACTTAAACAAAAGTTTTAAAGTAGAAACAGTAGTTTCTGATGCTGACATTGTTACTAACAAATTCGGATATATTTTGTAAAAAACTCAATTATATTTTGTAAATTATAGATTGCGCCATCTAGAGGAAAACTACGAACTTAAAAATATTTTAAAACACTTTTTATGTGTCGAATTTGTGCAGGACGTGCGGTTTCCAAGATATGACCGGAAGTCATCCTTAATGAATCACCCTATACATTGATTTGTTTAACTGCCTCACTCAGCGCAATGTTTTTGGCAAGGGTTGCGTGATTGTCGATAATTAATAACACTGGATCATCTGTAGATGGTTGTGCATCCAACTAGGAGAATGACAAACCAATTTAGTTTCTGATGGACAACCTTCTAATAATTCAATATTTTCTCTGCAGTTGTAGGAACTCGTCTTTTGCAGCACATAAACTTCCCATTTGCTTTTTCCCTTCAAATTTTTAAGGCTTATTGGGAACTGTAGGTATTAATACCAGTTTCATCAACACGATAGTTTCTACTGGTAGCCGCAAGGTAAACAATTTTTTGACAGTTTTTCTCAGTTCGCTAATGATGACAGCTTAGCTATCAAAATACGTGTTCGTGTATAGTTTTTGTGCAGTTTCTTTGTTAAATCCAGCTCCTCTGACAAGGGAGATCTTTTCTCATTTTCTGGTGTTCAAAGCGTTAATTGTGGATTTAATCCAATCCTTCCCAGCTCGTTCTCTTACCCTGTTAAAGCTATGATCGTTCTTATTTTTCTCAGCAAAATCGTATTCTAGCTGTCTTAGGTCACAAATTCGTAGACCAAAATCTTTCTGCTCCACAAATGAACTATAATTTAATAAATCAATTTTCACTTGCAAAAACCTTCCTAGCTGTAAGTCATTCTACCACCTCTTACTACAGCAGCGATAACATCGCCCATATTCTCCTCAGTCCACTTGTGCTGCAAACTTTTACGTTTATGTGTTAACTATTAACTGTAAGAAATAAAAAACTCATTACACTTTATCCTGTTCCACTTTGTCTCCGTAACCGTTTCAAAATCATAAATAACCCCAAAAATTACCGAAAACATTTTTATAGTAAAGTCTTACAGTTACAAAATACTATAGAAAACATGCAGTCGTTTATAAATGGTCCAACTTGTTTCAAAAATAATCCGCTCAATCCACTTTGCCTCGCTCATCAATACTGCCAAAAATCTGTTTAGTTGTCGATAAATATAATTAGACTGATAAATGTATAAATGCCCATTGATGCCGTCAAATCAATTACCTTAGCATATAAACAATATTACAAATAGAACTTTTTTGAAACTATGGGTTTATAGTTAGAAATTGTTATCGTTTTCATAATGATTCTATAATTACGTTGTATAACTCTCTGGTAAAGTATGAATTATAGTACGGATCGTTGATAAGGTACGCACCTACGTTATGAATGTTAGAGGACATCTTGAGAAGCTGTGCAACGTACATTTTTATAGTTATTTACATTACTAGCACGGAAAGGAATGATATAGTGAGAGAAAATTTAGGCACGAGGCGACAAACGAGTGCCGAAATTTCACCAGCACAGATAGACACCTTCCGTGCGATTTGTGTACACTATTTTTCCCATGACCATTACTTTAATAAAGCGAAAGACTTAATTTAGTGTCATTCTACAGGGTGTTCAGTAGAAGGGTGAACACAGGAAAAAGACAGGTAGGTGGGGTCTTCTCCTATGTGCTCAGCCCATAAAATTTGACCTAGGCCCTACTTTGGGTTTTACCCGATTTTTAAAAAAAAAGCCGACTTTCGCCGCTTTCGTATTTTTATCTTGCAAATCAAAATTTAAACATAACATTACTGAACTTGTCGTTCCACACCTTTGGTGCATTTCGAAGTCCATACAGGGCTCGATTAAGTTTCAGTATACTTTCTTTGCTTTTAAAGCCTTCAGGTGAGTAAATATAAACATTATGGTCCGGCTTACTGTTTAGAACTCTGTTGGAATATTTATTTGTCTTAGGTTTCAATCATTTTGTATTGATATCGACAACAATAATCTTTTGACATTCTGGAAACTGAACATAACAGAATTCAAAACCGTTTTCAAATGGTTCTTAAAACCTCTAACCACTAACATTACCTTTTGGCCTCATCTTCTTTTACTTTAAAAAATTCACTTTGTTTCTATAGCGATTTTTCGACTTGGCAACTCTGCTTTTTTCAAGTTTGTAGTTGTTGTTGGGACTGTATTTTTTTATCTACGCTTCTCTCCATTCTGAACTTTTTCTGGCAGCTTCATAGCTTTTCACTTAAGTTACCTGGTTTATTTATCCTTCTACATGATTTTGTTATCGTTACTTCATTTTTCTCTGGTTACTCTCACTCTGGTTACTTATCACACCTTCATCATTTTCCTCAATTTCTTCGCTTTTATCACTTTGTACTTCTTGTTCTATACTTTGTCCTTCAACATCTTGAATTTCTATTTTACCAGTCACTGTTTGAAGATATAATTTTTGTACTTTCGTCACTTGTTTTCTTCTACCACCTTATCTATATTGATTTCAATATATTCCATATTCTCTTTTTCAAAACGGACATATCTTGACCTAATAGTTTGCTTTCTTTGGATACAGTTGTCACCTATGCTCTACATCCAAACACTTTCAACTTTGACATGTGTTTTCTCCCATGCCATACCACCGACGGTGTAGTTCCTTTCAATAGTGCCGTTGTAGGGTCTCGGTTGAGTTCGTATACGCTTGCCTTTGTATGCTGTTTTTCTACTTCTCTGACATATTGCTTTAAATTTTCTTCTGCTTCATTTTTATTCTTTAGCAACTTAATCATTACAAAGTGAGAATAATCGTTCAAGATTACTTGAAAGTATTTTTCCCATTGATGTTAGTTGTGTAATAGATCCGCATACGTCACTATATATCAACTCACCAATTACTTCTGAACGTTTTTCGTTTTATAAAACGGTAAACGAGTAGCTTTAGCTGCATCACAGGTACTGCACTGTTCAGTGGTAATAGGTAACTCTAACTACTTCAACACATAATTCCAAACACAACGTAGTCGTCTGTGGCATAAATTCCTGTTGTTTTCAAGGAATAAATTAAAATTTTCATTGTCTAGCTTTAAGATGTATAGGCTATTTATATTCTTACATCTTAATGTAAAATTCTTACCACATATTGACATCCCTCTTTTATCAACTACAATCTTGTAGTCTCTTAGGGTCAACATTGCTGCAGAAAGAAAGTTGTGCTTTATTTCTAGAACTATTAGCGCTTCGATGGCCAAGCTCCTCCCTTGAGATCTAACTTTCAATTCGCCTTTCTTCACTGCTGACAGTTTCTGCCCATTTGCAATGTGCACAGAAACTGGTTGTTCCAAGTGTTTAAAATTACACATATACCTTTCTAATTCTTCCTTCACAAAGTGATTGCTTGTCCCACAATCTAAAAAAACACACTTTGCATTTTGCTTACAAATGTTGGCTGCAATTAAAACATCTGCAGGAAGTTTCTTCCACCTTTTCCTCTGTGATATCTTCCATTTCTACTTGTTTTTGGGCACACTGCTTTAAAATGACTTTCTTCACCACATATGAAACAGCCTGTAGTTGCTGTTAATTTAAAAAACCTGAGATTCAGCGCTGTTACTTGACTTACACTTTAATTCTTCGTTTAGAAGTCTAGCCTTTACAAAATCCATTTTTTTGTCTGTAACTGTTTCTAAAGCAGTTATCACCGTATGGTAACGACAGCAATAAGTGGCGCACTCTATCGATTTCATCAAATTATTGAACCTAAATTCTGTAAGTCTTTTATAATTGTATCGAATTTTAAAAATGATCTTTCAAATCATCATTAGTTTTCGACTTACGGTTAAATAACTTACGCCACAGTGTTAATTTTGTGAACTTACAAAAACATCTTTTAGTGCCTTCAGTTGCTCTTTGCTGTCTTACAATCTTTAATAATATCTAGATATTTATCAGAAATCCCTTGTATAATAAATGACTGCGCTTTTGCATTTCTTGTAATAGGTATTATTTCTTTTGTATCTTCCGTAGGTACGTACTTCTGAAGCACACTTTTCCTTTCGTAGAATTGCGGTTATCCTAAAACGCCAATTATTATAATTGATCGCCGTTAAGATCGGGATACTTGTGTACAGGAACCCAAAACTTTAATTCTGGATCCATAACCTTTTGAACATTTAATAGAACATCAACCTTTTATTTCTAATACAAAGATAAACAAAGAGTAAACAAATTCGGTTACTAAAACACATGCCTTGATTTTACTTTAACTTACCAACGGTAGTGGCTCACATACAGACTTATAGCTAAGCAATGTTGCCGCATATCTTGGTTTTACGTTAAATAAGATATAACAAAAATTGACACTTAGTAAGTCTCCTGAAATCATTGACATATTACTTTCCGGATATCGATATTGACATCGACTATACCCAGATATTCGCAAGCACCTGTCGGATATAACACCGAACTATAAAGCAATTGTGAATAAAACAGTGAAACAATTTCATTCAACACATCAAAAGTTAAAGTAAATTTGTAATAAATAATTTGTAGTAAAATATAGTAACTTTTTTTATAATAAATAAATACAGTGTCTCGACGATAGCATGTTAGACGAATAATGAGAACGAAAAAACTGATTCGGATGAAAACTTGTAACTTTATACAAACGGACATGGTCTACTTACTGAACATATTTTCACGGCGGGTTTGGCCTACTTATCTCTTCCCATTATTAAGAAAAAAATTAATTTCAGGCGTTAGCGACGAAAATTTGAATTTACTGAAAAATTAATGTTTCATGAAACATAAAAGACAGATAAGCGAAACTTGTATAACGGTTAGACATGGTATTGGACTATGTTTTCAGTATTAGACATTTTGAAGTCCGGGACTAACGGTAGTTAGGAAAATTAAAATTGTCAAGGAATCAATTTTTTTAAATTGCAAGTGAAATTTTTAGATTCTCATTCGTTGCAGAATTTAATTACTTCTCCGCTGATATATCATGTTCTTATACCTAAACTGAATGATATTCGCGTTATCTGCTTTTTCTACTTTCTTTTCTTTCGTGTTATCTGCTATTTTTCTATTTTCTGGAGACGATGTAGTAAATTAATAGTTTGCTTTGTAATCGGTTTTGCTACCTATCGTATGATATCTTCAATCAGTTGGCTAAAACAGATTACAAAGCACACTATTAATTTACTACATCATCTCCAAGAAAAGTAGAAAAAGCAGATAACACTATTATTATTCAGTTTAGGTATAGGAACATGATATATCAGTAGATGGGTAATTAAATTATGCATCGAATGAGAATATAAAAACCCCAGTTGCAATTTTAAAAAATGACTGATAATTTTAGTTTTCTTAACTACCGTTACTCCCGGCCCTCCCCTAGAAATAAATTTCAAGAATGTCTAATACTGAAAACATACCCAATACCATGTCTTACCGTTGTACAAGTTTCGATCATCTGCCTTTTATGTTTCATGAAATATTAATTTTTCAGTAGATTGAAATTTTCGTAAGTCTGAAATTATTTTTTTCTTAGTAACGGCACAGAGTAAGATATATTACAGAGGAACAACTCAACGTCGGCGCTTTGATCTTTGTAAGACAACGGCAGCCATGTTGTAAGACTAGAATCACAGAACACTAGAATTCAGGATCGTATTTGTTGTAGATGGATATGCAATCACATATACATTGTTGCTTACAAGAGCCATATACCTATGTTTGTACATTAGTAGTGAACATCTGAATAAATATATAAAAACAAGTATCTGTTAAACAAATTAAAAACGAGTCATAAAGGGAGAAATTAGCAGATAAAATCGAAAAAACCAAAGTGAGGTTAAATTCCAAAGAAAACGTGTTAAGAAATTCAACTTGCATTAAACTTGTCCTGGACTGGAAATGTGTCTGAAAATTTAAGCAATTAATTATAAAGTAAGTAGCAATTTTACTAAATATAATCGGTCAAGAAGGAGTTGACATCTTTAATACATTTCAGTTAAGTGACATGAAAAAGAACGATTACACAGACGATTATAAAACGTTACCCAACAATTTGAAGAATATTGCAATCCAAAAAGAGAACATAGTCACAACATAGTGTACGAAAATTTTTTAAAAGAAAACAGCAAGAAGGTGAAAGTTTTAACCAATTTGTAACGGAAATTAAAGGTCCTACCAACTCATGCGAGTTTGAAAATCAAAAGAAATCTTTTGTATGTGATAGAATTGTGTTGAGAATATTAGACTTAAAACTACCAGAAAGGTTATTGTCAAAGACTGACGTCGGTGTGGTTAACACCTTCTTGCGTTTGTTGGAATATATTGTGCAAGGTCCTAATAGTATATTATACACCAAGGTTGTGAAGTCTGTCATTATTGCCTTAGCACCAGTTTATAAGGTGCGTAGGCAATAATGGACTTCACAACCATGGTGTATATACTATTTATTCCACTACTAGCCAAATTTAAGCCAAAAATAAAAAATAAACATTTTTCTTGTAAAAATCAAGTAGCACAGGAATGCAAATAAATCAAAAAGCATTAAAAGCTACATACGTTGATAAACCAACTGCAACTGATTCACTAAACAGTTGTGTGGCATATTTCACCTTCATTTTCTGAAAATTATTCGGAGTAATATGTAAATTAGTTGATTTAGGAGCCAATCGCAGCGGTTTAGATTTGTCTGACATGTAGAAATTTTAATGTCTTTCCAAGATGCTTTTTGTTATTAAAGATTATATCGTATTTAATCAAGTTATTTTGCACCGACTTCAATAAATATGAGACATCGAAGAAATAATAGATTTTCTTATCGTTTACGAGAAGGTATGGTTTTTCCGGTGATACATCTATTCTTTTAATTAGGTTTCGAAAATTTTACTACTGCCCTAACATTGGCACCGCATTGTAGTTGTAGCTTTTCTATGCAGTTTAATACTATCGAATTCAATTTGTCACCTTTGCATATCGTATTTATAAAGATGTAGCACATCAAATTAACATTTTGGGGCTCGTAAAATATAATTTTAGTGAAAATTGTTTGTATTCCTCTGTATATCTCCTGCTTCTTAGTGGTTTATTTTTAAGTCCACTTGGGCTGTCACAATTTGTGCTCTGCTTTCGGGAAGTAATCGTTGGGAGATGTTAACTTCAATTGAAGTGCTTTCTTTTCACGTTGCAATGCAATGTTCCTCCGTAATTTTCTTTACCTAAGAGTATTTGAGCTGCAAGCTTGAGTAGTTTTGGTATAGCTAGAGATGTTAACTGTCATTTATTGCTTCGCCAATATACCTTGCATCATTTGAATATTGGGTTTCAGAAATTGACATTCATTTAGGAATGGCAAGTGTTCGCCACATACTCGTTAAGTTTTCATAGTCGACATTTTTATGCAACAGATCGGACCTTCCACATTCTGTTAACCATTCAAAATCCTACAACAAAATGTTTGTAATTTACTTAAAATTCTTCATGTAACTTAACTCGCCTGGTTAAATCTCCTTTGGGAAACCTGAAAAACTGATTCTACCATCATATTTAATAAATAAATAAATTCAGGTTATGTATTTGCGGTTATGGGATGGGAGCGCGAATTTTAAACTAATGGCATTTTTTATTCAAATAATTTTATCGTGTTAGGTAATTTTAAGCAGCAAATACGTTAGAGATAATCTCCTGGATATACAAAATTATGTTTCACTCGTTTTTGTTAAACAACTATTCTTAGATTTGAAATTGTCCATTATTAACCTAGGTCAACAATAGAAAAATTATTAACCACTAATAGAAATTCAACTTCTCAGTTGGCTAGGAGACGCAATAATTGTCCACTTCACAGCTAGTAGTGGAAAAAAAAATTTGTTGTACATCCGACTGTGTTATTAATGAAATTAATGTCTTTAGGCTCTGGGATCGTTTAATGCTAAACATCGCAGCTGTTTATTGTAATAATGTTTGTTTTTAACCAAAAACAATGATGTAATTTTCCATTACAAAAATTAAAAATACCTACCTAAGCTGTACTTACTCAGGCAAACTGTGTTAAAAATTGTCTCAAAAGTAGAGCAGGTTTATGTTTTATGACAAAATCTAATCACACGTATTGGTTCTTTGGTTAACCAATGCTTAATCTGTACGTTTAACTTTATTTTTGTAAAATTTACAGACGCATAGTACATATATGCTACGTTTTCGTTAAGTGTGTGGTATTTATTATTTACTTTCAAATATTTTACTTATAAATGGGCAGAATTTCACACCAATTATTGTTCCAAAAATAGTGTCGGTATCAAACAGAAATATTTTGAACAAATCAATATTCTTCACAATTTAGATTGATCCAAAAATTGTACAATTTCTTGTTCAAGAAACGATTTCAAATTCAAATATGGCGCGTCTGATCTAGTCTGAGAACATGGCGAATACCAATGCGCGAGATGGGATTCGCGTACTTTCCCCTTCCACGAGAGTTGTTCTTCTGGATAATATCTTTACTCTCTGGTAACGGTAAGAATAGGTACGCCAAACCTGATAGTAGTATGCGGAAACCAAAAATAAAATAAAAATTGTAGCATTGTGTTTAAAATAACATGAGTGGCGGCTCGTGGTCAATCATACTGGGAGGTCAAAATTAATTTAAAAATAGGCATACTTAAAAAGATATAAATAACTCAAATGCACCGCAAAATTTTATACAATCTACAATTTTGTTCAAAATATAGCGATTTTTCGAAACATTCTCATTAAAATCTCTAAGGGATTTTCTATAAGCATTGTCTAGCTGTGTACGAATATTAACATTTCCTATGGTTGCAAAATTTACCGAGCATTTCATGTGTTCTGCAGACGAAACATGTTTTTTATTTCCTCTTTTAAATGTTTAAAATCTCTGACACCGGATTTGGACTATAGCGAGTCTGACGAGTCTTTAGAAAATAATAAACAAACAAAACAGTAAAATACATTTGATACTTCACAACCACATATCCAGTTAGCTAAATCGTACATTACCTTGCGAAAGTTTCGATGAACATCTTTATTTTTGTCTTTGCTAGTCTGTCGTAAACTTAGTTCTGGCAAAGGACGACCATTTGCCTTGAACTCAACTAATTTTGCTAAATTAAGTTTGTTAGCACTTTTAGTTGTTTAATTTTCTGCACTACCGACATTTTCTATTATAGCGCATGCACACGCGAATCAAAAATAGTATTTTTACAAAACAACACAACAACAGTAAAACATATCAATATAAATTCTTAAATTGATTTAAAACACGCGAAAATCGAATCAAAAATCGAGCGTAGTTGTACACCCTATACGAAGTCAACGTAAACTGCGGGATCCGGCTCATGACCCAAAGTTGATCATTGTTTCGGACGTTCGCGTTTATTCGGGCGCTGCACGTTTTCGAGTTTTCCGGGTAGATCTAATTCAATGAGGACAATTCGCACCGCCAGCCCAAGGTTGAAGAGGATGAATTACGAACGACGGCCGATAAATTTTAAGTTATTGTACTTGCGACTTAATTACCTATTTTAATAAAACACGTAATAATGAATATTTTTTTATATATTGTCAAAATTTTTGGGAGGTCATTGACCAAATGACCATATGGACAAGCCGCCACTGAAAAGTTGATATCCATTTCCGGTATAACCGGAAGTGACACTGTAATAAAAATATTTTCAGTAAGTAGACCATGTCCATTTGTATAGTTACAAGTTTTCAGCTGAATCAGTTTTTCGTTCTCATTATTCGTCTGCTATCGTCGAGACACACCCTGTATTTGTAATACAAATTTTGTTCCTAATGAAATTGCAGTGTTTTTGATTTGTAATCATATGATGTGGGGTTGCGTAATATGAAAGGGATTTGGCGACTGTTTCATTATGTAAAAAGTTTAAGAACCGCGAAAAATATGGTATAGTTGCCCATAATTACCTTTACATATGAAAAGAAAAAACACAAAAGGAAATAAACGAAATCGTTAATTTAATACTAAACTTCAAAACTAATATTCGATTGCAAACGTAAAAGAAAGCGTAACTATTTTCAATAATTACATGTATTATTTAGACAACTTTCAAATTTGTTCCTTAATTATTATCCACATGAAATTGTTATCTGATTATATTTAAATACATTGGTATTATTTTATATATATTCAACGTATTTCTAGATTAACCAACATGTAAGAAATTGCGCGTTTCAAATTCATAATACGATCACTATATCAGGTACAACAAGTTGTAAGCAATAAATGTTAATAACAGTTATACTCGCTACTTCTTTCAGCTCAAGAATAATTGCCATGAAATAAAATATTAGTTTTATCGTCATAAATTAGTGTAAAAAATGTGTAGACAGTAGTACGGATAATTAAGGAAGTTATAATTTACAATTATAAAAGATACATGTTAGAAAGGATAGATTGGATTTTAAATCGACAAGAGAAATTTATACCGCTTGCGTAACTAACCACGACCTTAACCATCACGAAAGGTTTTGAGGAGGTTTATCGATTACACTGCGTTGAATATTTTAACAATATTCGAATAAAATAAATAAATAATAAATTAAAGTCTACTTTAGCTTTATATAGTTTCGGATTTTTGTTATATGTCAATTAACAGAAATGTTCTGTACTTTTAAATTAAAAACAAAAGTTCTTTCGTATCACTTGTCCAGCAGATTCAATAATTAAAAAGTTTTGTGACACCTTTTTTCTATATGGTTCGCAATAATAGTACCACTTTAGGGGATGTACTACTACATTTTGTTACACTTTCGAAGTACACTTTATATTGTCGTTTAAATTTAACAAAATTAATATGTAATCTTACGATGTATTCAAAAGGCTAACTCAATCTGACACAAATTGAAATTTGCGGATGCTATAAAAAAACTATTACTTTTTATTATCTATTCAAAAATCTGATACAATGTTTATATAATAGGCGGCAGTAAGAACTTAGTGGTCAGTAATAAATTGCATTTATAACATTTAATAAGAAACTATCATAATCTGGTTATTTTCATTACATAACATTTTTCTGAACATACAGAATGTGTTAACCTGTGTTTACATTACTATTTGAATATAGAAAATTTGAAGTTGACGTCAAAACAGAATTTAAGATGGTAAAAATTATTGGAGATATTATTTTGATTTCGAATTCAAATAAGGAATTTAAAAATAAATGAAGGAAAATAACGCCAAACTATTAATAATATTATCGTGTATTTGTTAAATTTAAGAACCAATTAAAATTAAATAATGACAATTTATTTAATTTAATTTGTGAAATTACGAATCTTTTAATTATTGTGAAACAATATTTTTATTTTGATGTCAACACACAAGCCGGTTTGTGCTGCATTTAAATTTCAATTTCAAATGTGACATTAATTGTCACGATTGAAGAATATTTTTACTATTGAATATGACGTTTTCATTGTAATGGAGTGTTTTCAAACCGCATTCCAGGAATTATATAGTACATTTCGCCAAACGAGCTAACATTTTCGTAATGCATTCAATGATTTATCGCAGAGTTCTATGTTGTTTACAACAAAAATGATAGAAGTTCCATCTACACACATTTCTTGATACTATACGGAAATTGATCGATTTTTATACAAAAATTCATTAATTTTACTTCATTCAAACACTAAATTGGTGACAAACAAAAATATGAAAAATTCCAAATTTCTATTGACAATTGTCAACTCATTAAATATTCTTCAATTATAAGATTTTTACGATATTTTGTACAATGTGGCCAAAAACGAGGACGCCGGCAATATCGCGGAAACTATTTGTCCTATAATTTCTGGAAAAAAATATTTTTAATGAAAGTAACCACGAAAAAATGCCGTAAATTGTTTTTAAGTTTCTATACCGAACGCAAGAAAGTGTAACTACAAGAAAAATAGCACTCTGAGGTATCGTCAGTTAAAACAGACATGCCCAAGTAGAAATTATAGGGTGTGGTCTCAGTCTAAGGGAAAAAACTTTTAATCTTTCAGTTAAACAAGTAAATTCTTTACACATTTTGCATGAAATCAGGACTATTAGGGAAAATTATATAGAATACTGACATTGTAACAGAAGAATTTTTTCAAAGTTCTTGAACAGCAATTAAATAATAATAATAATAATAATAATAGACATTTATTTCAAACGGGTTGTACCCAAACTAGAAAAATAAGTACAAAAAATATACACATATTAAAAGAGAACATAAGACAAAGTTGTAATAGAATTATGAATTCTCACAATGATTTTTACAGTATCTAAATTATCTGTCATCATGTCACAGTTGGCACATAGCACGTTAAAGTTACTACATATGATGTTAATAAGGCTGCTCATTAAAACGTTTGTTCTTGAAGGGGTTGTATAAAAAGAATAAAGAATTTCAAATATTATATCGCGATACGTTAATGTTTATGTTCTCAAGTAATTGTGAGCAGTTAATTTGATTTCGCATTAGGTTGAAAAGAAACCCAACACTCAATAAAATTCTTAGAGAATTTAAACAAACCATGTTAAAATTAGAGAGCCGCAGAGTATTGAAAATCGTGCTTTGGATATGATCCTTAAGAAATATAAAAAGATATTTTAGAATCTTTTTTGTAATGATTGTAGGCTATTGATATGGGTTTTATAAATAGGATACCAAATTAGTGATCCGTATTCCACTATCGACAAAACAAACATATAAAACAACACTTTCACACAGTGAATGTTTGTAAACTATTTGTAGTTTCTATGAATAAAGCCAAAGGTTCTGTTAGCTCTAACAAGATATGGTTTAGGTGATCTATAAATATGCTGTCAAAATTAATCCCAAGGTCTTTAACACGTTAACGGCCATCAAGATTATGGTATATTTATCAACTGGGCCAAATTTTGTTTTCCCTTTTTTATCGTAATTTTACTTTAAAATGTTAGAAAAACATAGTATTAAATTATTTCGGCAAGTGTGTGTACCCAAATTTTCAATAATTTGAAAGCGGTCCGTAGGGACCGCCGCGCCCAGAACCCAAATTTGTATTACCTAAATGAAGCGGTCCCGAACGGTCCGTACGCATTTCGCGCTACTTCGGCGCAAGTCGCATGTCTAATCATTCTTTGAACCGATTGCATGCGTGGAGTAAGCTGTGCTAAGAAATTTTATCTTTTGTTTGTGGTAAGTCTGTGTCAACGTAAACAATATTTATAGTCTGAGCTCATAAGTGTAGTGTGCTGAAATGGCTAGTGCTCGAACAAAAAGAATTCTGAGACTAGCACAACTTGATAAAACTTTGGAGAACGGTGTGTATTATTTTATTTAACTTTGCTTGCTTTATGTTTCATAATTTGCAGATACCAACGACCATGAGAACGACAGTCAACTGGAATCAGATGTAAGTCCGTATGAAACATCCGATTCGTATGAAGATTCCGATTATATACCAAGTAACGAGCAACCACATACACAGGTTACACAGGTAACAAGTGATATTTGTATTACAACACTCAGTTTATTTTACATATAGTTTGTACTACCGTTGGATGCATCTAGCAGTAATAATAAACAATCACCAGAGATAGCTAATTTTGGTTGACATCTTGAGCCATTTAGTAGCTCTGATTCAGAAGAATTTGGTGATGTAAATAATATTGCTGAACCAGAATGGAAAAACCCAGATGGTAAACATCTTTCTTTTCTGACTGATTACACTAAAAGAAGCGGTATAAATCCAGAATTGTCAGCAGCGTTAATAAATAGTAGTCCTTTCGAATTCTTCTCTGTTTTTCTCGATAAAGAGTTTATTACCCTCATGGTTGAACAAACTAACTTATATGGAACGAGATGCTGGGGCCAGTGTCCCTACAAAAGTTGTATTGCAACTGTCTGAAAACATACTAAACCAGGGAAGAACAGTAATAAATAACAGATAACTGGTATACTAGTTTAGATTTAGCAAATAAACTTCTTGATAGTAAAACGCACCTGTTAGGAACGCTTAGATCTAACAGGAGAGGAAATCCCAGAGAAGTAACAACCAAAAAATTGAAACGGGGAGAAATAATAGCCAAGCAAAATGCACGTGGAATTACCATTATGAAGTGGAAGGACAAAAGAGATGTATTGTTACTTTCAACTAAGCACACAGATGAAATGGTAAACATTCAACTACGCCAAGAAACTAAAAAAAAACCGCTGACTGTGTTACAATACAATAAAGGAAAAAGTGCAATAGATCTGTCTGATCAGATGGCTAGCTACAATTCAGCACTACGTAAATCGATAAAATGGTATCGGAAAGTTGTAATAGAAATACTTTTTGGTCAAAGCCCATTATCTGTATAAGAAAATTTGTGAAAGCAACATAACCATAACAGATTTCCGTGGAAGTGTGTACGAGGAAATGATTTTTCAGAAGACATCTACGGCATAAACCAAACAGATGAAAACAAGGAAAATCAAGTGCAAAAAGTTAAAAAAACATGTTCATCGTTTGGAAAAGGAAAAGATGGCCCTTCACACAAAACAAGAAGGTACTGTAAAGGCTGTTATCTTAAAAATCAAAGGGAGAAATACACAAGAACAATGTAAAGGAAGTGTCTACTTATTGTGCTGACTGTCATGAGCAGCCACATTATTGTTTAGAGTGCTTCAACGTTGCGCATAAATAGGATTTTATTAAGTGCAATCTCTGTAATGATCTTCTCTTAGTTATAATGTAGAAATAAGGAAGTTCTGTTGAATTTTTAGTTTGTATAACACTTACACTTGTTTAAAAAATATCGCTGTATTACTTATACCATTTCTGCTCATAAAACTCCCAACAAAAACAGTGAAAAGTACTAAAATTCAAAATTGTTATGTCTATGTTAGTCTACTGGGCCGAGCGGTCCTTGCCATGCTGTAAAGCGAACACCTTAAGCAGTCCAATGGCTTAGAAAGAATAAATACGAAATTAACTAAGAGCGGTCCCTAGGGACCGCTATGGTCCCACAGCCTTTTACTGAAGCGGTCCCTAGGGACCGCTCTGGCCAATAACGTGTTAATAGTGCACACCCGCTTTAAAGTCAGGTTATCTATAGAATAGTTAAAGCGGTGGCGTATATACTCTTGTGTAGGTTAAAACGGAACATTTACTTATATTCAGATGTAACCTATTACTGATACACCAAGTCTAACCTACGTTGCAGTGGCAAGCAGTCATTAATGTCATTTTAGGCTATTGGAAGATCATTAATGAAGATTAAAAAGTAGAAGTCCTTATTTTGATCCCTGTGGAACTCCTGAAGTAGGAATTAATGAAGTTGATACTGCAAAAGTAGGTAAAGGTTAGGTCATTATTCAAAAGGGTTCAAATAACACGTTTCTAATTGCGTTTCTTTATTGTTTATTGTTAAGTCTTTTATTGAACTTCACTTTTACAAAAATAATTAATTGCCTTTCTTTATTGTTATAATATATGTTACTTTACTTCACTCGTTTGCTTTTTCAAATCTTGTAATTATACTTTAACCGCATTATTAATAAAATATTAAAAAACTAAAATTTTTAATTTCAATCATTTTCGATGATAATGCAATATTCAATCAAAATACCCAAACACAGAAATAATGAAAAATGGTTACAAAACTGACGATGACTGTACAAATTTAAGATTGCCATTTTTTCGGGTCATGTCAGTTTTGTTCGATTTTCTTCAAAAGTTTAAATAAAGTATACAACATTCTAGTAAAAGAGGATAAAAATAAAACCCTACTTCGATATCATTATCGAGGTATGTTTTTAATATACGGGATGAGTTTTTTAAAGTATTACAAGGCAATATCTTAAAACGGTTTTATAAATTTTCAAATTTACATAAAACCCCATACTGATATCTGTAAGATATTGGCGAGTACTTGATCTGTTTGTGTTATTAAAATAAAAGTGAAAATTTTTGGAAAAGTGACCAGTTATTTGTCATGATTAAGATAAAATTTATTTACTTAAAACTCAATATTTCGGATATTAATTATATGCTTCATCAAGAGCTACAATGGAAGACCATTAAAATACGTAAAATTGATAATTTAAAGTTGTTAACCTTCTAGGTGGATGTGGGGTTGAAAATAACGGTCTCAAACTACATAAAAAGGCCGACGTTTCGCCCAAACCTGTGAGGGCTTTATCGAGGCTAAAACGTAAATTAAAAAACGTGTTGGTCACAACATTTAAATGATCATCGAGGTAGATGATTGTTTATTTATTTATTTCACTGTGTCATATAATTTATTAATTTTTAATTATTAATTCGTGACATTATCTATATTGATGATCATTTTAAATTTTGTGACCAACACGGTTTTTTAATTTACGTTTAGCCTCGACAAAGACCTCATGGGTTTGTTTGAGACCGTTATTTTCAACCCCACCTCCACCTAGAAGATTAACAACTTTCAATTATAAACTTAATTAGAGGAAAAATACTCTCAACTGTAAAATTAATATTACTAACTTACATTTAAAAATCTTAATGCAATGAACAACTCATCGATGAATTATTAAGTGAATGATTGAACAATATTCATTTAAAATAGTTAATAAAGCGATGGAAGTTCTGGACATGGTAATAACAGAACATCAGACGAATTTATTAGAAATGAAAGTCTGAAACAAGGAGGTACTATTTATCATCTTTATAGACGATATAAAACGAACATGTCACCAAAAATTAAAGGGTTAAATTTGGGATATAGAAAACTACAAACTACATTTATACAGGATTGTGCATTTGCAGATGATATTATTTTAATGGCAGGACCAGAGGAAGAACTACAACGAAAATTATTGCTATGGAACGAAGAATTAGCAAATAATGGAATGAAGACGAATATAAAAAAACAAAAGTAATGACCATTGGGAAAAGTCAACAGCGATAAATATACAGAGATTGAACAGATACAAAAATTTAAATATCTGGAGGGGTTACTCTATGATAGTGGAAGACAAGCAATAGACATAACAGAAGAGATAGAGAAATGTAATAAATTATATTATGCTATGAAACAAAAGAGAAGTGTCACAAAAAACTAAATCTACTATAAAACAATCTTTATACTCATCATCATGACATATGGATGCGAAACGTGGGTACTGACACAAAAGATGAAATCAAGATTAAAAGCTACGGAAATGAAGAGTGAAATGTGTCACCCCAGAGATAAAATAAGAAGTAACTAGATAAGAGAAGAATTAGAGATTAACCGAGCAACAAATTTCATCAAAGCGCGAGTGTTAACGTGGTGGTGCCACTTACATCAAATGGATCAAAATAGACAAGTTAAACAAATATGAGAAACGGGAACAGTAGGCAAAATGAAAACGAAAGGTCACAAGAAACATGGGACAAAAAAACTAACAAGAGACGGAAAACAATGGTGGAGGCAAAAGCAATGACAAGCAATAGTAAAGAAAGTAGTTAGATTTTGTAAAACAGAATGTATTTACTTTACAAGCTAACACGAATACGGTAAATAGCTTTTTTGATTATATAATAGATAGTCAACTTAGTAGTTACTTGGGAATTAAAAAGCGTAGTAAAATTATATAAATCAATTTGATTATTAAGTCATTATTCAGATTATGGAAAATTATCGTGGATAAAAATTAGTTATAATAAAATGAATGGTATCCTTGACTAATATAATTATTTAAAATGCACAGATAGTGAAGCACGTCTATTCCTGATCTGGCCTGATGAAGCTTCCACTACGGTAGCGAAACGTTGCCCTAACCGGACCTGGAGTTTTGTTTCGATCTTTTCCTTCAATTAGTAAGGGTCCAGACGTGCTCCACTATCTGAACATTTTAAATAATTAGTTCATAATTCGATAAATAAGATTAGGGTCTTTGTTTTCGATGTGTGAACGTTGGGTTAAAGTTATTACCTAACCGTTAAAACTTACCAAAATTAGATTACAAAAATTGATTATAATTTATTCATTGACATTATGAATGAACTATCACGGGGACAAATTAGTTCTAAATACAATAAATAAGATTGTAGACTATGTTTTTTCATTTGCGAATTTGTTTTTGCTAAAACCGGTAAATTGCGTACCGAAATTATATTAAAAAATGGAAAACCATTGTGAGTACAAGTTAGTGCTTAATTCAAGGTTTAGTTGTGTTGTTGAAATTAGATTAGTGGGGGACTTTAAAAATCGGTATTACAGTAATCTATTTGGATACAAATTCAAATTTTTCGGGTAGAAATTAGTGTTAAATTGTCATCGTTTTTCCATTTGCACAAAGTGGGGGTGCCAACTTTACCGACGTCCTACAAACCTAAGTTCTTACATACATTACATTATCATACGAATAAATAAATAATGAGTTGTATTGTCTGAAAACTGTAGATACTGAACCACAGATAATCCTCACTGGGTTATAAATTGTTTCACAATCTCAATGTCTGGTGTGGGATTTTAAGAGACCGAATAATTGGTGCTTTTCCTTTAATCAGTCAGTACATGCTCGATGCTCAGCGCTTATTAGTTAACTTCCTCGGGAATTTTGCGATACAATTAAAGATCTGCCTTTAATGTATTTGCAGCTAGGTGGTGCATCCATTTATACTTCAAGAATTTCGTATGCGTTGAGAAATACTCCATTTAAACCTTAATTTTACTTTACTGGTATGTTAAAAAATAAAGATTATAAAACAATCATGTCAAAAATCAGCAACCCTAAACATAGACAGAATAGAAAGACTTGAAAAATGAATGCAGATAGACAGATAACTAGTTGATACAGATCATGCATACTTTTTGTTCTAAATATTGACATAATAATAAAATAATCATTCCTCAGTGTTATTTTATTGAAATATTTGAATACATATTACACTATTAAATTGTCAATTTGTCTTGTTTTTACTTTCCATAGCACACTAGTTATAAACTTAAAAAAACTTGTAACAATTTTGGGTTTAGTCCAAAATAGTAATGAAAAAAATTTACAATGTCAGATTTTTCATGGAAATCACTGAAGCAAAACATTGAGAATAATAATAATAATAATAATAATGTCTTTAATTCCCAAAATAAAAAAAAAAGAAAAGTTAATTTTGGAAATCCTCAAGGCGAAGTTCAGCGGATATCCCAAAGGATAAGCTGCTCTTCCACTACCTTGATTACAAACTTAAATTGTATTGTTGCTACCATTTACATCAAATTAATTGGCTTAAAACTAATACAAAATGAGGAATGTTTAAATATTTAAGATTCCTGACTATAACAAACGGTTAGTTATGCATCTTACAAACTATGCATTCAATCTGTTGCTTCCTTTAACAGTAAATAACGTCCGGTTTTTGCTTGAACTTATTTAAGGGTAATGTTTTAAATGTTTCCGGTAATTTGTTGTAGTTTAGAGAAATCTGATAAGAGAACCCACTTTCAAAAAGTTTCGTTCTATGATACGGTGGTGTAAGAGTACCCTTAAATCTAATGTTCAGCGAATGGACGTCGCATCGAAATGTTATTTATTGTATAAATAGGGCGGAGTTTTCGTAAATACAATAATGGAGTGATAAAACAGACGGCATGATTTCTCATCTTTTCTAATTCCCAAGATCAGCCTTATGCAACTATTTTTGAATTGTTTGTATTCTGCGTTTTGTCTCAACATTGATAATTGATAATTGAGTCACAAAAATTAAAGTGTGATAACACTTGAGACTCGCAAAGAACTGTTTCAGATTTCTTAGATAGGAAATGGCGTTGTTGAAATATATATCGCAAAAAGTAATAGGCTTTCCGTGCACATTTATTTATATGAGAGTGAAATTTCAAGTATGCATCCAGAATTAGACCTAGGTTCCTTGCCTCTTTTTTGATCTGAATATTTTCGTTTTCGAGTACTATACTTGGATAGATATTAAGAAACTGTTCCCTAAGTTTTTGTTGGATATAGTTTTAGAAATAATTTTCAGCAAATAGTTTCAATGCGTTTAGATCTTCCCGAAACTTATTAATGGCTTCATCGACAACATTTAGATCGAATGAAATATAGATTTGGGTATCATCAGCATAAAAGTGACTGTAACAGAAGTTTATAAGTTGTTGTAATTTATGGGTGTAAATACAAAAAGCAAGGGAGAGATGCAAGAACCCTGCGGAACTCCAGATTGCAAGTTTAAGCGTTCTGATATCAAGTCATCAAGTTTTACTGCTTGTGATCGAATAATTCAAATAATCGTAAAGCATTTTCTTTTAACCCAATATGTTTCAATATTGCTAGAAGTATACCGTGATTTAGCGTGTCGAATGCCTTGGAAAAGTCCAACAAACCAAAAGCGTCAATTGTTGCCTGTCAAATGCTTCAAGAATTCATCAATTATACAAGTTAAAGCGGTTTCGCAACTATATTTTTCGAAATCCCGACTGGGCACTAGTTAAAATGTTATATGCCGCAAGTATTCTCTAATTTGTTCATCAATTACTTTTTTATTATTTTCAATATTGTTGGTAAAATACTTATAGGTGAATTATAGTCTAGGGGTTCGCCCTGTATCACTGTGCCAACATTCAAATCTGTATTGCTTTAATGCGACACACTGTAGATAGAAAGTGTATTTTCATAGTCAAAGTATGTGTCAATACCATCAATATTTCCCAAATAGCTACAAAGTGTAACAATTAAAAATGTTTTATGAAACACGTAACGTAATATATAATTTCTCGTTACAAAAACTCCTGCGTTTCGTAACTGATTACATAAACTGAAACGTACTACTAGTGTTCCACTCATTTTATTTGAATATTTTAGAAATAATACTTTTTATTTCCATTCTAATTAATAAATCTAAAATTGTTGTACCTACTGTGTAACTTAATTATTAATTTTTTATTTAAAATTCTAATTTCTATCCAAATGTATCCAAAGTTATAACATAAACTGTTTTAGTACGTAAGACTTCTCGGAAGATACGACTTAATTAAAATAATCATGTTGTAACGTAATTATTAATTAGTAGAATGTGCATAAGATTTTCTCATTCTGCATCTGCATTAAGTTCTGAATTATTTCTACAAATCTGTTTTAAAGTAAATTTTGTAACCGTTTATTTAATTTATTCACTCAAAAGTTAAATTGATGTAAATCTTAACCAAACCCATTGTTTCAAAATTCAGTTTAACAGAAAAATCAAAAGCTCAATCATAAAATATTTTCTATAAATAATAAAATAATAACATAATAAATATAGAATTACAGCTTGTACCATTGAACAATTATTACTTTTACTATTTTTCATTTTTTTTAAACCCACATGTCATTTTCTAATAAATCTTTCAAAATATAATAGGAAAGCGTTTTATTGTTCTTACTAGTGTGTTTCATCTGATTATAAGCAGGAAACGTTTTGTTTTTCAGAGAAAATTGAAAAAAGTGATAAAACGCTTACATGGATTTGTGTCTCATTTTATGGTGCCATTATAATCGCTTAATCAAAACGTCATGACAAATAACAACATCTTTATTATTTAACCACCAAGATAAAATTTACATGTTTTGTAGTATTAATCGATAACATTTTTATGAATGAACTCATTGATCGTATCAACAAATCTTGTATGACCTAAAAGCTTGATCCATTCATTGTTGAAGATCTGGATGTCTCTTAATTATTTATTTCGAAAGGTTTATGTTATATTATGTGATAAACCTAAAAATATACCCAGCTAAACAAATAATAAGTAAGTCTACACTAGTCTTTATAAAGTCGAATGAAGAATGAAAAAAAAAATTAAGTTTGTATTCATATGAGCTTTTGATTAATTTTCAATTCATATTCAATTTGATGTTATACATTTAGAAGATAGTAAGTAAATACAAATTGATTGCAAGACAAACCTCCTCCCAACTGTTCTACCGGAATGCAACGAATAGATAAAAAAAAACAAGCATTTAGGGCAGAACTCCTCACCGACCAGTTGCTAACAAACAAAAGTGTATGTTCCCGGATCGGCTTTAAACTTAAAAGAAAATTTTATTTTTGTTTTCTCAGAAAATTTCACTCGTAGATGATTTTACCTGCTTGTTTTCAAATCCTCCAAAATACAAATTACATTTTATTTAACTGAAATGGTTATCCAGATAATATTATTTCTTTCTTTAAAATTAAAATTTGAACTTAGACTTTTTCCTAATTTAGTATCTCAGTACGTAGTTTTCATTGAAAAATACAACTGACAGCAGATAGTTACATTTTACTGCAACCGTGTTACATGCCAAAAGTTAACGACAATTTTGAATTAAAAACGTAACATAAATAGGGGTTGCACCGTAGCTTAGCGGAAGGGTGGCTCGCGAGATGATTTGCCTTGGTGAAATAAAATGGTCGAAGTAAATGGTTGCAAAATCGATAATTTCGTCATACTAAATAAATAGGTTATATGTTTTAACATTAGTAAACGGAAATCTAATTGATCACGTGATCGCTAATTTTCATTGAAAAATTTAACTAATTACATTAAATAAAATCTGTATTACAGTCTTACATATTAAAACAAAGTTTAGAACAAACGTAATAAAATCTAACCTTGGGCGTCTCGCGATAAGAGATTACACCATAAGAATGTCCACTAGTGAATAAAAACGCGTAGAGCGTTGATATTCATAATTCATAAAACAAATAATGAAATTATACAAATAAATACGAAAACACACAGTTTAAAACTTTATTTCAAGGCATAAGGTGCATAAATACCTGAAAGACTCGCTTCCTGTTGGAAAGGCTGCAGCTATGAGAATGTGGAGATGACGAAAACGGTGGAGTACTTCGAAGATGAAGCATCAATCAAAGACGTAAAGGTCGAATAACAATAATTGTTTCTGGTTAACCCCAAAAACTGGCAAGATGTTGCGTAAATTCTTTTAGTAAACGCCAGAGATTGGCATATCGTTCGATAAGATTCTTTTGATAGAAAACTACCTGAGTAGGTAATTACATTTAAAGTACAGGACCTTTTATAAAACCGCGTTACTCAAAAACGGGGCACAACAACTTAAGTCCTAAAAACGTTGAAAACTATGTATTTCTGTATGAATATATTCTATTATCCGCAATTACGAAGCGGAGAGAAATACCCATAACTAATCTTCAAACCAGAAACTCTTATTTAACTTCTCGATACATTACGTAGAGAGTACTGTAACAACAATGGAAACTGAAACATTCTAGACGACGAAATCACGAAATACGCAAGGAAGAACACAATATTACAGCAGAAATTTTGTCTCAAGGTGAAGTACGCAAAAAACGAAACAAACAGCATTCCCGCTGGCGGAAATTTACGCAATTTAATTATGCAACGTAGAAACTTATCCAAGTATTTTAAAACAAAAATATCCATAAAGCAGACAAAACTCACAAAATAACTAGAAGAACGGTTACGATAGAAAAGCTAAAAACTCAATAACGAAGCCCAACCCCAAACTTATGGGCTAACAATCCTCACCATTGTGGTTTCGAGCTACGAAAAACTCCCACCACAACAAATTTCAGTCATATAGCCATGGACGATAAAACAACCAAATACAAAAAAAGAAAAACGCACAAAAACAAATTGTGGTCGATGATAACGAAACACTATGAAAGCTGGTGATGGTCGTCCCCGGACCCCGGAACAGGATCGGAGCGACTATAAAGGGTGTGCTGCCATTTCAGCAGTCCCCAAAGTCGGACGCCACCATACTAGTGTTCCGAGCCCTCGGCGGTAAACAGTCTGACAGACTTCGTAAAGAAAGTACTAAATGACTTCGGAACATGAAGCTACCATCGGTCTGTCTGACCAACTGGTCATACCCTAAATCGCTAAAACCCTCGCTATCGAACAATAACGGGACACATTGCGAGTGACAACGTTGAAATGGGATTGGAGATAGCTCTCCACACCGCCGCAGCACCTACCACACGCGATTTTTTCCAACTCAAGCAAAGTCAAAAATCAAAGTTGAGTAGGGAACATACCCTGCACTCGAAGAGAACCGCTGCACGTAAGGAAGAAGACGAAATGTAAATAAAAATCAAGAGTAGTACCAAAGAAGAAGAAATCCGGGTACAAACTACAAATATTCGTAAACACTCGTTAATGTTCCGACCAACCTATCAATGAAAACAAGAGGGAGCGTTGTGGTTTGACACCGTCACTAAAAGAGTTTCAAGTTGGAAAATTATCGCGAAATCAACCCGACGCTCAACGCTACCCATAGCACCTCGCCGACAATCACTACAGAAAGAAAGATAGAAAAGGTGTCAAGGCTGAGAAAGGAAAATGAAAAGTAAAGAACTGTAGTGACTATTCTTAATCCGTACACTACTCTAAACAACAAAAAAAAAACTAACCTAATCCATCTTGTTTGGGCTAAGTTTTCAATCCGTACCCTGCCAAATATTATTGAGTATTTTAAAACGACCGAGAATTGTTGATCTCCTTCTCCTTCTTCAGGCCAGTGCCAGATCAGATTGTTATTACTTCAGAAATTACTAAGCGCCCGCAGTGCGAAACGTCGCCAATAAAGTAGAACTGGTTGTTTGTCCGCTTCACAATCTTCCACTACAAAGGGTCCGGAAGCTGCTTCCTTCTTGGCAAATAGAAATATAATTAGACAAAGAAGAAAAATAAATGGTTTCATACTTAAACAATAATATTATTATTATTATCTTGGCAAATGGAAATATAATTATAAACTAAGAAATGCCAACAGTTAACTGTAACGACAGTGAATGTTTTATGTGCATTATCTATCAAAAAGCGACAACTTTAAATGCTTAACACTCGTGTCTATAACAAACCAAATATTTCTGTACAGTAACATATACGCAACGAAAAGAACACCTGATGCATTTGATCTTATTATGAGCTCATCAGACGTGTATATAAGTGCGGTATACAACTGTACAAGAAGACAGTTGGACTTTTCGCTTCTCGTGTATGCTGCTGTGCAGAAATACTTGGCTTGTTATCGACACGAGTGTCAAGCATTTAAAGTTATCGCTTTGATAACGACAATGCATATAAACATTCACTGTCGTCTGAATTAACTGTTGGCATTCTAGCTATACTATTTAATACATGTTCTTTATACACGAGATGTCGTAAGACACATTTCACTTATAATAAATTATAAACAAAGAAGAAAAATAAATCGTTCCATACTTAAACAATAATATATTATTATTTATAATCATTACATAAATAAATGAAGAGCATATGCGAATAAATTGTGTTTGACCTACAGCAAAAATAGCAGTTTATGTTTTAGTAGTAGAACTCTTACGTTCAGTTTTTTAAATCTTTAGATGCCACACGCATTAAACAATCATATTAAAATATGTAATTAACTTAATACACCATTTAGTGCTTAACCAAGATATAAGTAGAAAATTTAACAAAAATTGTTCATATAATGAATAATAATATATAATTAGACGAACAACGTATGTATGAGTCATGCAAGTAATTTATTTTTAAATATATTTACAATTTGTTATTTATAAACTCCATTCAATTTTAATTTAATCAATCAATTTAATTTTACAATTTAAATAACAGTTGATGCATTAGTACTTTATTTAAATCATTTCATTCTT